>NW_024121222.1:1427554-2005129 GCF_016745375.1 Pimephales promelas | reverse complement strand
TTTTTAAAAATATTATTTATTTCTGTTATGACAAAGCTGAATTTTCATGATAAATATTTATTACCATCAATGTTGACGTTCTAACAGTTGTGCAGCTTTAATATTTCCAATTGACTTTGATCATATAAAAAAAAATTGGATAAATGTATTGATTGCTTTTATTAAAATTTGTTCATAGGCAGACATATTTTCCAAATATACATGTTTTTTTTTTTTTTTTTACATGTTGAAACGTTTACAAAAGGTATATTTGAGCTTAGCTATCTCACATTGCATGCAGAATGACTGGGCCATCTTAGATCTCTGTGTTAGTCAGCAATTCTGATAACTGATTTATTTCCATTGAACTGGAGAACCTATATGCAATACAATACTTTAAAACAGCATTTAGATGTATCTTCTTAACCAGAGAAAGTTGTAAAAGTAAAAACATCATTTTTAAACTGATCTGCGGTGCATAAATCAAAGAATTAAAATGAATTAATTTTCTCATGCAACCGCATGAATACTAGAGAATATTTTTCTAAACTTATATATTATGAACTTTAGCAAGCAGATCCAAGTAATTGATTGATCAGCAACAAGAGTTCATAAGTCAATTTTGATTATAGCTTTGAGCTTTTTGGTGTACACAATACATTTTATTATATATCTGCAACAGGCATAACATATAATGTGGCTGCAATGACATGGCACAATCTGCAACTAGGTAACCCTATAAAACATTGCTTTAAATAAATACATTTACTGTAACCGAATACAGTTTATTTTTCCACATCAACGTCTGCGTCTTCGTCTGAGGTCTACTGTTCTGCCACGGCGTGGCCGTTGCAATTCTCCATTTATGTCAGTCGGTGGTTCAGTGTTCAGAGTACCATCTAAAATATCTGGTGGTGGTGGTAGAGGTGGAAGAGTTGCTGGGATTTGCTGCTCTAGCTGTGGCTGTTCCTGTGGCAATAACAGTTGCTGATAAGGCTGCTGTTGTGGAGGTTCCTGTTGCTGTTGTGCAGGTGCTGCAACTTTGCTGTTGTGGAATTTGCGGCTGAGCTGATGCTGCATCTCAAGTAGACCCAACAGGCGTTGCAAAAGTACATTATTCTGCTGCAAGCTGCTTGTAAGGGCCTCTTGTGAAGCCACGAGGGTCCGCATATCGCTTCTGAAGCCTTCTGCAAACTCGCGCAGGTTCTGCTCCATGCGATCTCCAAGCTGCATGGCTGCTTCTCCCAGTCCACGAAGTTCATCTTCCAGCCAGGAAGTGCGTGGTGGAGGGGGTTCCAGGGGGCCCTGAGGATGGGTCCCCAAGGATGGTTCTGGGCTTGTATGAGGGGTCCCGTTGAGGAAAGGTGCGCTGTAAAGGGGTGAAGGAGGTAGCCAGCGTTCTGATGTCGGAGGTGGTACTATTCCCAGACCCAGGCCTAAGCCCAGTTTATCCTCCATGCTGCTCTCCACACCATCACAATCATCTCCATCATCACAGTCTTGCTCACCAGCTTCTTCCTCCTTTTCGAAACCATCTCTTTCAGAACCATCTCCAATTGCAACTGAAACAGTGAAAAGATATGTAAACATTTAATATTCCCTTGCTTGAGAGATTTTATTACAGAATCAAATGTGTGAGGTCACTCAAAACCTGAAGATGTTACCTGGATCAGTGTCTGACAAGCAACTGAAACTGGGTTTTACTCTAGTGCTCTGCTTTGGACGAGACTGCTGGAGCCTTGGACTGACTTGACTCTGCCTTCCCATAATTGCGGCCCCTCTGCTGGAAGGCAGGTAGCAGGTGCGGTGCCTTGCGTCAGCCAGTCTACCGCCGTTACGTCTCTTCAGGTCATCCCAGCGTTTCTTCACTTCTCTTAAAGTGCGTGGTACTCTAGATACAGCATTGACACGCTCAAGTATTCCGGCCCAAATTCGCTCTCTTTCTCGGCGCCGGAGCCTCCCTGCTGGACCGAACAGCTCCCCCTCACAGCGGGTCACCTCTGATACCAACACCTCCAACTCTGCCCCGCTAAAACGGCTCTTCCTTTTCCCGACGCCTCCTGCGGCTAATGCTGAAGACACACCCCTGTCTTTAATTCAAAGGCAAGTTTTATTTTAACAAAAAATTAGGCTTCTGTATTTCTATTTAAAGGTGCACTCAGTAAATTTGTGCTTTTGTTGCGCCAACAGTATTTTTGGACTTTTGGACTGACACAATGCAGGATTAATGCAGCATCACACAAATATTTTTCACAAAATTTTAACTTTTTAATTGAAATGTATTTAAGCCACTGTCTGTATGAATTGCACTGTACTTTGAATGAGCTAACAGAAAAGTTAGTTTATGTGTTCATGACCTCAAGGCTAGATTATTGTAATGCTCTACTGGTTGGTTGCCCTGCATGCTTAATAAACGCTCTTACTAGAGCCAGGAACCAAGAAGATTCTGTCAACACTGCATTGGGTCCCAGAATTAAACATTGCATACATTTAAAAAAAAAATCTCGTTTATTACTTATAAAGCACTGGATGGTTGAGCTCCCCAGTACTTGAGTGAGCTCTTAACACATTATAGTCCTACATGTCTATTGTGGCCCCCAAATTCTGACCATTTGATAATACATTTACATTTATTCATTTAGCTGATCGCTTTTATCCAAAGCGACTTACAATTGCTATATATGTCAGAGGTCGCACGCCTCTGGAGCAATTAGGGGTTAAGTGTCTTCCTCGGGGACACATTGGTATCTCACAGTGGATTCGATCCCGGGTCTCTCACACCAAAGGCATGTGTCTTAATCACCACCCCCTAAAATCCTGAATATCAAAATCACCTGTAGGCAGTAAATCCTTTTCCTATTTAGCACCCAAACTCCTGAACAGTCTTCCTAGTGTTGTTCGGGAGGCAAACACACTCTGTGTTAAATCTAAAAGTAGATTATAATGCATCTATTTTACCTAGAATACATACAACACACTATCACATTTCTATAAATTCAAATCCACTTCCCACAACATCCAATGTTTTTGTTACATCATAAGAAGAATGGCATCTATGCTAATATTAATCTGTCTGTCTCATCCTTGTCCTGAGGTTATCGTAGTCAGCCAGATTAGATGGTCCATATGCACGTAGACGCGACCACAACACAGCCCTGAATGTCAGCAAAGACCATATCAACTAGACAATCCCCTGTGAAGACTTTGTCGACACTACAGTCATCAACAAAGATCCTCAGCAAAGACCACGAGAACCAGAGAAGTCCTTTCGTGTCCATACTGGCGTAATGAATCCAAACTTCAAGCAGAAGGCACTGGATGAAATATTTTGAATGATTCCAATTCACAATCTGTTTTCTGACTCGTAATCCAGCCTGGAATTAAACCACAGCATATTTGTTTGTTGGCCAGAAAAGAACTGACCCCCCTGACTGAGCCTGGTTTCTTTAAAGGTCTTTTTCCTCCATTTTGTCACCAGTTTGGGTTCCTTGCTACTGTTGCCTCTTGCTTGCTTAATGGGCTCTATGCACGGCGGTATTTCCGGTGAAGGTGTAAGGATGCTCGATAACTTCCGCCGATCGTAGAGTCCAATGCAATACCGAGAATTTATATTGAATTTTATACTCCATGGTTATAATAAAGAAACGTTAGTCACAAAAACAGATAAAACAGACACCCCTCATTGTGTTTATGCTTCTTTTTAAAATTATATGAAATAAACATAACTATATATAAAATTACATCTAAACGTATGTACGTTTTGTTTCAAAGACGGGAGGACAGTAAATTTTGAAGACTCTGCCATAATCCCGTTTTCCTCGGTTCTCCTCCGCTTAAATCTCCACAACCGGAAATGGACGAGCATCCTTGCGTCAAATGCGGAACTTATGCATGCATATAGCCCATTGGGGACACTTATGCTGCATTCATGTGTTATGGTAATTATGGTAAATACCAAAAGCTGACGTGGAAAATGCACATGAACACCCCCTCATGTGGTATTTACCACTGGGCAACTCGTAGAATATTTTGATGGATGACTTGCCGAGAAGAGATAACCTTTGACCATTTCAAAATGGCGGAGAGCACCACGAGAGTCGTGAATGGTAAAAAAATTATATACTATTCATGATCTAGAAAATATACAGCATATTATTTACCTTTTAGGTTTTGATAAATCATTTTCTTGCTGTAGCAGATGACTTAAGCAATCTAAAATAGTTTTAGCTAAATAACAGGTCTGGATCTCCATCTTTTTACCACATTACGACAACAAAAGCACTTGAACGCAACACACTGGTAAATACCAGTTCATAAGTGGAAAATATCCTATTTTCCATAGCACGTGAACACAGCATTAATATTCAACAATATTTTTCATTTAAACTGACACTATCAGATGAGAGCTGAATTGAGCTGGACGAATACATTATATTTTTCTGCATTTTTCTGCTTTATAGCAGTGTTATCACCTTATGTGAGTGTACATAATTTTGAACATTTATCAAATGTATTATTAATTTCTACATTTATAAAACTTTGATAATGAGGGGGGAAATTACAGAGTGCACCTTTAAATAATACTGCAATGTTAGACGTGAAATGACATATTTTTAAACACTTCTTATCATCTAAAACTTACTTTGTTCGATTGGGATGAGTTCATCTGAAGACATTCCAGGTGCGACTATGTTGGGATGCACAACCACAACGTTAAAGGGCAGACTGCTAGGCAACCCACCATTCTGGTGGTCACAACTGGCCTCAGAGTCATCATCTTCCCTGGGGAAACCATCCTCTGAAACCCCACCTCCAAAGGGACCCTCTGGAGACTCCACTTTGATGTGCATGGGAGGTGAGTGCTCATACAGCAACCCTCCCTCCTCGTAGTATTCAGTCATGGATATGTTGTGGTTTACAGACACACCAATGTGACTTTTGGACAGTGTGCCATTCACAAGGAGGGTATAAAGCCACCATGCTGTTCCATGGCAAGGCATTCATTGCTTCATTGTAATATAATGTCAAACAAGGACAGCCTTAATAATGGGCTCATCAATACACAACTACATAAAATAGATAATAGCTACGGAACGGCAATAGGTTAACGTGTCATTTTATTTTAAAAAGTTTGTGTATTTACAATGATTCTGCGCAGTTATTGCGATATTTTGTAGTCTGTACCTTGTATCTCTAAAACAAAAACCTGTGGCTTTTGTGTAATGTTCTTCTGATATTCTGTTATGTGTGACATTATGTTTAAGTATCATTAATTACATGCAGACATCTTAGAGCTCTCCTAATTAGCAATACATTTGGCAATGGCAAGGAAAAGTCCGAGGCTAAAAGAGGAGCGGGCGAGAAATAAAAACAAATAATGCATGGATAATATAGTTGGATTCGCATTTAACGAATTGTTTAATTAAGGGAATATCTTAAAAGTAAAGGCCAAAATTACCTGTGTCGCAGCAATGCGCATAATCTGCACCACATCCGCAATGGATGCGCATCCGCATAAATTACGTTAGCCGCCACTAGCTCTTTTCAAGCAAATACTGCTGTTCGTGGAAAAGTCTTAGCCATATGCGACGTGCCCGCATTACGAGACAGATTTAGTTTTTTGGGGGGGGAAATCCGTACTCACACCGTCGGACTATGATTAATGGCCAGAGAGTTTTAAACATAATGCTAACCCGTTTTAAGTGCATAGATGCAAAGCTAACCTTTTAGAATCCTAAATGTACACAGACCACAAATCGTCGCAGGAATATGACATCACACAAAGATATCTACCGTGTTGCTATATCTGAAATTCGGAAACAAATATTTTATACATTAAAACGGAGAAAGTATATTTAAACAAACTCAGCTCTATAATAATACATAGGCTAAGTTGTTAGTATATAAGTTTAAGCTAAATGAAAATAATAATAATAATAATAATATTGGAAATAGCAGTCTTGTAGCCTAAATGGAAAAATGCACTCGATTTGAGTAATGTAAGGTCAGTTGAAAGGGAAAAAGTGAATACTGTTCCCATTTCTCACATGGTAAAAGACTAAACATGCAATGGCTTGGACTAGCCTAGCCTTGTATTAGCTTATCACTTGCTTCACCAGAGTGCTTCGGTGAACACAGCCTATCTGTGGATCTATTTGGTTAAAACCAATCTTCACTATAGCTGATGCAACTGGACTATTGAGTCACGGAGATATAGGCTATCTCGGATGTATGATTTTTTCCTTGTAGCCTTATTAGCCATCTGTTTGCTCCCACAAAAGCTAATGATTAAACTGTGATTTCTCTGGAATTGGAGTAAGATAGCCCAAGTCAAGATCACTATGGTGCACTCTAAAAAATGCTGGGTTGTTTTAACCCAATTTTGGGTCAAATATGGACAAACCCAGTTGTTGGATTATAAATTGCATTTTTTAAAATTTAGCCAAACAGCTGGGTTTGTCCATATTTGACCCAAAATTGGGTTAAAATAACCTAGCATTTTTTAGAGTGTAACTTTTTTGTTACCATAGTTTAAAAGTAATGATCCAATGTTGCATCATTATCAACATAAACATGCAATGTTCAGTTTAGTAAACATATAGAATAGACATATAAAGATGACATGTCATATGAAAAAGGGGAAAAGGTCATTTGGATTGGCTGTGACAACGGCCATGTTTAAAATTATTTTTTATAGATCTGTCCACTTACACCATGCATCAAAGGGATTAAAAAACCTTAGATTTCTTACGGTTTGAGTAAAACTCTAACCAGGGATACATGCAGCAAAATAGCTATTAGAAAATATAACATCTGCTGCTCACAATTTTATGCAACAATGCTATTCTTTATTGTTCCTGGCAAATGAAAAAATAAAACAAAATGCAGCTTTCTGACAAGCAATATATAATATAAAAATGTCTGATTAAATATTTCAAAATTCTTCGACAGTCAATAAGAATCTCTGGTGACAAACACCTCGAATTAGCTGCCACATGTTGATTCAGTTGAACTTTCCCATGTCATGTTTATCTAAAGTCACTGGTTTGTAGTATTTTGTAATATTACAGAAAATAAGGTTAACATCAGCCAAGATTTCACAGCTTGTATGGTTTTTTTTATAATCAAGGGGAAATAATAAAGTTACATGGGGAAATTAATCAATGCCCAGTTTCAATTAAATGTTAATTTAAATTAAAACTTTTTACTTTTCACAATTAAAACTTTTCACTGCAATACTCCAATCTGAAATAAAGTCTGTGTTTTCCACTCAGTCTTCCATTCTATACATTTAACATTACAAACGGGGCCAATTTTAAACCCTTGAAGTTGCATGGTAGTTTCCAAAGATAATGCCATACTAATTAAGCAACAAAAATCAGTCAAAACTGTTGTGTGAAAAAAAAGAGATGAAATAAAAAAGTAAAACATTATTAACATTATATGTCCCTAGCGCCTGTCATTTTTCTTAAAGTAGCAAATGATAAGCACATATTTATAACTCATGACAAATTTGTTCATTTTATGAATGTTTGTTGCAAGTTGTAATTAATATGCAACCAAATTTCCCTTTTATAAATTACCGCTGCAAATGATTCCCTATTAGAAAATAATAAGTCATTGACAATTTATTGAAATTTGTGAATATTGTTTCTTAACATGCAAAAAATTATTTGCAATAATATGTTAGAAAGACAATCTGAATTATGTTGAAGCACGTGCTGGAGTCACACACTGGTTGCTATTTAAGGCTTACATAATGAACCAAAATGGATGTATGTCCTTGAAAATTATCTCGAGCTGTGGAGAAGACAGAGTATAAAAAGTGGGTCTTAAAATCATGGGAACGCACTCAGCAGTCTCGGTCTCAACATGAAGGCTCTCATTCTTCTGGCTCTGTTCGCTGTGGCTTGTAAGTAAAGGGGCAGGGAAGATTTAGATTGGGATTAATACAGATCTGTAAAGGGTTTTTAAGTTTTTTTTTTCTAAACAGAAACTGTAAAATAGAGTCAATTTTTTATTTAATTCAGTATGGTCACAGCTCTGTTCATTAATTTTGGTAAAATGTATGTAAGAAACAATGAAACCTTATGTTTTCCCAGATGCCGCTCCTCTGAATGAGGATGACAAGATTGTTGGTGGATTTGAGTGTACTAAGAATGGTGTTCCATACCAGGTTTCACTGAACAGTGGCTACCACTTTTGTGGTGGCTCTCTGATCAGCAACCTCTGGGTCGTGTCAGCTGCTCACTGCTACAAGTCGTAAGTGAAAGTCCTTTTCGCATAAAATATACATAGGGGAGACTGGGCTGGAGCTTGTCACATGGGGAAGTTGTTACAATAATTATATCTCAGTAGGTTTGACTCCAAAGTCCACTTGCACAAAAACTGTCTTTGGATTTGAATTAAGGATAATATTTTTGTTTAACGATTTCTACTAATGTAGGAAGTTATCTTACTTTTAACATTTTAGCTTTGTCTTGAATTATTCTGTTTCGTTTTTTTTCTCCGTTCCTTTTTAAATTTAACAGAAAGCAACTAAATAAACAAATCAATGTAATGACAAATTTCTCCTTGCTATGCCATTCATTTTGTTTAAAGAAATTAAGTACGAAATTAAATTGATCAAAAGTAACAGTAAATGCATTTATAATGTTAAAAAAAGATTTCTATTTAAAATAAATGCTGTTTAATATAGCTTTCTATTCATTAAAGAATCCTGAAAGAAATTCCACAAAAAATATTAAGGAGATTTTAAATTGTTTTCAAATTGATAATAATAAGAAATGTTTCTTGAGCACCAAATCAGCATATTAAATGATTTCTGAAGGATCATGTGACACTGAACAATGGAGTAATGATGCTGAAAATTCAGCTTTTCATCACAGGAATAAATAACATTTAAAAACATATATATTGAAATAGAAAACTGTTTTAAACTGTAACAGAATTTCACAGTAGTCCTGTTTTTACTATATTTTGGATCAAATGAATGCAGCCTTGGTGGGACTCAATTTCGTCCGAATTGAATGGCTCGTAGGAAGATGCCAGTTTGCAGTCAGTTGTGGAGGATGTTAATCTCCACCAGTTTTTAAACAGACGCCGTTTTCACAGGAAGGGTGGTTAAAGATTTCTAAGGCATATAATTAAAAAAAAAAAAAGTGCAGTCATTTATAAAACACTGCAACATTCCATAAAAAAACAAGAATGATTTTGATTTCATGGTGAATTTAAAAGTTCTCCACACACTTGGCATTTGTTTTGGAATCAATTCTTTACCTAAAAATAATGTGGCTCAACGTCTGGACCAACAGTCACACAGTGAGCTTATGATCCTTCTTTCAAAAAACATCTTACCGACGCCAAACATTTGAATGGCAGTGCTCAATCTGCTCATAGTGTGACAATATGCCCTGCTATGTCTATCAGCTTACTAGTCAATATTCTGACATATGTGTCTATACAGAAATTACTTTTCAAAAATAAATATCTCTTAAGAGGCACGTAAGGGATAGATCATTAGTAATCACTTAAATTTCAGCCAACAAAGTGCACATTTTCTTATATGATTTGTAGAAGTATGTTAAAGAGTGTTAAGTTAATGCTTTCTGTATAAACCTTACTTGTGTCTATTCTCAGACGTGTCCAGGTGCGTCTAGGTGAGCACAACATTGACATCACTGAGGGCACCGAGCAGTTTATCGACTCCGATAAGGTCATCAGACACCCCAGTTACAACAGCAATACTCTGGACAATGACATCATGCTGATCAAGCTGAGCAGTGCCGCCTCTCTGAACAGCTACGTTCAGACCGTTGCTCTGCCTTCAGGCTGTGCTTCATCTGGTACCAGCTGCCTGATCTCTGGATGGGGAACATGAGCGCCAGTGGAAGTGCGTGCCACTGAATTAATATGGAATGAAACTTTTAATGCAGAAATCTTAAAATAACCCATTAATGCAAATTAACCAAGTGGGGACTTGATGTTTTCTCAGGCAACTACCCCAGCCGTCTGATGTGCCTGTGGGCTCCTATCTTGAGTGACACCACCTGCAGAAATGCCTACCCTGGTCAGATCTCCTCCAACATGTTCTGCGCTGGCTTCATGGAGGGAGGCAAGGACTCATGCCAGGTAAGATCAATACTAAATTTTTGATGTCAAGCTAACAGATATATATATATTTTTGCATTAAATATTTGAAACGCTTCTGTATCGCAGGGTGACTCTGGCGGCCCAGTGGTGTGCAACGACCAGCTGCAGGGTATTGTGTCCTGGGGTTACGGCTGTGCCCAGAGGGACAATCCTGGCGTCTATGCCAAAGTCTGCAACTTCACCACCTGGATCAGAGACACCATGAACTCCAACTAAGCTCCCATGGATTTTCAAAGCCATAATCATAATGGCATGTTGCAATGTCATTTGACAAACTAAAATAAACATCTGATAACAAACATTATAGACTTTTCTTTGTAATATATATATTATAATTTAGCTAAGTTTTGAGATGTCACATTGTCACAGCTTAAATTCCACATTATCATTAATTAAATTGACTTCATTTATTTTAAAGGTAATATAAAATGCATTTAATTAACATTGAATACATATATTATGGATCTTTTCATCGACCTTTGTTTATTTATTTATAAATATACCTGGTTGTACTTGCTATCTTGTTAAAAAAAAAAAAACCTGAATGTTTAGCCCAAAGAGATATACAGGTATAAATAACATATAAGACTTGAGCAATATCAGAAAAGACCTTTAATCTGTTTTAAATTTTCAATTACAGCACCAACACCAAAAGACATCTAAATCAAACTATAGGATCTCTAAATTAAACAACACTGTCCATTACAGGGAATAACTAGTCCAAATATTTTAAAATTTGTTTTTTTAAACAAAATTATGTGTCAGTACATCAGTAAGGTTGATATCACATGAAAAACAGAATATTCATATACAGCCAACGTTTTCACTAGTTTTAGAAGTCATTCCCATACAAGAGTTCCTCACACACTCATTGAACAAAAGAGAACAACTTTTACAGAATATTCATATTTGTCCTCTGGCATGGTCCAAGTAATGTCCATGCAATTCTAGAAGGTCGGAAAAACAAGCGTTACATTCAGTGCAAACCAAGTTGCCGGTTGTGTCCTCTGTCTTCAATACTGATGGTGAACGGCTTGAACCATTTAATTCTTCCATTGTTGACAAACTGTTCTCAATACGTTTAACCATTTGCCCCTCATTATTTTGATAATTGGGAAAGGAATGTGGGTTTGATGACGCATTAACCAATGTCCTGGTGGTGCTTGGGGCCTCAGTGTTTGGTTTTTGCTTCTGCTTTGCTAATGGATGTAAGCTTGAGGGACCTAAGTGTGACAATGAATGAGGCATTTCAGCACCATTTGAAGAGGAGAATGAGAGGAGTTTCTTTTGTGTCTGACTATCAGAAAGGCGGTAGCTGTGGCTTTGACGCTGGAAGTGGTGAGATTGATGTAGCTGGCCTTTCATTGCTATTGGCTTTTTCTCTACAGGCTTGTGGAGGAGCTGATGATGGAAAAGCAAGTCCAAGGTCTCAAAACTGGCATTGCACGTACCGCACTCGTAGGGATGCACCGCAGACTGCGGATCAATGGTGTAATGCGTCTCCATTGTATCATTTGTGAAGTGAACAACTCCATGTCGTTTGAGAACGATCGCACTTGGGAAACCTTTTCCGCAAATATCACAAATAAAGGGCATAGTTGAGCGGTGCCACTCTTGCTGATGATTTCTCAACTTTTGTGCATTTGAGAACGTTTGAGGACAGAAGGGACAGACATGAGCGTTAAGTTCTGGATGCTTCTGCAGATGTTTATTGTACAAGCCCACAAATCGAAACCCCAGACCGCACTTGGGACAAAAAAAACGGCCTCTTTTCTGTCTATGCAGCCGCTGATGAATCCAAAATTTGTTCCAGTTTTTAAACATCCTGTTGCAATCGACACACGTGAAGCCTTGAGCCCGCGAATGAGTGAGCATATGGGCTCTCAGCCTTCCTACATGCCGGAATACTCGTCCACACCGTGGGCAGAAGTACTTTCTTGGATCTGCTTTTTGGTGCGTACTGTTCAGTTGAGAAACAAAATAGCTGCATTTGATCGACTGATTCACTGAATAGAGATTATTCTGAGTGTCATAAACAGACATGGCCATTACCTGAGGAGGGCAAGCAAGCAAAGAAGAGCATCTTTTGAAATTCCTCAGCACAGGAAAATCTTTTTCAGGAGATTTTACTGGACTTGCACTTCGCATTTTTTGTGCTGTTCTTCTTTTCAAGGAGTTTTTGGGTTGTAATCTGTGAGGAGAACTGTAACCAGAAGACTTGTTTTTTGTGAGCCGCATGGCAATGCAGTGCTTGCTGTGCGTATGTAGCTCTGAGAGAAGACTGAACGTCTGCTTGCAGCAGTCACAGCTGTAACGCTGGGTATCCTTGTGGCCTTGCAAATGTAATTCATACTCATCTCTGGTGCCAAAGCAACTTTTGCAAAGGTGACACCTGAAGCTGATAACACCATCCAATTCCATTTCTTTCAACGTGGCATGTGGGTGTCTTTTACCTTCACACGTGTGTATCTTTAGTGGCCCGATCTGAGAAAATCCCTTACCACATTTTGAACAAAAGTAAGGCCTGATGGACCAATGCACTCTTTCATGGACACGTGCAGTGCAAGCCTGAGTAAAGGACTTGCCGCACACCTTACAAGAGTATGGTTTTTCTCCACTGTGAATACGAAGATGGATTTTGAGGACAGACTTGTAGCAAAAGACTTTGCCACAGATCGGACATGTTTGAGGTTTCCCTTTCCCCCTCCTCCTTCTTCTAGGGGTGACTTGATTACTACGACAGTCACTTTCCACTTTGTCGATCACGCTCACATGGTTCATGTCTGCGTTTTTCTCAGCCGTGGCTCCACTTCGGTCTTGGTGTCTGTGCGCACGTTTCCGACTTTTGGATTTATGGACTTTGCTGTGAGATCGCAGGTTAGAGAGTTGAGCGAAGGCTTTACCACAATCCTGGCACGTGAAGGGCTTCTCACCTGTGTGGACACGCAGATGAATGATATACGCAGAGGCATGATTGAACGGGCGCCCACAATATTCACACTTGATGACCCGTTTCTCTTTGCGTGGCCGTCCGCGAGAAAATGAATGAAATACACGTTTACTTCTTTGATCTCCATACTGCTTGCCTCCGCAGTGGCTTCGGTTGAAGGTGTCTGGACATTCAGCTCTGAATTAGGCTCTTGCATTTTCTCAGGAGAATGATCTAAACCTGCATCATCCAATGTAACATCAGTTTGGTTTAATGTGTCAGAGGGCAGGCCTTCTTGATTTTCAGTGTCAGAATTTTTTGCATCTGCAGTGTCCTCATGGATTTGTTTTTC
This sequence comes from Pimephales promelas, assembly GCF_016745375.1. The sequence goes on along the minus strand of NW_024121222.1, from coordinate 1,991,717 downwards.
AGAATCTTCATCACACTGGCTATCACTTATAATAGGACAGGATGTATCACAGACATCTTTCTCAGATGTTTGGACAGTTGAACAGTGGGCTTCATTCATGTCAGACTCCCTTTCAGACTGACTACTTGAGATTTCATCTGTTTGAACAGAAATCTGAGTGTCGATTTGTGGTTTATTTAATTCTGCATTAAGAGGCAGTGATTTTGGTCCATTATCTGTGGGGCTGGAAAGACAATTAGAACTTGACTCTGGCTGATCGAGATCTTCCAAACATTTCTGAGCATCCATTTCAGCTTCTTTGACAGGGGTAAAATCAGACTTAAATTTCTCTGGAAATGTATTCACATCTGCATTACGAGAGCCTTTTTCACTCTCTTTTTCGTCAACATTAACAGGCAAGGACTCAGGTAGGGCATTAGTGCCTGCAGGCGACGGTTCCTCCACTCTTCTGTTCTGGGAGCTAAATGCCAGACCTTTTGAAATAAATTCCCCCATACCTCTCTTCACAGATTGCTCCTTGGTTTCATCCTCATCAGTGTTGGTTCCTTGCTTCTTATCCTCTCCTTTAAGCATGATGTGCGAGTCGCCTGCAGGTTGCCTGAGTTTCCCCTTCACTCAAGCTGAAACCAGACAAAGGAAAAGGAATGAAAGATATAGATAAGATATTAAAAGATTGATTGCATCTAATGATAAGTTTCAAGTAGATTAGTAGCTGCTTCACAGCAGGTTATCCACATAATAGGTGTATTAATATTGTTTTAGTACAACATTGATTAAAATAATATTATATACATCATGTTTGATCTCTGGAAAAGTGTGTCCCACGGCATCTGACTCTAAAACAACACAACACATTCACTGGACCTGATTGAGAGCTGCTGATGGACACTGATCATAATATGATCAAATCATTTATTTTTACTGCCAAGTTGAAATTGTAATGATATATGGTCAATTTTAAAATGTTGTTACGACACAAACAAGGATTGAGTTTTGGTATTTCTATATTATTTAATGGCAAAATATTATATCCCTAAATGTATAATGTCATCATCAGTAACAGCCACGTTTGTTATTTTGCTGCAGGATATCCTCAATCTTTGTAACTTCTAAATAGTTAAATAATAATAGAATAATGTATAAAACATAGGAAAGTAGGTAGCTGAATACCTAACGATTTGTTTTTTAAGTTGATCCTTAAAAGTATCTTTTGCCGTGATTTTTTGTGTGAGCATATCAGTGTTATGCTTTTTATAAAGGATGGGGCTGCAACCACAAAAACTGAAAATTCTCGGGACAGCAGCGTATGTCTAAAAAACAATCAGAAACGATCTTAAAACAGGACTTTAATTGTAAAATGCCGAACTTCTCCTTTAATTCACGTGTTTCTATGATTGTCAATAGTGGCTCGTGGTCCGTTCATTTATTAGACCGAATCATTCAAAGAACCGGCTCATACGAGTCATTCGTCAGTGAAAAGAACTACAACAAAGAAGGCGAAACAAATAAGGGTTTTCAACTCAGTGTCCCTTTTTGAGTGCTTACTCAGTATTTATATTTAATTATACTCAAAAATGACCGCAAAAGCACAACAACCAGGGAACAAAATTCACTGCCGCAGTAGATAACGGTTGAATCAGAGCGACATGACGCTCTGCAGGCGATTGCAAAGGCCATTCCTTCCAAAATGTCTCTGTAATGTTTTATGCATGCGCTGTTACAGTTAGCCCTGCATCTTCCACGACAGAACCTGTCCTTTAAGAACGAGTTTATTTTGAAAAGCGAAATCAGCGTCTTTTAACAGGATTAATGTGTCTGTCGATTAATTCAACGCACGACTAAACGAATAATTGAAAACACCAACACTTATTTTTTTTTAATAATAAAAACACTACTTCAATGCAAAATTACACATCGTTTGATCGACTGCATAGAATGAGCTTTTGCCTTAACTTTGTAGAAAGTACATGCGAACAAGCAACACAAAGAAAGGCAACCAACCTTACCTTTCATGCTCTTTCTTTTCAGCAGCACCAATGAACTACGATTCAGGACTCATACTCTAAACAAATGGAGTTTCCGTTTTTCCGATAAAAGCCTCTTCGACGTCTTTTTGTGGATGTGTGGATTTTTATTAAAGAAAAAAAAAACCCGAATATCTGTGCACACACAAATAATTAGTTAAATAATTCTAGTTTGACTGCATTTACCGCGCACGATGTATACCAAACCATCAATTACATACAAATACATGGGTATGGGTATGACTTTTATTCAATTTTAATTGCAGTGAAATAAAAAAAAAAAATATATACAGCATTAAAACGTTTCAGAAAACAAATTGTTCATTGCAAAAGCCATGGAAACCAAACCATAGAAATGTTTCAAAATTAAATGTGAAATCATGAATAAAAAATATAGCCTATGTATAGCCTATATATAAATTTCTAAAACCATAAGCAATTTAACATAGGTTATGACAACGGCAACTATAGGGCTGATCTGATGCTGCCCTTCATTTAAACAGAACCAAGTATAGTGCTGATTCAGAACAAGTTAGAAATGTAGCCTACTACTGGTCATTGTTAATTATGTTCATTCATAATACAGATTATGAACTGATATTAAATTAGCTATTGGTATATTAAAATGTACTAGTGCATTTAAAATATTATTTTAGACTAATAAATGCAAATTGTACAAATATTGTTAATTTTTTTTATTGTCTGCTATTGAAATAAATTAGAACATAACATTATAGTGAATTGTTGCCAAAAATAATGTTTACTCAATAACTGAACTCCGATAAGCAACTTGATTTTCAGATTATTTGTATGACCACATATACACTAACAATTGTGACATTTTTTTGTGTCGCTCCTGAATCTGTTTTTGATGCAAATTTAACATGTTGACTTAGCTCATTATCTACAGAAATTAATGCATTTTAATTCGTTCGGTCCTCATCATTTTTCTCATTTAATCAGTTCACCAAATCTTTCAATCTTTATCATTTACAGTAGATGTGCCCTACAAGTTTTGCTATTGCTAGCAACATTTTGCACACTACAACATGTGTGCATGACCACATCTGTTTTTACTTTACTGGAGACTTAGAAAGGTGTCACGATTGTGTTTATTGATGCAATGTAGAACATGTTTACATCAGAATGTATTATTTACAGTAGACTAACAATACACAATGGCTACATTAAAAAAAAGTCAGAAAACTGTTGTTGTTTTTTAGTTGATACAGTGCATTCACCAAAAATCTCTGTATTAAAAAAAAATCTGTATTCAATAGATGAATTAATGAAACCAATAAAATACAGAGGAAGCCAAATATAATATTAACAACACAGATTTTCTACTACTGATCAGATATGAAACATTTTTTAAACATTTTAAACTATTCAAAATTATTTTTCACTAGTCTTTTAAAAATGTATTCAAACTTCTGCTTTATAACGTCTTTTTTTATTACAATTTGATCGCATATGCAGCAATGAAAGCAAGTAGTAGATCCAACTTTTATGTATGCAGAAAAGGTATCGGTTTCTGCTCTAGATCATCTTCTGTGTCATTTGTTGTTGTAGTTGATGATGTTTCAGGCACTGGCCCTAATATGCGGTGTACCCTTCTTGTGTGATTTTTAAGGGACACTATGTCAGGATAGCTGCGTTGGCAAATCTGACACTTGAACAGATTGTGTTGAGCCATGCCCCTCGACAGCTCAAGACCACCCACGATGCCATGGACCCTCCTTCTGTGGTTTCGGAGGGACTGTACATCTGGATAGCTGCGTGCACAAATGTGACATTGAAACTGATTGGGAGTGCTGTTTTGCTCGGCCCCCCTCGATGGCTGAAACGCAGCACTAAAAATACGATGCACTCTCCTTCTGTGGTTTTTCAACGATTTTATGTCATGATAGGAGCGGGCGCATATCTGACACTGAAACTGGCCAGAACGGACAGGTTCTACGTTACGGACAGGTTCTACGGTACCCAGATTTGGCTGTTTAGGCCGATGAACTTTCCTTAAGTGATCCTTCAGGGATTGAAGCTTTGGATAACTGCGAAGGCAAATCGGACATTGAAAAGGAGTAGATGAACTGCTTTGCGAGCCTGCTTGTGGCAACCGTTCCGGTGCGTCCTCCGCTGGCGTCATTCTGCTAATGACTCCATGGACATTTCTTTTATGCTCCTCGAGTGCCTGAGGTGTTGGACAATTATGGTCACAAATTTGACACGTCAACCCAGCTTGCCTGCTGTGAGAGACTAGGTGTCTCTTGAGCCCATCTAGACAACTGAACCAACGCACACACACCGGACATCGAATCGGTTTAAATGCGGGTCTACAAGTATTACTTTGGATGTGAACTTTAAGGGTCAATGGGTTGTTGAATGTTGCACCACAACGAGAGCAAGTGTGTTTCCTCTGACTTGTAGTATCACCTTTGCAACGTAACCGCATGTGTCTTAACAAGGAACTGCGAAGACTGAAGTTCTTTTTGCATTTATGGCAAGTCAATGTCTCAGGAAGTGACCTATGGTTCACATGTTGAGGTGGCAAGAGCGCAGGCGGTTGTGCTTTTATGTTAAGCGGCGAAAAGCCTCTGGATTGTTGCGGTCGAGTCGGGGCACTCGATGGTATCGTTTGAGAAAATGAACTAGGTTGTTGCTGGGAACCTCTTTGCTCATTTGATGGGATTTTAGATTGCTTGTGCAATTGCTGATGTGCTTCAAAGTCCATCCACGACTGCAAACTCTCACCACAGTGAGGACAAATGTAAGACTCCTGCGCATGCACCTGCAGATGTTCGAAGAGAAGTCGAGGGCAAGTGAACGAGGCTCCGCATTCACACGTCACCCTCCTTGGGAGTACAGATGGAAGTGACATGATCCCCCAGTTTCTGCTACTGCTAGTATTTTGAGCGCTCTCCTGTTGGGCTGCTTGGTTTTCTGTAGATGGAGACAGGACAAACAAGTTTTCCTGAGATGCAGGCGTTGTTTTAGACTCCACGGTTCTAGAACTTATTACTGAATCCGTTTTTTTTGTTGCATGGCAGTTTTTTCTGTGCTTATTTAGATTGTCTTTGCGGCTGAAGAACTTGCCACATTGAGGACATGGAAACCGTTTAATTGGCCCAGGCAAATCAGATGATTTATTCTCAACTTTTTGGTCTTCCAACTGTCTCGCCTCGCAGATCTTCAAGTGCTCCTTTAGGGTAAATAAGCGAGAGTAGCTTTTCTGGCACCCATTGCAAACATACCGTTTCACACCTTTATTAGTCACATGCACCTGAAAACCATTACTATGCATTGCTGAATTAATTTCCTTGCCCTCAGGTAGATCTACAATGACAACATCCTGATCTTCATCACAGTCATCTTTAGCCACGCCAGTCAAATCATCCTCATCGGAGTCCTTTTGATCTACATCTATTAGTACATCAATTTCAGCATCATCCAATGGCATGGTCCACTCCTTTTCAACCAATTTACCTTTTTCCTCTACTTTCGTTTCAACCATTTTGGCTGGATCTCCAGAGTTTTCAGTTGATTTGGAGTTAGAAACACTGGCAAAAATGGACTCATGGGTTTCTGGGGGATTTATCAGATCCTTCCGATGCATCTTCAACCCAGTCTGATTTTTCTTGTCAATTGAAAATTCTGTATTCTGTTCCTCCATCTTTACCCGCTCTGTGCCTACGCCAATATTTATATGCTGTGATGACATTTGATTTGTTTTTGAGTCTTGCTTTGCTCTATTGCACACTTCCATATTTTGGAGTTTGACGGGAGGTTGGTTGGCAACAGTGGGCGAGGATTTCACAGAAGATTTATAAGGACATTTATGAATTTTGAGGCGGTGCCTCCGTGTGTAGCCACGCTTGCATAAAGAACAGTAGAACAGTTTGTCCAGCTGTTGAGCTACAGGGCTGATGGGCGTCACAGACTTCTTTCCCAAAGATTGAGAGTTTCTAGAAAATGCATCAAAGCAGACGTGGTTCTCTGGGACAGAGATTACTGTTATCACAAACTCTTGGCAACAAAGACAAAACTTAACTCTCTCTTTCTTGTGCAAGGCATGATGCATTATCAAGCTGTCTACGGTTTGGAAAACCCGCCGGCAGAGCCTGCACTGAAGTTTGCCTTCAACGTTGTCCCGGCCAAAAAGTTTTTGACGAGTCTCGAGAACCACCACGGGGCAGAGAGTTTGTGTCACGGATATAATCTTCCCCTTCTTTGACAACATCTTGCCAATTTTCACATTGACCACATTGTCTTGTTTCATCTTTGATAGATCCCCCAGTAGCTCAGGCTTTGATATCGTCATGGCAGGTGCAGGTTGCATTGGTGCTCTCGGTGAAACTTTTCTGGGGGCAAGTTCCTCTGTTTCATTTGGGCAGGTTGTTTATGACTCATGTAGGCAGAAGCTAGCATCTTCAGGATTGATTTCTTATTAAATGCAGCGGATTCTTCACAAGATTCTGGTGCTTTCTCATTGTCATGCACAGAATGGTTTACCACGTTTAAAGTGTCTTTCTCAAGGATCTGCACTTGCTCTTCTCCAACCACGTTGGAGGATTTTAAAGTGTCACTATCAAGGATCTGCACTTGCTCTTCTCCAACCACGTTGGAGGATTTTAATGTGTCCATATAGAGCATCTGCCCTTGCTCTTCTCCTACCACGTCAAAAGATTTTGAAATGTCTATATCGCGGATCTGCACTTGCTCTTCTTCTACCACATTAGAGGATTTTAAAGTGTCCATGTCACAGTTCTCCACATGCTCTTCTCTTACCACGCCAGAGGAAGTTAAAGTGTCCATCTCATCTTGCTCTTCTTCTACCACATATGAGGATTTTAAAGTGTCCTTCTCAAGGATCTGCACTTGCTCTTCAGTTACAGAGGGAGATTCGATTGGTTTCAAGATGTTGCTTTCCATATCTGCAGAGGATTCGGTCTTCTTGATATCAGCATTTGAAGTAGGAGGTGCGCTTTCTGCCAGGGATTTTTCATTGGAATGGGATGGTGAGAGACTGTGGAACACTTGGTCGGAGACAGGACGGCTGGAGTTTATTTCGCTATCTGGCACTACAGGAATCTTACCCAAGTCTGATTTGTCCTTATTTTCTGGCACATGTTGCTTTTTGTGGGCCTCAAGAGCTGTAACACCACTAAACTCCTCACCACATTCACACATGTAGGTTTGGGCTGGAGAGACTGGTGAGGCCGACATTGTACAGTGATGTTTTTCAAGGAGATCTTTACTCGCAAATAAGCTTCCGCAGCTGTCACAAGTAGGTAGTGTTGATTCTGTCTGGCAAGAGATTTCACTTGCATGAGTTGCTTGGTGCACCAGGAGTGATGCCAAATTATGAAATGTAGCTGAGCATGCCACACAGCTGTAAGTTTTAGGACTCCCAGCTGACTTTGTTTCTTGAAGTCCAAGCATTTTTCAGGTGCCAGAAGATTCCACAGCCAAATGTTAAATTTAAGAATGGTTACCAAGGTCTTTGTTAATGTTGAGTACCTCCTAAAAAAGAAAGCAAATAAACAAAATTAGTGGCATAGCACGAGTTTGTTCTCAATACAGGCATACATCATGTAATGTTATAGATCTAGGCAGTGTCATGTTTAGGACCCTATAAGTTTAGTAAAAGACAATTCTGCAATGCAGTTCTAAAAATGAAATTATACATGTAACTTCAATTTTTTTGAATCAAATAAAACTATATAATTATATATATTTAAAATATTATATATATATATATATATATTTTTTTTTTAAGTGTTAGAAGTAGAAAGTGATTAGCCTTTATTAATATTTATTTACAGAGCAAAGCCAGTCTGTTCTCAAATAGACAAGGCTGTTTTTGATTAACAAATATTAATGATTAAAAAAGAACCTGCTAATGTCAAAAATCTTGAAATTCATTACATTTTAAAAAAAGTAGGGTTTTTTTCAAACTAATGTTTATAATACTGTAAATTTAATACTGTAAAATATTTTTTACTTTGTGTAAAACAAAACAAAAAAGCAACATTTCTAAACACTTTACAATATAAAAACTAAATACTTTTGAATAATGCAAGTTATGCCTTTTACAATATCGTACATCCACATGTCATTAACCTCAGTGAGTACCTGCATATTTAAATGAGAAAAACAATTTCTGCTCAGGAAACTCAAGCTAGTATAAATAAAATGCTGCCCTTCTCTCGTTTTTAAATAACGTGTTTAATTATTCGTAACAAATAGCTTACGTTTCAAAAGCAGCAACAATAGAGGACAGAGAAAAAGACAAGACGGCTCAATGCATGCTTCGATTTTGATAGGCCTGGCCGCTTCCCGTGGCTCTTTACTCAAATATATTTAATAATCATCATGTCAACAAATAAATAAAACGCATCACCAGGTTGATATGCATACTACCTGCTGGTTTAGCTTTAGTATATAGTTTAAAAAAATAATGAAAATAACACAAACCCTGCCAATAACAAACGCTGCAATGGATGCTGCAGACTTGGCATCAGACTAAACATGTTTTTACTGTACAACCAACCTCTAACATCTAAACGCGAACACAACCTCTTTTCCAAAACAAACGCGCTTTAATAGGAATATCTGATTGCTTGATATAGCGCGTGCGGAGCGTCATTCGCGTGCTGCACAGGGGAATTGAATGACAAAAACCGCAGCTAACGAATGTAACGTATGCGCGAATAAAAACGAAGCACAACAAGTACTTAAAACAGTTATTGGTATGCACTCACCTTGGGAAAGTACGATGTGCAAACTTGCATGATTTTACTCGGATAAGTTATTTATTTTCACTCCGAAAGACGGTATGTATTTATCAACGGGTTTCAGTATAGACATGTTATTCCAGCTGTTTACTATAGAGGGCAGTAGATATGAGCGCTCACTTCCACTCCCAGTCCCCAGATGTATGGATTAAACATACCGCCATCAACTGGTGTGAGGGACCGCTATTGCCTCCCTACAGAAATAGACCTTCCTCGTCATCGGGGTACGCTATTATTTATAGGCCTATGTGATATGGAAGGTAGTAGGCCTATAGTTATAATCTTTATTAAATAAAGGTATAATCATCATCAAACTTTGGAAAGAGACACATTTCTGATCTAATTTGCTGCTCAGTACTTAGGTGTTTTTTTATTTAAAACACTGAAGATATGGAATACCAAAGCTGACAAAAATAATAAATACAGGCCACAAAGAAATACAATATACTAAATAAATACAAAAACTACTTTTATTCCCATATTTATTAATTATATCTTTATCCCCCCTCCCCATTATTAATTTGTTTATGCATTTATTTATTTCCAAATACATTTCTTTGTATGGTAATGAGAGGGTGTGTTTTACTTAATAAGCTCAGAGCTGAAATGCAAGAGCTGGGAGAGAATGTGCCTTTGCAAGATAGGAAAAATGACCAAAGTCGGCTGAAAGGAAGCAGCATGGCTAAAGTATTCTCTTTTAAACTATTCCTAACTTAAACCGGTAACTGTGTTTTGGAAACAAAATAGATGGGATTCTAACTGGTGCATGCCAGTAGACCAACTTAGGTCAGCAAAAAGCCAGCTACTAGATGACCATACTAGCGAGAAAATAGGTAGCTTGTTCCAAAACAGAACCACCACCTTAAATTTGATATAATTAAGGGATAACTGTTATAGGTCCTGTGGTGGTTTTATATATGTACAGATGCAAAAGCCTCTAAATGCCATTTGAAATTTTCTTCTTTAATGATGATTGTATATTTAAGTTCAGTAATTTCACTTAAATGGCAATGATAATTACTATTAATTGTTATTTAAGTGAAATTACTGAACTTAAATATACAAGTTTGATAAAAATCATCATTAAAGAAGAAAATTTCAAATGGCATTTAGAGGCTTTTGCATCTGAACTCTTCATATTTATATATATATATATATATATATATATATATATATATATATATATATATATATGTTGACTGGAAACCAGTAAAATAATCATGCAGCAATATATACTTCGGTTTCGAAGAGGACACTAAAAGATGAGACATTTTCTAAATCAATTCACTAAAAAATAGATGAAAAGCAAAACTGAAGTTATAGTGATTCATGCAGGTTTCGTTTTTAATGCTCATGTTATACCAACGCCAAACACACCACACAGTCTGAATCTGAGCATACTTATCAAATGTTATAAAACAGATTAGACTTCTAAAAGTACCAAGTTGGGTAGATCTTGACCTGTAAATATCTTAGACTTCCAATTAAAATAATGGATATTAGAGAAACGTGAAAGGCTACACAACTCTATAATTAACTGAGCGATGGTGAGATTACTCCAATGGCTAAATAGACATGAATGGTAATAGTGAAGGCTGATTAATAAGTGGATAAAAAACATGGCTCAATGTGACTAGTTACCTCAAGTCATTCCAAAAGTGAAAGAAATTTCTCAATAACAGCAAAGTAGATGCAAATGTTTACTAGTTGAAGAAATTATCAACATTGCCATATTATACAAAAGTAAAACTATACATCAGGGTTTATAGTCATATATACGTTAGCACTACTGTAGTTTAAACAGAAAGGGTACAGTATTTTTGTCAAGCCTGCTTTCTCTTCTTTTTTTTGTTGAGCAAAGCCATTGAAGTTAGACAGTTCTTAAAAAGATAAAGCTGGGTTTTAATGAAACGGAATACATCATTTTAACTCAAGGCATTCACATTATATATAACCACGATGTGATGAACCCTTAACTTGACCTTAAATGTTTACAAATACATAGATAGTAAAAATAAAAAAAAAACATTAAGAAATATTAACAATTAAATCTACAAATTTCCTCTAACTTTCAAAATGATGTTTAAAACACGTTTGCCTAATAAATTTAGCAAGGTCAAAAATTACTTCAACAATGAAGGAATGGTGCAGGGTTTTCAACTATACATCCTTGTGAACTGCACCGTGGAACATTAACATCTCCAACAACTTCATTTATGCATGCATATATACCTATAGTTCCATACATCATCTAAATTGCATATTAATATACACACATCAGTCTGAGTACTGTACAAAAGAGAATTTAGTCAGCAGTTCACAGAACTGTAGAACAATATTGTATGAACATTAACAGACCGACTCAGAACTATGGTAAAACACCCACACTATATTTCAAAGTGGATAAAAGCAGTTAGGCCAAGTAAAAAGAACAATGGATTCTATGTACAGTTTATCTTAACAAATAATGTTCAGAAAACTGAATGAGTTTGAATAACCTGCATTGCAGGAAACAGTCATCAGTAATTTGACCTTTATTCATGCATTGGGCTTTGGAAGGGAAAATGTATTGATGATTGGGACTGAAGAGATTCTGCAGAAGCAGAAGCAGCAGTATGAGTCAGCTGATGGTCCTCCAAAAGGTTTAGAAAAGCAAAGGCTTTGTCACATTCTGTGCATTCATAGACAACTTGTCCTACATGGGTTTCCTGGTGCTTTTGCAACTGATCAAACAATGGGAAGGATTTATAGCACATGTCACACCGGAACTCATTGTCCTGACTTTGATGTTCGGCATGTTTCCGTTTATGTTTTGCCAGATCGTGTGCTGTAAGGTAGGTTCTGTAGCATATTGGGCACTTGTGCTGCCTTTTTGCATCATGCAGTCTGCGGTGAGATATGAGACTTGGTTCCGTTTTAAAGGATTCTGAGCACACGTCACACTTGTAAGGCCGTTCATTGTGAATTTGCTGATGCTGCGTAAGGTACCGTTTCTTCGTAAAACCTTTATTACAAACCAAACACTTGAAAGGACGCTGATCCTCGTGATGCTTTTTATGGTGTTCCATTAAACTGCTATTGGAGGAGAACCGTTTTTTACAGATAGGGCAAATAATGAAGTCTTCTCCAACATCAACCTCCTCCTCTTCATCACCTGCTTGAAACTGAGTCCCTGAACTTTGCTTCTTAGAGGAAGAGACCGATGACTCTGACCGGCGCTTGTCTAAAAACGTCAAATTTCGATTACTACAGTGGTGATTGCGGAAAGCATCACTTCCAAGAAAGTTGTCTCCGCATTCGGTGCATTCATACTGTGTAGCAGCAGTCAAATGGCATTGTTCATGTTCATCAAGTTCTTTCTTAGATGGGAAAGTCATATTGCAAACGCTGCACATGTGAGAATGAACAGAGAGGTGATTTGCGAGGTCCAATGCTTGGTAAAAACTCTCAGGACATATGGGGCACTGGTAAATTTTGGCACGCTTCACTGTTTCTACTCGTATAGTCTTTTCACTGGTAGGAAAGTTACTGTCCTTGGAAGCCTTTTCATTCCTGTGGCTTCGTAAATGAGTGAGAAAAAGGTGGTGGTGGGTGAAGCTCATGCTGCAATGATTGCACTGATAAGACCCTGGTCCTGACAACTGATGGCTGAGCTGATGCTTTTTAAGGTGGGAACCATGTAAGAAATACTTGTTGCATTCTGGACATGAGTATGGCCTCTCTTTTGCTGGACTGCAGCCATGTTCTGAGAGCTGCTCCGGATCTGGAAATCTTACTTGACAAATTCCACAGCGATACTTGTACTGCTCAATGTTACTTGATGGAAGGCTTTTACTGGAGATGGCTGAAGTCCCTTGCTTTGTTTGAGGCTGTTGGGGCGGAATCAATGGTGGAAGCTCTTCTTCATGCTCTGTGTGCATCTTCCGATGCTCTGCCCGACTTGTTTTACAGGAAAAGGTTTCATCACAAAGGTCACAGGGAAAGTTTTCATCGCGGTGGGTCACCATGTGCTCAGCTAGTTTCGTTGGGCGAGTGAAGCTCAGTTGACATTTGGTACAGCGGTGGGCACTCTTTCTGATATGTGTTTGCTTGTGTTTGCGCAGGGTGAAGAGCGAGACAAAACCTTTACCACACATTTGACACTGAAACTCAGACTTGTGGCATCGCTGATGTTGTTGCAAGTTCGCTAGCTGAAAAAAGCACTTCCCACATTCCTCACACTCGAAGGGCTTTTCGCCAAGATGACATCTTTGATGATCCTCGAGATTTTCTGATGTTAAGAATGTTTTACCACAAACATGGCAAGGGAAGTATGGGGCAGAATCAGAGTCATTGTCGCTGTCATCTTCATCTTCAAAATTTCTGCTGGACTCTTCCTTATCTGACTCCTGACTTACACTGGCAGATGATTTTTTCAATCCATCAGCGAGGGGTTTGACTGAATCCAGTCCATGTTTTACTTTGCAGTGCTTTGTGTATGACTTTTTTACCGTATAGGTTTTGTCACATGGTTCACACCTATATACTTCAGGGTGCTCTGTTCCTTTTTTCACACTAGGTTCTTTTGAGCTGGGCAGGTGTGCATGCAAATGAGCCATCCTTTGGTGAATGGTCAGGGATTTAGAAGTCCAAAACCGCATCTCACAATGGTTACAGACAAAGGGACGACTGGGGTCATGACAAGATTTATGGAGGTCCAGGTCAGAAGGAAAACGAAACCTCTTGAAGCAAATTTCACAAGTATTAACCATTTTTTTCTGATGTTGGATTTTCATATGCCTTTGCAATATACCAGCTTGAGCAAAGACTTTACTGCACAACTGACATCTGTGGATATCTGATTTGCGCTCTTGATCTTCACGGCCATGCTCCTCTAAATGACTTATGAGTCTCAGCCCATCTGTAAAACTCTGATCACACTCAGAACACTGATACTTGTGAACAGCATCTCCTTTTTCTGCATTTCCCTTTTCTGCATCTCCTTTTTCTGCATCGCCCTTTTCTGCAGCTCCCTTTTCTGCATCATTTTCCTGGTCTTGATCTTTACATGAGAACTTAGTCTGCAGTACTCCAGTTCCTGTTGTATTTGAGCCCTTGTTAAATATTAACACAGTGTCATTTAGAGCACAATCTGTTTCGCCTGCACTTTCCAAGGCAGATTCATTATTTGAAATAATTGTGTGACCCTTACATTTTCTTTTGTGTTTCTCCATTCTCGTTTTGGTCCAAAAACCAATATGGCATTTTGTACAAGAAAGGGGGTATACACCATTATGTATGCGCATATGCATACCTAGTCCAGTGCTCCTGGAAAACCGCATGTTGCACTTAGGGCATTTAAGAGGCTTGCTAAGGTCTATGTTTGAACATGCACGTCGCTCCCTTATCGGACTGCTGCTTTCTTGGCTCTGCCCATCCTCCTCATCAAGTGGCTCTTGCTTTATTATTGGCAGGTGATTTGATATCAATTGCTGTTGATCATCAACTGACTCTTGTGGCTGATCAGATCTATGCTTTGCTAAAAAATGCTGCTGGAGCTGTGAAAACAATAAAAAACGGTCACTACAGTTAGCACAGGAGAAACCTTTAATCTTAGTGGGGCTCTTGTTTACCTCTTTAGAAGATCCAGGTGATTTTGAGCTGACAACACAGGTCTTTTGGTGTATAGACAGTGCATCTCGGGTAAACAGGTCACCACACTTGTCACAAAGGACTTTTTCTACATTTTCCCCCTTTCCGTTGCATTTAACCAAGTGTCGTTTCAAATAGTCTGTTCTGATGAAATGCTCTCCGCAGTTAGCGCAGCCATATGGTTTTTCTCCAGTATGAAGACGTAAATGAACCTTCAGTTGTCCCGATAATTTAAAGCGTCGAGGGCAATACTCGCATTGGTATTTAAATTTATTCATGTAATGCACTTGTATGCGTTGCAGAAGTTTGGAGGTTTCCCTGCATGGCTGCTTTTGAACATTGTTCGTGGCAGATGGCACACTTTCCTTTGAAATCTTTTTACATCTGATGTTGAGGTTGTGCCTGCTCAAAGTCTTTTTAGAACTGTATGTTTTGCCACATCTTTTGCAAGGAAAAGGTTTATTGGTAATGTGGAGCATGGACATATGGCGCTTCAGATCACTCTGTGTGGACAACTGCTTAAAGCAAACTGTGCATTGCAATGGGTCACCTTCCTGGGTTTTGCTTTGGGGACTTGTGTTCAAGCTGTCGAGACTCATCTTTACAACTCGCACCTCAAGTCGTCGTTTTCCTCTGCAGCGGGCTTGGTGCAGTTTTAAATGATCATAGCGCGAGAAACAACTTTCACAAGTCTTGCAACGATACGGCTTGACCTCTGTATGAGTGAGGATGTGACGTCTTAGATTTCTGGCTCTCAAAAATGATTTAGTGCAAAATTTGCACTTCAATGCCTCACCATTTTCGCCAGGAACCGCAGTGATGTCCTCCTGATTTTGTGCTTCAGCAAACATTGATTTCATTTTCTTAGATTCTTTTAAACTTTCAAATCTATGTTCCTTAGGTAAACCACCACAAAAAGCCTTGTGTTCCAAGTATCGATCCTGATTGTCAAAATTCTGTCCACAATGTATGCATGCATATGGGGTTTCCTTTGAATGAAGAGAGAGATGTTTCTGGAGAAAACTTCTGGTTCTAAAACATTTAAAGCATTGTGGACATTTATGCTCAAACCTGTCCTTCTCCTTTGTACTAGTTTTGATTTCAGTTGATAGCTTGCCTTTGCACTGCTTTTCGTGACCATCTCTGTAGTTTTTTCTAGAAAAAAATCTCCCACATTTTCTGCATGCAGGTTTTAGCTTGTCTCCATTGCAGATTGCGTCGTGATCCTTAAATTTTCTTTTCCTGTAAAACTTCCCGCACTTTGAACAAGGGAAAACAGTCTTTGCCAAGTGGGCTCTTTCATGAAGTTTCAAATTGTTGGGAAAACGAAAAGAATGTGGGCAGTATGAGCAATTATAGACTTTGTTGGTCTTGCTTAGTGCAGTGTCTACACTCTTTTGCAGTGCAGTGTCTACACTCTTTTCTGCCTGTATTTCTTCAGCATTTGGCGTCTGTACTGACTGCTCCACTGTACATTTTTCCTCATGTACTTTTAGATATTCCTTTCTGGTGAAGTGTCTGCCACAAGTTTGACATGGAAAAGGCCTTTCACCAGTGTGAATGCGGATGTGACGAATCAGCCCAGCATGACTCGAGAACTGGTGTTTGCAGAACTGACATTTGGATACAGAAGGTCCAGGGACATGAGTTAAACAATGCTCACTAAGTGCCTTTGAGTCAGCATAGGCTTCTTGGCAGAGAGCACATTTGAACTCCTCTTTGTAATTTTTTTCTACCTTTAGAGTTCTAGCTTGGTCCTTGGGAGGGACATTTTTTTCTACCTTTAGAGTTCTAGCTTGGTCCTTGGGAGGGAAAATTTCCTCAAGCTTACGTCTTCTCTCATGCACAGCCACATGTCGAAGCAGAAAAACTGGAAACTTAAACTGCAACGGGCAATCGGGGCACTTAAGCATGCCTTTTTTTGGATGGGATTGTCTGTGATTTAACAAATCTCCAATAGATGGCAGAACTTCCCAACAGACTAAACACTGTACATTCCGCTTATGCACATTTTTGTGAGTCACTAGGTGTCCATGCCTGGCAAAATTTTTACCACAGTCTAAACAGCGAAAGGGTTTGTTTCCTTTATGAAGTCGTAAGTGCTTTTTAAACGAGTCCGATAAAGTAAAGGCTTTTCCACAGAAGCGACAAGAGAAAGGAGGGCTTGCATCCTTATCAGCAGATTCTTTGCTAGTTGGCTTTTGACTGGTAGGGCTTGAACTTTTCAAATCGACACCATTACTCTGTTTGTGTTTGATTGCTTTTTTGGCATTTAAAAGCAATTTATGCTTTGCAAGATGGCTGTAGTATCCAGACTTGCTAGAATACACAGATGGACAAAAATTGCATTTGTACCGTGATGCTTTTTGTACAGGAATAGGCAATGTTGACTCTTTGTCCTCATTTTTGGTTTTGATAACTTGCTCCAACTCTTTTCTTTTCTTTCCGTTTCCTTTGGATGTATACAGTTTAAGCTTAACACAAGTTTGCTTGATGTGTCTATTGCGGTTGCTGGCCATGGTAAACACATCCTTACACAAAGGGCATCGATACTTTCCACCAATTTTTCCTTTGCCTTTTTTAGTGTATTCTTTGAGACACTGTTCACGCAAATGGCGTGTCCGATTGTAGGAGTACTTGAAAATGCGAGGACAAATGGGGCATTTAAATTTTGGAAACTTGCTATCTGGGACTGAAGATTTTTCATGAGGAACAATCTTTTGAGAACACTGCTCTCTTTTGTGTTTGTTAAGATTCCAGGTATATTTGAATGCTTTTCCACAGTTATCACA
Organism: Pimephales promelas; assembly: GCF_016745375.1. Next base: position 1,974,476 of record NW_024121222.1, on the reverse strand, counting down.
CTTGAAGGGCTTCTCATCTGAATGTGATCTAAGGTGTGATTTTAGTTGTGCTCTAAGCCTGAAAGTCTTCCAACAAACTTGACAATGCATTTGTTCAGGCGATTGGCTTGTCTTGGACACATCCATTAGTTTCACATAGCAATTACGAAGTTCTTTGTGGGAGTCAGCTGTTTCAACCATGTCTGGTATATCTGTCTTTCCGAGGGTTGCTTCTGAATGCTCTGCACTCTGTACAGGAGGGTCTAGTATCAAGGGTGTGCAAGCTGCTTTACGCTTGTGTTTTTGACATTTTTGAGCACTAGGGAAGTACAATCCGCAACAGTCACATCTATGTTGTGTGACAACTATGTGCTTCAGCTCATGATCTTCATAATACGCTTGACGAACAAAGGACTTCCTACAGTACCTACAAATGAACTTGGCCTTCTCCTCAGTTAGCCCTTTAGTGTATGATGGTGATGATTTTAACTTGTCACTAAGCTTGACTTCCCCACAGAAGTGTTGTGTCAATGCGCCACTATTGAAGGGACATTCACAAGGGGGACAATACTGAGATCTACTGAGATTATGGAGAGAATGTGTGCTGTGGTAGTGCTCGATAAGCTCATCTATACTTTGTGTTGACCCCTGGCACTCAAAGCAATGGTAGTTTTTTCCATTACAAGTTTTCTTCTCAGTTGTTTTAAGGAGAACAACAGGTTGCAGTTTTCTCTTTTGGGTCTTGAAATATGATAAAGAATCTTTGCTTGCAATGGTGCTTTTGTCAGTCAGACATTTGTGCTGTGCAGGATATAAGGAGGTTCTGGATGTCTGGTCAACACATAGTAGAGGATCTTTTGGTGCATCAGTTCCTTCATCCATCCGATTATTAGATTCAAAAGCAGTTTTTAGAAGAACTGGCGGTTCCGTGCGATTAAACAGATTGGACTCATCGACTTGGTTTACATGTGCATTTTTCAGGTGTTTCAGTTCCTCAATGTTTTGTGTTTCACTTTTTAAACCAAAACAAGACTCAAGGAATCCAAAACTACTCCGCTCAACTTGTTCATCAGATGTGAAGCACTTCTGTCCTTCCAGCTGAGAAGAATCTCCATGGCCAGGTTTTGAGGATGTTTTCTTAGGATATGGTTGGTCGCTTTCTAATTGACAGCCACCAAGTGAATCCTTTCCATGGCCAGATATCTCAGTCGTCTCTTGAAATTCAGGATTTGGAGGTGTATTTTTAGGATCTGGGTTCATTCTGTCCAATTGGTAGTCACCACATGGATCTTTTGTAATGCCAGAAATGACAAATGTATCTTCAAGCTCAGGTCTTGATGATGCATTTTCAGCATCTGGGGTTGTCCTTTGCGATTGGCAAACACTTAGTGAATCTATGGTTAGGCAATTGTTTTCATCTTCATAAGAAGTGGATGAAAGGCAGTTGTTTTCATTTTCATTAAAAGTGGAGGAAGTCTCAATATGATTTGAAGTGGAACCACCGTGAGATGCATCAAGTTCTTTGCAATGCATCGTAGTTTGATCCAAAAAACAATCCAAATCACAAGAATGAATGTCCTTTTCCTCAATGCGCCCATCTTTTGAAAAAAGCATTACACCGTTCATATTATCCACGCCTTGTACTTCTGTACACGGATCCTCAGAATTTGAGATAAGAGAGTCCTCATTACAAGTATGGTTTACATCACCTTTGCTCTCCCCCATGGTCACTGGAGGTCCAGTGTCCTGCTGTAGATTTATTTCACTCATAACTGCTTTAACAGTACTATGGCAGACCTCAGCAGAAGAAAAGTCCATTGCATTACTTGAATTTTGGTCTCCTTCCTCTAAAGACAGACCTGCCTGGTTTCTACTAATGTTAACTTCAATAGATGAACTTAAATTGCAATCAAGATTTGCATCCATGTCAGAACAGCTGCTAATATCGGAATACTCCACAAGACCGGCATCCGTCTCAAAAGCAGTTTCTAATACGGCCTCGTCAGAACGTTCTTCCGATGTAGACTCAACTTCTGAGTTAGGCAAGGGAAAGGGTGTCATGTTACCATTATAATCTCCTTTATCCCCTGACTTTTCTTGTTCAAGGTCACCTGAACGCATTACATCTTGCCAAGATGATTCACAGCATGAGTCCTGCAGAGAACCAGACTCAAAGTCTTTCATGTCCGATTCTGCAATATCTTGCAAATCCATCATGCTTGAAAAGTTCTCCTTCTCAATTAATTGTTCTATCTCATGTGCAAAGTTCTCCTCTGATTCCACTGGAATTCCATTACATTCCATAGTTCCCACAGACATTTCTGGTCTCTGGTTAGAAAGAATCTGTGCTTGCTGGAAGGCATTCCATTTTTGAGCCATCCTCGTGTTCTCCTCCAAAGGCTAGCTCTCAAACTCTGTAAGACAAATGTCCATGTGATTACCAAAACAGCACACATTTGTAAATAAAATTAAATAGGATGAAATTAAATGCTCACCGCACTTATCCACTACATATCAGTAGGAACATTATAGCTGATTTGCCCAAAGACCTGCATAAAGAAAAAGAAATCTATTTCAAAAGCAGCATATATAAAATCAATTACTGATAAAATTGCTGTTTACTGGTATAATATGGATGTCTAAAATACTATCACTAATAGAGATGCACCATTTTGAATTTTTTAGGCCGATTCCGATTTTCATTGAGTTTGACCTGCCGATATCAATTTTAGCCAATTCCGATTTTTTTTTTCTAACCACTTTATTTTCAATGGCAAATATTTATTTTCATTTATAAAACCCCAAATACTTTTACCCAAACTGAATAATAAAAACGTTTAAATGGGTAAATTTTCTATAAATATTTTCTCAATAGAAGTGTCCTCATTTTAATTTCTGACATACATAATACTGTGCATTTTGGCCACTATTTGTGTGAAATCATATTTATTTTGTTCATTAAGTGTGCTTTATTTTTTTGTGCTGCTCACGCTCAATTAAAGTTAGACCTGGTGCCAAAACCGCTTCACTGCTGCTCATGCGCCGCTCCTGCTTGGCACTCAAGCACGGCTCCTGCTCCCGGTGTGAATTGCACTCGTTGATTAACATACACACCAAAAAAAATGCGCGCCGTTCACACTTGCAGTGTAAAACGGCCGTAATTCATAAGGTTTCCTACATGCACTTTCCGTGTGCACGTGTGATGCTGATGTTGCGCAATTTTAATCATTTTAATGAGTGCATTTTGGCATAAAATCACCATGTCAGACTGACCGGCCAGATCTTAGCCGATCACATGAAAATCGGCTAATTCTGGTTACCAGCCGATCAATCGGTGCATCTCTAACCACGAATAATAATAATATCCAACGTAAACTTTCCGAACTGTACTGCCAACTATGTAGTAGCACTGCCACAGCATCATGCTAAGACATTAACGCTTAAGTAATCAGCAGGTAATGAATCAATTAGAAATCTAAGAGCTTTTTGTTCTTGCAGAGCACTTTTGCAGTTCATCTCAGCTTTTGCAAAACTTGCATTTTGCTTTGTTCATCACACAAAGTGCCCCGTCATTCTTTCTTGTAATTTTGGAGTTCGACAGAACCAGGCCCCAATCATCTCTGTTGATTATATGCAAAACATCCAGGATATAGAGAGGTTCTCTAACCATACACAAGATCAAAGATACATGGAGTGTGGGCTTCAAATACATTTGAACATAAACAAAAGTTTTCCCCCTTAAATGTCAAGATGAAAATAAAACAGAATACATTTCCCTTTTAAATGTTATTTCTCAGTAGGCTATTTATTGTAAATTATCCATAAACATTTTATGTTTTTATTCATGTGCCTTCAAGCTTTCAAAATAATGTGCAGCAACAGCTCTCTCTTCTGATGACGCATGAGTGCAGACAACCTGTCACTCACATTAGATCGCAGCAAAAATAAAAAATACAATAAATTCCCTGTGCCTAAAATTAAGCCTAGACCTAAATTTTTTCTTGTTCGAGACTATTGGACATGTGCCGGTATTCGCAAATACAAATCGCGGTAATGAATATGCACAATATTGTTATTGCGGGCAATACAAAATACCAAGAAAAATAATAGATGATTCGAATTTAGACTTTTAGAACGCACATTAGCTTTTTTTACATCAACCACTTAAACACTGCTGCATACATGTTGCACAAAACACTGCGCACTCTGATGTAAACAATACCCACATGTATAAGCAATGTGTGCATGCAGCGCAGTGCGTACTCTAATGTAAACAATCCTGACATGGAGTAGAAGCATGGCGGAAGGAGCGCAACTCACACATTCAACTTCAGCCTCAAGCACCTTTCAGACAGGACGCAGAATATGCGCACGGGGACGTTTCGTTGCCGCTTTGACCAAAGCACAGACAGAGTCAAAGTTCAAAATAGTAAAAAAAAAAAAAAAAAAAAGTAAAAAATAGCAAATCGCATTGTATCTGAAGCAACGTTGAACCCAGCGCACATTCCACGTCCTATCTTTACGCAATTGACACTTTTCACATGCTCTCAAGCAGTGAAAAATAGTGGAGCAAAGAGGACACGACACCGATAGTCTAGACAGAGCAGGTTATTTTTGATATTGAAAAAAAATTAAATAAATCGGCTCTTAGGTTCTGTCCAATGTAACAGATCACTACACCTCGTTCAAGTAACCCGATCATCTAAAAATAAAGTACAATCGATCAATCAGTGTTTTTTCAAACATGGAAAGAGGTCAATAAAACTGCAGGAGAACAATCAAGTCACAGAACGTTACACTTACCTCAGGAAAGTCTTTTAATTACCAGCACATTAGTTGACTAGAAAAAACAGAGGAGTATTTTGCTAAATATGTACACTATTACATATTATATGTTTACTTGTCATTACATAATTGTTATTATAATGAAAAACGCATTATATTTCATTTCTCTCAGTATCTTTACAGCATTATGCGAGATATTTTTTTTCTTGTGAAAAAATAACATGCAGACTGTAGCCTACCATTATAATTTATCCAAATGAGTCAATATCAAATTAAGATTGAAATCAAATCCAAGAATTGAATTGAATACAAACAGTGGCCTACCAGTCATTGTACCATGTTAACATTGTAACATGTCACTAAACGTAATAAAATTCTGTTCAGTTACCATATGTTTTGAAAATAACAATTACTAGAGGTGTGAACCTACACTGGTCTCACGGTTCGGTTCGATTACGATTATCAAGTCTTCGATTCGATTCAATTCGATTATCTCGATGCATCACGATGCATTGACGATGCACTGCATCCTTATTTTTCAATTTTGCTTCACATGTATACAATTTTGTCAATTCAGGGTGGGCGATATGGAAAAAATATCATATCACGTTTTTTTTTGGAAAATCACGATCACGATTTTTTATCACGATTCTTTTTCAATTTGGTTTTAATATTTTGCAAGTGGCTGTTCATTACAGCCAAACTAATGTTAAAAACAAATCCTTAGGTAACAAAAGAAAAATGAAAGGCATACATTTAGGCCAGTGGCGAAGATAAAAATCTTTGTCATTTTCTTTTTTTTATATTAAAAAAAAAGACAAGATAAACATTACACAAATTAATTTTCAAATTAAATAAATAGTGCTTTATTTTTTCAGATGCAGTAGGTGTATTTAGCAGTAGCATTGAAGAAAGTAATTAAATTAACAAATATGAAATTAAAACACTACATAGACTTCACTGAATAAATTGATTCTTATTAAAGCTACTATTAAAGTTCTCAGTCAGTGAGTGATTTTCTTCTTGTGTGTTTTTTATTTTTTATTAACACTAAAGGGATAGTTCCCTCAAAAATGAAAATGGTCTTAATTTACTCTCTCAAGATGTTTTAAACATGAATAAGTTTCTTTCTTCTGTTTAAAATAAAAGTTATTTTGAATAATGTGGGTAACCGAACAGTTGCTGGTCCCCCTGTTTTTTTATAGGTTGTCTCCTGGAAGTTAATGGGGACCAGCAACTGTTTGGTTACCCACATTAAAAAAAATGTCTTTTGTGTTCAGCACGAGAAAGAAATGAATACAGGTATGGAACAATATTAGAGTGAGTAATTAATGACAGATTTTTTTTTATTTTTTTTTGTGAACTATCCCTTTAAGGACAAGCGGCAGTACTATTTACTCCTGTCGTTTATAGACCAGCACGCGACGCTTTTAATATAGACGCATATTACACCAGATATTCTCTCAAATGTTTGCTTTCACTTTAGACGTAGCCTGTTTATGTACACATTGTGTGTATTTAACAGTATTAGCATAATAAGACTCGAAAGATAACTTAGTCCAGTATTCAGGCGCTGTTTGACAGGCTTCTAGTGCCTGTGATTGTCGTGGGTATATGCGGTCAGGAAAGCGCACGTTAGAACAGCGCATCAGCGCGTGGATTAAATGTTAAACCAGCAAGGCTTATGCAAGTAATGAACTTTTGTGAATTGCAGTGTCCCGTACCTATTCATTAACGTGTGATGTCTAGGCTACGTCGCGTTGTACAGATTCGGAGGCGCCAGAACTGAACTGATAGAATGCACTGTAACACGATACTACGATATTTCTTCAAAAGCAGATCGTGGAGACATTTTAATCGTCCACGATTAAAAATCGTCATATTGCACACCCCCTTGGAGTATTTTTTAATGCACGCTCTGTCGTTTCGCCACCCTCTGCCATTGTATTGCCGCGAGCACGCAACACGCGGTGCTGACGTCAGAAAAGCGTCAGTACATTATAACCGGTTAAGCCTAGTTCACACTACGTGATTTTAAGCCCGATTTAAGCCCGATTTGCAAATCGTTGAGTCGCCGACAAGTCAGGGTGTTATCGCGTGCAAATCGCGGGCGATTAGCGGACGATTAACGCTCGCCAATCAGTTAGTGTGAAAGAGCCAACAACGCATCAAAGACAGCTCGCAGACACCTCGCAGACAGGTCACCGAGCTCAGAAAAATATCTAGCATGCTAGATATCTCGCGCAGTCGCGCGACTCAATCTCAGTGATGTCATGAGTACAGCCAATCATAGCAACGCATGGGTTGAGGACACCAGGTAAATCTTACTTTTTCTTTTTTGCATTTTTTTTTTCTCAGAGCATATCGTCGAGCAAACAGTGTGCAGCACTAGTTTCTGTCTGACGTCCATATTCGCGTGTTGTGTTCTTCTCTGCAGTTTCGCGTCATTTCTGGTTCGTTTTATTGCGTGGTTTTTCGTTACAAAACATGGTTTCTAGACCAGATAGAATCGTGTTGTTGTCAACTCGTTATTTGGTTGATTATTTTCAGGATTTAGACCGTATTATAGTACTGAAACAGCTCTCATTGAGTCACAAATGATATGCTCTTATCATCCGATCGTGGTTGTATCTCTATGTAGTGCGTTGTTAACTCGTGTAGTGAGTTACCTCCTGTTGTGGATCAATCACGTTGTGTTGTGTTGTGTGGTGTGAACAGCTAAACAACTTGAACACTCATGATTTCACTGAGAGCAAGTCATGTAGTGTGAACTGCACAGTTTAGCCCGACATTTTAAAATCATGTAGTGTGAACTAGGCATTATGGGCTATTACTGAACCGATACCGAATCGTCCTCGTCTGCATCGCGATGCACCGTAGAAACGATTAATATTGACACCCCTAACAATTACACATTATGATGCAAGCTGTTGTTAGATACCCACTATCCATCCGTTTCTCTTGAGCAATTAAAATATTGTGATAATACCATAGCATGATAAAAGCTCAATCAATTAACTGCAGCATGATAATTTCATACCAGTACATGCCTAGTCACTACAGTGAAGAAAAGACGATAACAACTTCTGTTTCATGGCGACTTAAAATGTCAGCATGTGGATGGAGGTTTGTCAAATTCAGTTCCTGGAGGACCTAAGTGCCACAGTGTTTGACATCACTGATCTAGAAGCTTCATTTTCTGAAGGTAAGGTGTAAGAGTGGCCATTTTTTTTTTTTACACGAAATGTACAATAATATAACCAGCAATGGAAAGAGTTTGATACAAGTTTAAAGATTGTATCAATCTGCCACAATCTCCTAAATATAATGTAGTATTTCTCAACTGTCCTGCATAATTTGCCAAATCAAAAAGGTAGATGTCATGTCAACGATCAAAAGTACATGTATGATCAAAATACTTCAATCAGGGGTGCCCAGTCCTGTTCCTGGAGATCTACCTTCCTACCACCTCTGCTCCAACACACCTGTCTGTAATTATCAAATAGTATAAATTGCAAAGAAAGAGCTTCCAGTTACAGGTATGACCGTTTAAGTGGTAGTAAAAAAGAAAGCCTAAAATGGCCATGAAGCAATGGAAGGGGACAATGTTGAGGAGAAAGAAGGCTGGTTCACCTATTGTGAGCCAAACATGGAGAAGGTGGTGATAGTCTGTGGCTTCTACTGGTATACCAAGTTGGTCCTACATCAAGACACTGACTTAAAACATCTCATGCCATTTTTTACCTTATAAGAAAAAGGACAAGAATGTAGGCTTCGGAACCACTGACTTGTGGGCAGTACTTCAACATATTGTTCAACAGCGCTTTGGGCAACCTGAATTTCCTGATCCCACACCCCTTTCTCCCATCACTCCTCTACTGTGCTCTCCAATACAGCCCAAAACTATAACTAAGAAAGATTTATGAAGACTTCAAACCATGGAATAGTCAGCACAAGACAAAAACCTAACAAAGCTGGGATGAATGATTGATTAACATTTTGAAAACTGTTTTGCAATTTTTTGTCTTAACTTCAAAATTACTGTAAAGAACAAATAAATGGCCAGAAATAAAGTAATAGTTTAGCAATCAATAATGTCAATGTTTGACCTGTAGTGTTAACTAAAAATGTATAAACAACAAATCAATAACCAATAAACATGTTACTAAATCTGGGTGCAGAGAGAACCCAGGGTCAAATACATCTATACTGCTCACCCAATGAGTAGTATGGCCAAATATGCAACATTTATAAAAGTCTAGTATTTTTTTTTTTTGACTGATCTACTAGGAACAGGAGTACGCTAATTCAGACTGGCATTGTCACCCATCGTCATGTCGACATTACATATCCACGACACCATTGCATGGTGAGATTTTGCAGGTTTCAGAAGAAAAATGTATGCCTATACAGTGAGGAAAATAAGTATTTGAACACCAAGTTCAGTATTTGAACTTGCTATTTTGTAAGTTCTCCCACCCAATCATGGAGGGGTCTGAAATTGTCATCGTAGGTGCATGTCCACTGTGAGACAATCTAAAAAAACAAAAAAACAAAAAAAAAACAGAAAATCACAATCTATGATTTTTTAACTATTTATTTGTATGATACAGCTGCAAATAAGTAGGCCTATTTGAACACCTGAGAAAATCAATGTTAATATTTGGTACAGCAGCCTTTGTTTGCAATTATAGAGGTCAAACGTTTCCTGTAGTTTTTCCATCAGATTTGCACACACTGCAGGAGGGATTTTGGCCCACTCCTCCACACAGATCTTCTCTAGATCAGTCAGGTTTCTGGGCAGTCGCTGAGAAACACAGAGTTTGAGCTCCCTCCAACGGTTCTCTATTGGGTTTAGGTCTGGAGACTGGCTAGGCCACACCAGAAGCTTGATTTGCTTCTTACAGAGCCCCTCCTTGGTTATACTTGCTGTGTGCTTCCTGTCATTGTCATGTTGGAAGACCCAGCCACGACACATCTTCAAAGCTCTAACTAAGGGAAGGAGGTTGTTCCCCAAAATCTTGCAATACATAGCCCCGGTCATCCTCTCCTTAATACAGTGCAGTCACCCTGTCCCATGTGCAGAAAAACACCTCCAAAGCATGATGCTACCACCCCCATGCTTCACAGTAGGGATGGTGTTCTTGGGATGGTACTCATCATTCTTCTTCCTCCAAACACGGTTAGTGGAATTATGACCAAAATTTTATATTTTGGCCTCATCTGACCACATGACTTTCTCCCATGACTCCTCTGGATCATCCAAATGGTCACTGGCAAACTTAAGACGGGCCTTGACGTGCTGGTTTAAGCAGGGGTACCTTTCGTGCCATGCATGATTTCAAACCATGACGTCTTAGTGTATTACCAACATTAACCTTGGAAACGGTGGTCCCAGCTCTTTTCAGGTCATTGACCAGCTCCTCCCGTGTAGTTCTGGGCTGATTTGATTCTCACCTGCCTTATGGCGCTTTTCCACTTTACAGTACCAGCTCGACTCGGCTCGCCTTTGGTTTTCTACTGTGTTAAAGTTGTACCTGTACCTGCTTTCGGGTACTCTTTTTAGTATCACCTCTGGCGAGGTTCTAAGCAAGCTAAGGCGAGCTAAGCCGGTACTAAAATGAAAACAATGCCGACTGCTGATTGGTCAGAGAGAATCGTCACCATTCACTGCGTCATCATTGCACGTGTCAGATGGAGTATCCAGAATATCCCCGCCATTTTTAAAGTTTAGCCAGAGATAGTTACTAAACTTACTACCATTATTATGGCAAGTCGGAAGAATATGCCGTGGTCAAACAAGGAGGTGCAGACTTTCCTTTGTTTGGTTGCCGAAGAGAGGGTCCAGCTGTCTGCAATGCGAAAAGCGAGCCGAGTTGAGTCGAGCTTGTACTGGTAATGGAAAAGTGCCATTAAGATCATTGAGACCCCACAAGCTTGCATGAGCCGCAGTCCGAGGGAGATTGACAGTCATGTTTAGCTTCTTCCATTTTCTAATGATTGCTCCAACAGTGAACCTGTTTTCATCAAGCTGGTTGGCAATTTCCTCATTGCCCTTTTCAGCTTTGTGGACGTGTACAATTTTGTCTCTAGTGTCTTTGGACAGCTCTTTGGTCTTGGCCATGTTAGTAGTTGGATTCTTACTGATTGTATGGGGTGGACAGGTGTCTTTATGCAGCTAACAACCTCAAACAGGTGCATCTAATTTAGGATGATAAATGGAGTGGAGGTGGACATTTTAAAGGCAGACCAACAGGTCTTTGAGGGTCAGAATTCAAGCTGCTTTTTTTAGATTATGTCTCTCACAGTGGACCTGCACCTACGATGACAATAACAGACCCCTCCATGATTTCTAAGTGGGAGAACTTGCAAAATAGCAGGGTGTTCAAATCATTATGTTCCTTACTGTATGGGCAAAAGAAAATGTACAGTAGTTGGTACAAAACGCCTACTCTACACTAAGGATGAGTTTGATACGACTGTGTCGCTCTCTACACACTACTTGTCGATACCAGGATCAGATATTGATTGGAAATGTACTGAACATAACATGTCCAATTATCAACTTAAATGAACAACAAAATACACCCAAAATGTGTATGGAATTACAATTTGGAATAAATCCTACAAATTATCAATAACTTAAGAAACAAACAAGATTCAGGGCTCTAGGAGACAAATTTGGTTGCACGTGACCAGAATTTGTAAGGGTGAGACTAATTTTTTTTCCTAGATCGCACTGGTGCACCTAACGTCCTCGCATTTGCTGCCTCTCCACGAATAAAGTGCTTGATCTCCTTTGACGGAACTCACACTCATGGTTGGATAATATCGTGGTCTAAACCAATCAGAGACAGAGATGGGGCGGGTCTTTGCCTCTGATTGGCTGTGCAAAAAAATAATTACTCAAAACAAAACTAGATGGCATAAAACTACAAACAATAATAAAGGAAGATAGCCTAGATGTTAATATAAGTAAACACCAGAACATCCTGTGTCCACATCCTGGGACATAGCACACTTCTTAATTTGTATTAGGTAAGGCCGAGGGGTGTCCAACCCTGCTCCTGAATTGCCATCTTCCTGCAGAGTTCCAGCCTGCTCTGAAAATTCTAATAATGCCAGCGGACCTTGAATAGCTTGTTCAAGCAAATTTAATTTTGATTTGGAGAAAACCCTTCAGAAATATGGCTGTCTAGAAACAGAATTGAACATCCCTTGATAAGGCAATACCCCATTTCCTGACAAGAAATAAATAGGTAGGAATAAATACAAAATGTGATTCCCCAGTGTCTGTTGTGTTCTCGGACATCATGTTGATTTGCAGAACTTTGCATAATCTTGTACTGCATTGTCATCATAGATTGCATTCATCATTTAATACCAACACCAACATCACTCACCTCCAGCCCCAATGCCTGCTCAATCCTACATGTCCCTCTCCTGTTATTGTTCTTGTGTGGAAATGGAGTCAAACAGTTGCATCTCTCCAATGACCAGAGATGAACAAGAATTCGGGTTCTTTCTTCCAGATCTACCCTATTCTTCTACTATTCCTCTCCTTTATAGTCTGAACCTGGAGTTCTCAACTTTTGCCCTCAAGATCCACTTTCCTACAAAATTGAGCTCTAAACTTAATAAAACACACCTGATCAAGCTAATCAATGGCAATTTCTCAATACCAAGTAAACTTCGGACTTGCCAAGTTCTACTCAATTCTGCAAATGGAACAGCAGCGTTCTTGATAGTGTCACTCAGTTTGCTCTGGCTACTCCGGTATGTTTATTTTCTCGTATGTTAATCTCTTTGTTTATTTTAGGCAACAAAACGAAATGTGTTCAACACAAATATGTCTCTTAATTTTCATTAAAAAAAACGTAAACAATAAAAGGTGCAATATGCATTTTTTAGCGACATCTATCGGTGATGTTTCAGATTGCAACCAATTTTTACAAGAACCCTTGTGGTCTTGCTCGTACACAAGAGCGAGCACTCATGGTACCGGCCACACTGAGACTTTCAACACACTGGAGAAAGCGTCACACAAACAATATTTTGGAAACTCATGTAAACTTCCACTGCAACGTTACAATAATAGGATACTTTTATCAGCTTGCCGTTGAACTAATGCTCCATTCTCGTACCATGATAACATTACATTGACTACATTCAGCCGGCATGTGGTCTAGCATAAGGCATTTTACTAACTATTTGCGTATCTTTCACAATCAGGCAGCAATGTCAACATAGATGAATATATAATATGATAACGAAAACGGTTAGTGAACTAGACTGAACAATTTCAGCCAACAGTTTGTGTTGAAGTCTGTGTTGTGTTGGAGGCAGGTAGTTTTTTGGTGTTATAAGACTCCATGTTGTTAGCTGCAGTGCCATCACATAGACCGTATATAAAAAGGAGAGAGGCTCGGGAGTGTGCATGCACGTCACATCCAGTGGATTTTGCAGAATATCCGACCTGGAGACTTCACATTGAAATAGGAATACTGGCCTTCAGAGATAATAGCAAAACCCGACAAGTGGATCATTGTAATGTGCGATTACAACCCCTTCACACACAGGCAATAAAAAAAAAAGATTAATTTTAGAAGAAAAGTTCAATATAGCAACTTTAATAGCCACACAAATGTGGTTTGGCCAACGGGTACATTGATTATCTTCACTGCATATAACAACCAAAAAAACAGTCAGTATCTGGTGTGACCATTTGCCTCACGCAGTGCAACACATCTCCATCACATAGAGCCAATCAGGTTGTTAACTGGGGCCTGTAGAATGTTGGTCCACTCCTCTTCAATGGCTGTGCGAAGTATTTGGATATTGGCAGGACGTGGAACACGCCGTCGAATGTGCCAATCCAGAGCATCCCAAACATGCTCAAGGGTGACATGTCTGGTGAGTATGCTGGCCATGCAAGAACTGGGATGTTTTCAGCTTACAGGAATTATGTACAGATCCTTGCAACATGGTAGCCTGGCTGCGCCCTCCTACGCACTTCCGCTCAATTTCATTTTACTTCAGTACTACGTCTGGGATCGCTCCATATCCTTAGGTTTCCAGAAATCAATTTTTTGTAGGACCAATCAGCGAATAGAGGGAGTGGCTGAGAAAGATGACGTTGATGTAAGCGCGTCAGTTTCAATTCAGTAATGGCAGCGGAGAAAGACGCGAGGAAAGCTATTCGGTCCGTTGTTGGAAAAGAAACTGCCGAATATACAGAATTTAAAGCCGGATTGTTATCGTCTCACCTCTTGTTGCACAACTGAGGACCAAGTGAAGGAGGCAGAAAGGTTGGAAGTTTGTGCTGGGCAGCTAGTGCACGATGACCGTGACATTTTGGACGGACGGTTTAGCCTGGTGTTCGGAAGCCCCGAGTCCTGGCTGCTAAACTATGGTTGAAGATCCGCTCAGGAGTCATGTCAGTCGCTCATATTCCCAACTGTATATTTACTGATTCTTGTGATGAATAGAACATTTTGAGCCCCTTTGTGCACTCGTGCAGGAGGTTGGTGTGTCAGTTTTACATGTTGTAAATCATACAAATTGGTTGTGATTTAAAAAAAATAATTGTCATAAATAAAAATGTGAAAAACCATACTTTGAAGATATTTGATTTTCAGTTTTAGATGGCAATGGTTGATTTGTTTTACTAAAAAAACTAAATGCCATATAAAAATGTACAAACACATACTTTGAAGACCATAATTAAGGTAATTAAGAAACAATAAGACGTAATATGAAAAATTGTTGTTTATTACACATCTGCAGATAGAGACAGACTGATCATTCACTGTAGCAGCTACAGCATTTGCGGTAGATCAGAAAACGACCACAGCGGCGTATTTGTAATGATTAGACACAGCTTCGTCCGTTGGATGTATATATCACTGTCCTTCGTGTCAAATATACATTTCGAATTAATAATTGTTCCTAGATTAACAAAACCTGCGGCGCTCGTTGACTGAAATCATATTGTAAACATAATCCTCTTCGGCGCGTGACATACGTCACTCACGACACCCCGTTAGCGATTGGCTAGGGCAGATCGTGAGTGACTTTGGGCAGATCCAATAGATTTGAACTTTAATAGTGAACCCGCCTACAAGGAAGGAAACGTTTCTCAATGGAGCGGTTCCAGACTCTATGTGGAAATGAAATGAACTAGAGTCTGGTTAAACCAGGCTAGCAACATGGGACCATGCATTATCAGTGGCACAACAATGGGCCTCAGGATATTGTCACAGTATCTCAGTGCATTCAGAATGCCATCAATGAAATGCATGTTCATTGTCCATATCATATGTGGAGGTCCTGTGCTGGTGTGGTTAAACGTGGTCTGCAGGTGTGAGGCCAGTTGGATGTACTGCCAAATTCTCTGAAACGCCTTTGGAGGCGGCTTATGATAGAGAAATGAACATTCAATTCACGGCCAACTGCTCTGGTGGACATTCCTGCAGACACCATGCCAATTTCACAATCGCTCAAAACTTGCAACATCTGGGGCATTTTGATGTGATAGCACATACATCCAAAAGTCCATGAAGAGGCTAGAGGAAAATCCAAGGTCTATCAAAATTGATGCCGCAGTCACTGAAATGATTGCCACTAACAAAACAATCAACCATTTTCAGTGGTTTCAGACCTTGGATTTAAGAGGCTTATGTCCCTCATTGAACCCAGGTACTGGATTAAAAAATGCAAAGTTCTACAGAAAAAAAAATGCTTGAAATATATTCCAGAGTTTTGACAAAAGAGAAAAGTGTAGTGACAAAGGACAAGGCCCCATTCATGGCCTTCACAAAAGACTGTTGGTCTGAAACTACAGAGTCCCTGATGAGCATAACTGGGCATTTCATTTCTGAGGACTGGTCTAGAAAGCAAGTGGTGCTAAATGTCAAGCTCATGACTGGATCACACACAGCCAGTTATATTCAAGAAACCTTCCTGAACATATTAGAAGACTGGGATATTGCAACAGATCATGTTGTTCTTGTCCTGAGGGACCAAAAATGCTAAAAGGAATAAAACTGACTGAACTTCCTGATTTAAGCTGCACTGCTCACACCCTTCAGCTCATTATCAATGATATCCTATCTTGTCAAATAGCTGTCCTCTACATTATTGCCATATTAAAAAGCTGTGCAACTCACTTCGGCCACTCTGTATTGGCTAAGACATAGGCTAAGAACCATTCAGGAGGAGCTGGGTGTCGCCAAAGCACTACATCCAGGCTGTTCCGACTTGATGGAACTTCATATGCTCAAAAAAATAAATAAATGAATTGACTTATTTATTTAATCATATTATATAAATGTATGAACAGAGACAGATACTGAATGTGTACGTTGGTGAACATGGGCATATCAGTGGCTTATCTGCCACACAGTGGGACATTGTCAGTAACCTTATTGACACGCTGGTTCCCATCGAAGAATTCACAATGGAGATGAGCAACTAAGTCTTCAGCAGGATACATTATCCCCAGTGTCTGTTCTGAAGCTGATGCTGCAGGCAGAGGGTCCATCATCAGTGGGGATCAAAACTTTGTGCAAGACCATGCTTGACATCCTGACAAATCAGTTTTCCAAGGCAGAATAGACAAAAGTCCTAGCAACACTCCTTGATCCTACATACAAGGCTTATCAAGTGTTTCTTCAGATGCCTTTGCGTCTGAAGAAACACTTGAGAAAGGAAAACTGTGACTAAAGGAGGAAGCTGAAGAAGAGCTTGGTGAGCTCAGAGAAGAAGATCCAAGCCTGGTCCAAAAGGACCTGAGCAGGATGAGGGTTTTGATCCAGAGACAAAGAAGCAGAGAATCCATCAGGCCACTTGTCCATCAGGCCACAGGCCACTACTGGATACCCTGTATGCCAGGGTATATGGTTCCACAGCTGTGTCTTGGGGGATGAACATGAACAACTTTGAAAGTGAGCTTGAGTGCTATTTGTCAGACCCTGTCATTGAAAGAAGTGACATGCCTCTGCAGTGGTGTCGGCAAGTGCGGCCCAACCTAGCTATCGTTATCGGTAAAGTCCACCATCGGTTAACCTCTAATAAGCAGTACAGAGTGGTTATCCCACTGTGATGAGATGCATGGTTGGTTGTCCAGTACAGTTCCAATAACACATTACAGACGCCATGCAAGCATTAGTACCTCAATTACATGCACACAAAGCATTAATTGTACGTTTGAGGAAATAATGCAAAATTCTAAAAGCTATTTTTAGGCAATGATTAAAATAATTTACACCAACCAGCAGACACTAATATTGATTTACTCAAATTTTTTTCTAATTAAAATATTTATACAAAAAGCAATAATGTTGACTCACATGAGATGACATGTCTAGACCAAGGTTTGCTAACCCTGCTCCTGAAGGGATATCCTCCTGCAGACTTCATTTTCAACCCTGCTCCAACACACCTGTGATTGAGTTGACCAATACCAATAGGCTGCAGGTTGAGGTTTGTGCTTAACTGGTTTAGGGAAAAAAGAAAAAGAAATCATGCCTCCTGAACACCTTTGATCAACCAGTTACATATGTGCTTGATTAGGGCTGGAGCTAAACTCAGCAAGATGGTTGCCCTCCATGGAGCAGGACGCCAGACCAAACCTGCCTGCCCTTGAACATTTTAGTGGTCTCCATCAAACAAAACTGAATTAACTCATTAGCTCATTAGTAAAGACTGCAGAACCTGAAATTGGTGCCCCCAAACCAGAGACATCCAAAATCTGCATGGGTAAAGGGTCTCCAGGACAGATTTGAAAAGCACTGGCCTGGACCAGAGCTTTTCAGCTCAAACTCCAGAACACTGGCCCTCTAATGGCGTTTTCCACTACACAGTACCAGCTCAGCTTGACTCGACTCGCTTTGTTTGGTTTTCAACTGTGTAAAAGTTGTACCTGTACCTGCTTTCGGGTACTTTTCTTGTAACACCTCCGGCGAGGTTCTGAGCGAGCTAAGGAAAGCTGAGCCGGTACTAAAATGTGACGTGAAAACAATGCCGACTGCTGATTGGTCAGAGAGAATTGTCACCATTCACTGTGTCATCATTGTACGTGCTAGATGGAGTATCCAGAATATCCCCACGATTTTTAAATAGTTTGGCCAGAGATAGTTACTAAACTTACTACTATTATTATGGCAACTCTAAAGAATACGCCATGGTCAAACAGACTTTCCTTTTGTTTGGTTGCCGAAGAGAGGATCCAGCAAGAGCTTGATAGGGCAACGAGGAACGAAAGGCGTTGCTATGACGACCGGGTACTATTTAGCCCCTTTTCCACCAAAGCATTTTGAGAGCTGGTTCGGAGCCGGTGCCTGCGCGCGGTTCGCAACCGGGAAAACTGGTTCCAAAGCGGCACTAACTCTTTGCTGGACTAGAACCGTTCTTTTAGCACGTCATGTTACGTCGGGGGCTGGGGCGGGTTTAAATGTGTTCTAAACATATTTTCTGACAATCGCAAAGCCAGGAGAAACTGCAGAAACACGGAAGCGTTTTTATTTATTTATTTATTTATTTAATTTGAAACATAAGCAAAGAAGAAAACAGTCACAATATGGAACAAATAAATGGAAAGAAAAATTACACAAGACAGGGGTACATAACTTATCAGAAAAGATTATATATCAAACGAAAAGATTTCAATTGTTTTTAAAGTTTTCTTGGTACACGAGTTAGAGATAATCCCAAAGCAATGTACTTGCAAGCGACGCGTTTCTAGCGACATGCACAGTGACGTAACGACGCCGTTCCCTGGGCGCTCTAGTCAGTGGAAAAACAAACAGGTTCTGAACGGGTTTGCAAGTTAAACCAACTCTGAACCAACTTTAAACCAGCACCAGTTCCGAACCAGTTCTTTTTTCGGTGGAAAAGGGGTAACTGTGGCGGTACTGTCTGCAAAGGAAAACAGAGCGAAAAGCGAGCCAAGCCAAGGGGAGTTGAGTTGGTAGGCTACTGGTAATGGAAAAACACCATAAGACTTGAGTTCAAACTCTAACCAAACAGCCCAAAAACAAACTTAATCACAGTGTTCAGAATTACTTGCAAATTACAGATAGAAGTGTTTAATCAGGCTTCAAACTAAAGACCGGGGGATACCAGCCCTCCAGAACTGGAGTTGAGAAGGCCTAGACATTAGTCATCAAGTAAAAATCTTTTTATTCTATATGGAGCAGGTCATCCCCTCAGGAATGTGGCCATGTTGGCATAACATGATCAGTCATAAGATTATCGTATACTTTGTAAACAATATTACTTGTTTTTCATATACAGTGCAACACAAATCAAGCAAACAAATCTAATACAACAAAAAATAAACCTACAGACACAATATCAATGAAGCACGAGTTATGCAATCCATTGGTCCAAACAAAATGAGTATGAGCTGACGCTGTTCCTGTTGGATGAAATCAACCACAATGATTCGCTGCTCATATACAGATCAAGGTTAGACTCAGCGGGATAAGGCGGCGAGTGTGAACATGCATTGGTCACAGCTGCCACTGCAGGCAGAGAGATCACCGCTGTCTATTCACAGTGTAATGAAGCAGCGAACCTCATAACACGAACCACCAACAATACACAAAATAACGGAGATTTAATCCAAGAATTTCCATTAAGAATGTTAGTATGAAACTAATAAAATGAAAAAAAAATAAATAAAATCAACAAATATACAGCACGGGTGTAAAGCGGCAGCAGTTAAACATACTGAAATCTATTGGAGTGATCACGATCACTATCTCTAAGATCACGAACCAAGATCATTGACTGACAAATCCAAGAATACAGCCAAAGTGCATGTGTCTTTAAGCTAGTTCTATGTAAAACAAGACATTAATTTGCAAACTTGTATGCACACCTGGGACATGTCCCAAATGGTGCACATTGTGCACTTGTGGTTTTGTGGACCTGCGATGACTACAGAAAGCATGTGCACAAGTCCATAGGGTGCATCATTTGACATTTCTAGGTTTGAGAAGGATGCTCACACAGGCATTGGGACTGATGTGTGCCCTTGACGCACACTTTTGCCATGCTATTATAATATTTGTGTATTTTCAGGTAGTCATCTGCTAACCGGACAGGGTAAACAAACTAACCTAACTGTAAGATTATGTTGGATATTATCAGTAAAATCTAGTAAGCAACGGTCCTTTTGAGAGAACATTAAATGAGACTGTTGTTTATAGTTGAAAATGCTATTTTCAGTGCAATAACCCATGCTCTGAACCTTATGCCGCTTTTCCACTGCATGGTACGGCACGGTTCGGCTCGGCACAGCTCACTTGTGCAGCTTTTCCACTGCATGGTACGGTTCGCTTTAAATGCTACCACCACTGAGGTTCCAAGTGTACCAT
The DNA here is from genome assembly GCF_016745375.1 of Pimephales promelas. The sequence continues at coordinate 1,954,329 of NW_024121222.1, read as the reverse complement.
ACTGACACTAAGGGTGCTTCCCAATATCCCTCCTCATCTCCTAGCTCCTCTGTCCTCCATCCTATGACCCGGAAACCGATCGAGCTCAGCCATCTTGAAGGACATCTCAATTCTCTAATTGCACCGTGAGGAGTCGAGGATCGAGGAGTGAGGAGGCTTTCTGAGGAGTCATAAGCGAGGTGCATCCAATGCGGAATTGTTATACTGACTAAACGTGACGCACGTATCAATTCTCCTCCCCCTTCACATCGGTCACAATCATTTTAATTTATACTTTGCCTTTGCAGTTTATATAAACCACACAGCTCACACATTTCAACAGTGTAACCTATCTTTATTGTTATTTATTATGAATTTATTAAACAACCAAACTTCAACAACATAAGGGCCGATCCATTTAGCGCTACTGATGACACTGTGGAATGACACTCGAGTAATCAAGTATTCCAATGTATATAAAAAAGCTTTTAATCGATTCCTCAAACGTCATTTCCTTTCCTCGCTTCCTTCATTCGTGTCCTGCAGGGGGTGGAGCTGAGACACGAGGAAAGGAAGCGAGGAAAGGAAACGAGGATGCACAAATAAGAAATGAGAAGCACCCTATATTGTGACGTGAACACACTGCAGGACACTGATTGGTCAGACAGAATCATCACTACCAGCGTCATTGTATTTGCGAGACATCAAACCCATTTGAATAGCCAGTAACAGCCACCACAGTAGCACCCGTTTTAAAACTACTTGCTTGAAGAAAAAAGAGAGAAAGAAAACTTCCAGAAAAAGAAATGTCTGAATCGTGGTCAGTGGACGAAGTGCAGACGTTTCTCTCGTTGGTTGCCGAGGAGGGGATAAACTACAATGATCAGACAATATTCCCACCCACTTTGAAGCGGTACTAACTGCAGTGGAAAATCAAACTAAGCTAAAGCGAACCAAGCCGTGTTGAGCCGAGTCATACCACGCAGTAGAAAAGCGAAGTGAGCCGAACGGTACTGAGCCGTACCAGCAGTGGAAAAGTGCCATTAGACAACATAGGTGCCACATAACCTGTTTAGCAAAAAGTACAAAAAATTAAAGAAAAGCTCTAGATACACCATATGGTCAAAGGTAAATGGACAACTACCTTTTACTTAATAGGTTTGGATATTCCAGTAAATTCTCTGAGGATAAATCGTAATACTGCTGTATACAATGACATTGTAGAGACAGTATAGCAGGGTTGACCAACCCTGTTCCTGGAGATCTAGCTTCCTACAAAGATCAGATCCAACCCTGACCCAGCAGACCTGGCTGTAACTATAGGTGTTCCTGAAAATCTTAACGAGCTGGTTCAATTGTGTTGGATCAGGGTTGGAGCTGAACTTTGCAGGAAGGTAGGTCTCCAGGAACAGGATAGGGAAAACCTGCAGTATATGATAGCCCTGTGCACAAAGCAGTTATCATAAATAAATGGTCTAGGGAGGACCAATGTTTACTGGGTGATCAGAAACTTGGTATAAACATTTGGCCCAATTAAAGTATTCTGCAAGAGGTTTTTTTTTTTTGCAGGTTCGGTTGAGCTTCTGTTTATGTTTGCTGATAGACGTTTAAATGTGAATAAAAGCCAAAAATCGATGTGTTCATCCTGCAATATCTCTTCAGGAAAATTGACTAAACCCCTCAATTCATATGGATTAGCCTTACGATCTCTTTATAAACGTTTTGCATAGCGGTCAACGGAGGGAGAGAAATCCTTCCGATTTCATCAAAAAGATCTCAATTTGGGCTCCGAAGATGAACGAAGTTCTTACGTGTTTGGACATGATGGTAATTATTGATAGAATTTTCATTTTTGGGTGAATCATCCCTTTGAGTGATACTGGATCGTTGCACCCACCAGTTTGCCATAAATGATGGCCTGTTTCACACAGGCCTCTACTGTTGGCGTATTTTGGCGTTACAATACTCACAATATTTTCACTGTGAAGGACATGCTAAGTTCGTCAGACAGTATGTTTTAAATGCAGTATAAACATTTCAACTGTTTTACTTGAGCACCTATCATGGATTTTTGAAAATGAATGTTCATGTAGTGTGGACTATAGCTCTAAAGGAATGAAAACATCCTGCAAAGATTTATACCTGAAAGTGCACCGTATATAAAGTTATTGTCTTTCAAAAGTGAGAGTCGACTCCGAGTCTATGAAATGAATTGTTTTTGAAACGAGTCATTAGCTGTTTCGTCGTGACGTAGATACAAAACATTAGCTCATGGGCCGCTCCCAACAACTGCGCACGCAGACAGAACTTAAAAGTCTAGAATGTCGAGAAGACGCCGTGTTCTACATTGCAGAGACAGTTCAGCCACTTGTTTTCATTGCCCAGGGACGAGCATGTGAAGAATCAGTGGTTTAGAGTTCATATTTGCAAGGATACCACAACAGTATAGCCCGAACCTTGTGTTCTCATCATTTTAATGACGAATCATTTAAAAACATACATGAATTCAAATGTGGATTCGCAAGCCAGTTGTTCCCGAAGGAGGGTTCAGTATCCAGTGTATGTGGATCAGGTTCGTCCTCCTCTGAATCAAAATCTGTAAGTATTATTAATATTGTTTGCTGTTATGTTTTCTGTAGCATGCACAATTTAGTTATATTCTGTTGTGTGCGTTTTGTACACTCCACGCAGCTTCTACGCAGGGTAAAGTTAGTTTTGTTTTTGATATTCACCAGACATTCACCAGAAAAATGGCAATTACCTCCTAAACGACTTAACCAAATATGACTTCACGCTATATAATAAGCACTGCCCCTCAAAAGCCCCCGCAATGTGAGTTTCGCCGGGAAAGCTTGCTCTTGACGGACACGCGAGTAAGGGACCATGTGGAAAGTGCACTTTTTCTGACACGTTTGTTCATACACTGTATACAACACTTGACAAGCTATAATCCATTAATGGTGATGGGTGTTCCGTTTCCGACAATCTCTGCCTACGGTTTTTACCAATAACAACTGACTGGGTCATTTGACCAATCGCCGCAGATTCGGGTGTTTGGGAAAATGAATCATTGAACGAATCATTTTGAAGTCGTTGAGCAAATCAGGTGAATATTCCTTTGCAAATTACATTTCGGCAAAGTCAACGGTCCTCTGAGAAATCTAATCTCGTCCAAATGCAAATGTCAGTGACTGCCGTCATTGATTCTAGGCTAATTCTTGCCATGCTAATGTTTCAACACGAAGAAAGAAAGACATGGACATCTTGGATGACATGGGGGTGAGTAAATTATCAGCAAAAGTTTTTTTTTTAAAGTGAACTAATCCTTTAAATTTGTTTTTAATAAATAAAAATTGTTTTAATAAATTAAAAGACATACAGCATACGTGGTGATGCACGCAAGCTGACCTTCTGTGACACCCATGTCTAGAAAATACACTCCCACCTCTGTAATTAACCTGGCCTGGGAAAACCCAGACAACTTCCGGCAAATTTAGATTTGCTCTGAAAGTTAGGGTGCTTCTCAATATCCCTCCTCGTCTCCTCGCTCCTCCGTCCTCCCTCCTATGACCCGGAAACCGATCGAGCTGAGCCATCTTGAAGGACATCTCAATTCTCTAATTGCACCGTGAGGTGTCGAGGATCGAGGAGTGAGGAGGCTTCCTGAGGAGTCATAAGCGAGGATACACAGGTGCATCCTACGCGGAATTGTTATATTGACTAAACGTCAATTCTCCTCCCCCTTCACATCGGTCACAATCATTTTAATTTATACTTTACCTTTGCAGTTTATATAAACCACACATCTCAGATTTTCAACAGTATAGCATATCTTTATTATTATTTATTATGAATTTATTAAATAACCAAACTTCAACAACATAAGGGCAGATCCTTTTAGCGCCGTTGATGACACTGAGGAGTGACGCTCGAGTGATCAAGTATTCCAATGTATATAAAAAAGCTTTTATTTGATTCCTCTGTCCTCCTTACATTTCCTCGCTTCCTTCCCTCGCGTCCTACAGGGGGTGGAGCTGAGACGCAAGGAAAGGAAGCAAGGGAAGGAAACGAGGATGCACAAATAAGAAATGAGAAGCACCCCCAGTGTGGCAAAGAGCTCATTCAAACTCATTTCCAGTCCGCAGAAATCGCGGCACCAATCAGAAACGTTGGGGCGGGCCTTACACGATGACGACAGCGCTGGGATTTTGAAGCAGATTTTGTAGCCTACTACATTACAAAGATGGACGCATCGTCGAACACCACTTGCTCAAATCAGCTATTGTAGTCCTGAGATAGCCTATCGCATCTGTTTTTAAGCGATTTGAACGTTTCCTTTTTGTTAAAAACCGAGCAAAGAACAACACTCTGAGATGTTTCTCTGTTTCTCCACCAGCCGCCGCTCTGCAAACGTCATCTCCTTCATCGCTCTGATTGGTTTTAGATCTACCCGCGACGTCCGCTGGTGACGCCACTCTGGAAATGATTTGTCTATGAAGCTTTGCCAGACCACATCTCAGTTACAACTGAGAATGGTCTGGTTTTAACCAGGCTATAATAAACCAGGAGACGTTAGTCAGGTCTGTATCGGTATATGAAATCAGTCACAACCATACAATAAAAAGGGATAATTCTTTTAATGCAATATTGCAATGTTTATTATAAAATATTTATCCACGCATGCTCATTAGATTTTTTAAAATTCATGTGCCCTCAAAATCATTAATCAAAATAACTTTTTGCAAACGACAGCTCTTCCCTGATGACATGCAAGGGCTGGACAATCTGTCACTCACATGAGATCACATCAATACCAAATAACATAGCCTACTGATATTTTTTTTCTTGTCATAGAAACCTTTTTACCTGGGTAATCGCAACTAATTTAACGTCGTCTTAAAGTGCACTGTATTTTTTTCTATTATGTTTGAACTGGGCAATATGGTGCTATTTTGGTCTTTTAGGCTACACATAGTGCTGTGGATGCAGCATCATTCATGAAAAGGAAATAATTTTCCATTACTGATGCCACTGTTTAAATACACTTTTCAAAGTCAAAATCTATTTAAAATCAATGCGTTTGTTTTCCGAAACAACTTACATTGCATTCAAAGTATAAACTTTATCAGATGTGCATTCTGGGAATCAAGCCCATGACATTTGCATTGTAATAGTGTTCTAATAATAGGGGAATTACAAAGATAAAGCAGGTAGGCTAGTACATGACTGGTCGTCAAAATGGCAGCCCCCATGAGATGACCCACTCCATGTAAAATAAATTAGCTTTTATTATGCTACTGATAGAATACTTTTAATTTAAAAGGCAAAATTAAAAAATAAATAAAAAATAACAAAAACTGTGGAACTTTTAAAATTGCAGCGATGGAAAGACCATTAAATGTTCTTTTAATTTTTAGTTAAAATTTTTTTAGTCTTTTAGTTTTCTCTGAAAACTTTTTCAATAATAATTTTTTTCCTTATCCCCTATCCATCTACTATCATTCACTGATTGGATTTTTACGAATAATCCTACTTGATTCAACTCTTAAATAACATTTGGGTCTTAAACCACGTCTGTGTTTAAAACTGGATTGGTAATCTTGCTACTACAGTAGGTTTAATGACAAATTAAATGACCTGTAAATTCACTACTAACAAGCTAAATGTGAGAAAAACAGTATAATTTTGCCATCAAGTAAGATGACCAATCAACTAACCAATGCTGTTGACATGACAAACAAAGTTTAGTATTAATATACGATAGGCATTCGATCATATTCATAATCAATGTCGTCTTGGGCTCATACAGAATTGCCTGCATTCAAGTCACAAATGTTATACTCAGGTAGGAGAACAGATGTGCATACAGCAAGTTACCTAACTAATAAATCTATTTTATCACACTAACTTGTGTGCAATATGAATGAGTGCAGTAAAGAAAAAGTCACTGCTCTGACAGTACATAAATCATTTGCATGTTGCTATTATATGGTAAAATAAAGATATACGAGGAAGGTTCATTGACAAGATGCAATAACTCCTTTCAATTCCACAAGGAGATATTATACATCTTTATCTGTACAAAGCAACTAAACACCCATATGCTATGAGCAATAACAAATAGTGTGAAGAATTATAAACAGCCTGCAAAATTAATTAAGTCAACTTACCCTAATATGCCAGTAGTACACATTCCAAAAGCATATTCCAATCACCTTTTGTCTTTAAACATACACTGTAAAATAAAAAAGGCTCATTATAAAACATGTAGACAGGGGAAAGACTTCTAAACAATATACATAACGTTACACTAGTTTACACATAAAACAAGTATAAAACAGTGATTCATAAAACGAACATCTTGAACCATTTCAAATTCTTTAAACTTTACAAACTAAATTATTACAACAAAACATCTATATAATACGTTCACCATGGAAACATTTAGCCTCTAACGTTAGACGATGGAGTCCCTCCAGACGGTGTACAGTGACAAACCGGTGGCTGTTTTACATTGATGCAGATTTTTAGTTTTAGTAACATTTAATAAATTATCAGATACGTGTCAAGTACCGTAACAATGTAAATGTACGGATGTAAACTGAATTAAAACGTTAATTGTTGTATTTTGTTTGTTATTTGGTCGTATAATGCTAACGGAGCAACCTGAAAGAGAAATGCACGAAGCTAAGCTGGCTGGCTAGCAACATGGAAGTCCAACGTCACAAAACAAAATGGGCTGCATGCTTGGAGCCTGGAGTACGAGCACACAAGCAAGAGCTGGCGATCCAAGAAACTAGGAAAATCAACGTCTACATTTGCGATGTAAATCTTATCTAATGCAGTATACACTCTTAGTATTGTAATGCTCCGTTCAATAACGTTGCAAAGCAGTAAGCTTCTCCCCATGAGCTTCTCCCCTTCAGAACGGCTCGTACTCACCGTCGTGCTCGGCTTCCTGCTGCTGTCGTTTTCCTTTGTAAGATGCACCTTCCCGTTGCGCAATGCGCACATAAGATATTCCCAAACTTTCAATCCAAGTTGAAGCTCATTGGAACACTTTCATTATTTTTTGAAATCATTACGGGTTTGATGTTAGTACAATTCGATGCACATTCACCAAACAATGTGGCTCACCCGACCCCGGGATATTTCGTGACACTCGACCACTTGAACCTATGAGAAGACGGCTAAGGGAGAGGAAGACACGCCTCCAGTTCTACGGGGCCTCCATTTCAATGTCCAATGTGTGGAAGCATTTTTTTGCGCATGGTATCTTAGGAACGTACCTTAAAATGGCTGCCGATGTTGTGGGAGGTGCTTAGATATTCCGTCGACCATCCTACATGATGCGTGCTTTGATTGCTGCAGGGTGCAGTACCTTACAGTTTCTTGTCAAAGAACTTTACCCAGCGTTCCAGCAATTCAAGCCACCTATCTTGGTGCGGTAAGATATTTCATTATTACTATTGTGACAAATATGCCACTGAACCGATTTTGGAGCCCACCACACCTTTGCACTTGATAACCTACTGTAAAAGTTTAATCCGCAATGTGGACTGATATCTTGTAGATTGGAAAAGGTAATTGTAACAAACAACGAATGAACCAAACAACTAAAGTGGTTCCTCTGGCTTTGATAAATCAGATTAACATATAAGTCTGAAAAAAAATTCAATCACTGAGAGAATCCTTTGACTCATTTCATTTGAGCAGGTTGTAGGGACAACTAATGCAAATGCTTGTTTTTTAACCCCAAGGGATTTCCTGGCAAAGGTGCAAATGCACCACCCAGAGAAAGGCTCAACTTAGCTCAGGGAGTAAAACAGCCCTTAATATTTTCAATTTCCATCTATACTCATTCCTGCTTCACCGGCTCTACCCATTTCTTAGCCCAATTTCAATTATTTGGATTAATCCTTCCCTCTTCTTCCCAGAATTGTACCTCTGCAAGAAGCATAGATACAATACAAGAAAGCTGTCACATAGTGAAAGGGAACCATTATAAATGGTACATTGGTTAAAACAACACAATATGGCTACATGTATTATAAACAGGGAACATAGTGTCAGAGCAATAGCCTTGTGGGCAGCACTCCAATGTCACAGCTGTGTTTCCAGCAACCCAAGTTCGAGGACTGACTTGAGGTCCTTTGCCTGTCCTGTTCCCCTCTCTCCACTCCACTGCTTCTTGTCTCCTCTACACTATCCTATCTAATAAAGGCATAAAAGGCCAAAAACATAACTTGAGAAAAAAAGAAGAAAAAACCCCCCCAAGGAACATGGTGAGTCTATAATGTCATTAAGCCCTATTGATATGAATTACTAGGTATAACCCTGCATTTGGTTTGGGAGGTTGCTGACTTTGGAGCGCTTTTACTTGTATACCTTAAAGGTCAAGTATGTAAGATTTTCTTTTAATGGTAAAATACATTCCCTTAACCCAGTTTGTTAAACATTGCGCCCTCCAAGTACCATATAAACATTGAGAGGGGTTCACTCAGATCTGTCAATCTCTTTCCAGCTCAACCAATATTGTGAGTTTTGCCCGAGGTTACTGTAGAAGGCTGAGCCAGTGTGGGACCAAGGCTGACACGTTACATGGGAAAAGACATTCTGCAGATGTGCAAGGCAAATTTCACTCCATTTAGACCTTCAAAGTTTAAACAGGTTATGAACACATCAAAGTGAATCGGACACTGCGATGAAACATGTTACAATGGAAGCTTCAATATAGAGTTCTTCAACCCTGCTCCTGGGTACACACTGTCCTGCAAAGTTTATTTACAATCTGCTTCAGCACACTTGCCTGTGTATTTTCGAAGATCTTGAAGAGCTTGATCAGCTGCTTCAGGTGTGTGAGGGTTAAAACTAAACTCTGTAAGGACAGTGGGTATCCAGGAGCAGGGATGAAGACCTCAGCCATACAGAATCATCATGCACCGTTTCAGAAAAACAAAGTACAAGTTTATAGTGTTTACTTTGACATGTCCAGTGTCAGCTTCAAATAGTTGTGATGCGTCATGTCATAAAATACGGCTGGTGCACTTACGTTGAATGGGTTTATTATAAACCCCAGATGCACAGGTTTGGTCTTGGCAGAGTGTTAGCCTTCTCAATTGCTTACTCATGACATAGCAACACAGCTAAAAGTATTCCTACAATGTTGGACCTTTAATGAAAGTAGCCTGCTTTTACCTGTTGAGACATACCTTCATAAGCACCCATAAGAGCTGTATTTGTGATGTTTTAATTGGTGGAGGCATGACACACAAAATGGCCATTTGCAAAATATGCTATATTTTTGTAATTCTGCTTGGTGCCACTAGTCTCACAGAAACTTACATACTTCACCTTTAACACATTGTTGTACCACTCACTAAAATGGTCCTAAAAACAAAATTACTTTACTCATTAAGAAATATTTGAAATACACTGCACATAATCAGAATCCCCCAATACAAAATATTTAAAATATACAACATACTGTATAACCGAATCGGGTGGAAACTTGCCCAGATTTATTTTTTACGTAAGACAGGGTTGGGCATCTCCAGTCCTAGAGGGACACTGTCCTGCAGAATTTAGCTCCATCCTAAACAAACATGCCTGCCTATAAATTTCAAGCAATCCTTTAGACTTGATTTTCACGTATGTGTGACTGGGGATCGAGCAAAACTCTGACAATGGCCCTCTAGGACTGGAATTGCCTGTCCCTGAGATAAGACTATTAAGAAAAGGTGTTGTACAAAGGAAATGACTCTAACTTGGAGGTAGGGGGCAATATGCAAACGGACACTTGTAGCCTACAAGACTACAAGAAAGTTTTTTTTAAATCCAATGACATACTCTCACTCAGAAAGAGGCACACTGGCACTCGTGTTGACTGATGAGTTTGAAAAAACAGACTTCTACACAACACAAACAAATGACCATTAAAAGGAGATATTGTTTGAGAACCGTTAAATGGCTTCCTTATATTATTTAATGGAAAGAAAAAAAAAACGGGTCTTTGTCTGATTCTATAATGGAGGAGGTGAAGTAAATCTTGACAGTATAGTTATGCCTTTTTGTGTCTGGGTATTTGGGGTTTTGGAAGATTCTTTCTAAAATAAAATCGAAGTTGAGGTTGACACAAAACAAGAGTCGCTTCACTTATCTTTGGTTGCTCTGCTAGCTTCTGACAGATTGTTCAAACATTCTTTATATTAATCTACCCATAAAATAGGATAGAACTTTGCAAATAAGCATTTTCATTTACATTTCTTCATTTAGAGCACGGGTGCCCAATCCTGCGGCCAAAGAAGGCCAAAGTCCTGCAGAGTTCTACAGAGTCCAAATTCAATTAAACACTCATGAACCAGTTAATCATGGTATTAAGGATTAGTAGAAATGTAGGCATGTCCCTCCAGAAGTTAAATTGGGAACCCCTGATTTAGAGGATAGTTTATCCAAAGCAACTTGAGAATAACATATGTAGAAGCAATTGATCCAAGGGACAACACAACAGAAGTATATCATACCAAACAATTTTTTATTAGGTACAAGAATAGTATGTTTATGCAGTGTAAGTGTATATACATTTTAAGCTCCTACAGAACATGACTTTTGCCATTTGTTAAAGACAGTAAGGGATTGCATAGAGTGAAGGTTGAGAGTTCATTCCACTACCAAAAGACAGGAACAGTGTGAAGGTTTTAGGAAGTTCCCCATGACATGGCACCATCATGTGTTCTTTGACTGACTGCAAGGGATATGGGAGAACGTAGTACTGGTCTGGTATGCTAGTTTTAGAGCCTTGAATTGTATGTAGATACCTATCAGAAGAGTCAAGAGGGGTGTGTGGTTTTTCAAAATTCTGACTGAGACTGAAGACGAGAACGAGATACTCCGATGTATTTTGGATCATCTGCCAGGCTTGACAGCTGGAAGGCCAGATAGTAAAGCATTCCAATTCTCCAGGTTTAGGATGACAAGAGTCTGGACCCAGAGTTACACAGCATAATCAGACAGGTGTGGGCTAATTTTCTTTATGTTAAAGAGCATAAACTGGGCAGTTATTTGGATGGTAAATATGCCCAAAGATGGCTGCTTTATGGTTGAGTCTAACTATTTGGTGTTGTGTTCAATTGATGGCCTGGCTGGGATGTCAATGAGTTCTGCCTTTGCAAGATTGACCTGGATATGACATTCCTTAATTCAATCCATGATGTAAAAAACATTTAATCTGAAAGACAGAATGAGAATGTAGGATTATCAGGCTGGAAAGACAACTAGAGCTGTGTTATATTGAAGAGGAAAGGGACACTAGTGCACCCTAGGGAACTCAAGTGGTTAGGGTATGATTCAGACACTCTTTCCCTCTCACATGAAACCTTGAAGAATCTGCCGGTAAGATAGGACTTAAAGCAGTAAAGAGCAGTACCAGTGATGCACAATTTTGAAAGGGTTGATAGGACATCTGATGACGTCAAAGGTTAAGCAGATTGAGGACAGATGATCTCAAAGTCATGCCAGTCAAAGGGATTCAGGAAATAAGAGCATGGCAAGAGCAAAGTGAAATGTCTTCTTTTCAGTTCTGAAAAAGGAATACAAAAAATTGAAGACATCCTTTTCAATGTTTTTGGACAGGGAAGAAATCAGAAAGATATGTTGTTTAAAATTCATCAGTTCCAGCATAACTAGTAAAATAATGGTGCTTGTGAAGCAGTCATCATTGGTTTGATTTTTAAATTCACTTGAAGGTGCTTTTTGATAAATGCACCAGCAAAAACATAAATGGCAATGTACTACTGCTGGGTTATGGTATTGGTTTGAGTGGGGGGTACAGTGGGTACAGTATACCTGAACCTTAAAACTAGCTGAGAAGACTCCACTGGAAGTAGACACATTTATGATGTGTGTGAGTACTGATAAGAGTGCAAGAGAGATGGTTTGAGGAAAATAAGCATGTTCAAATCTAGGGGATATAAGCCTCTTTTCCACCATTGGGCTGAACTTTTCTAAGAATGATAAGGTACAGTTCTAGTTGTATTTCCACTTGAGCCTGTTATGGCACTGCATGACAGGGCATTGATTACAAACCGTTCTTGGCCCAGAATTGGTCAAGAACGTGCTGGTAGAATGCATGTCTTGACGTCACCACTCAGGATTGCTCACTTGTTTGTTGCATGGTACTAGTTTCTCTGTGGCCAGATGCGCTATTTGACAAAGATGTAACTAGTCAGTGGTGAAAGGAAAATGTGGAGGAGGATAGATGAGAATGTTGTGAAGACTTTCTGGGTGTTGGCAGTACAGTTTTATAAAGGCTGTTGATCTGGTGTGTTATACAACACTGAAGAAACAAATCTCACTAACCGTCAACAAAAAGATGCTGTCTACAAATGTTGAAAATCATGCAAGTGTTGGTTGTTCTGAAATAACAGATTAAAGTATAGTCAAAGATTCTTCCTCTAATTTTAAATGAGGTGGCAAATAGAATAGCTGTCTCTACTCTCTAGATATAGACCCAAAATGGAAAGATTAAATCTATTGCATACGCAGTTGCATTGCAGAAATCCTTGAACTAATACTGTATACTTGTCTTGAAAATCTGGATTGTTGGTTAATCTACATTAGGTGCTCTTTTTCCAAACAAGGTTTTCCAGAAATTTTAGAACCAGGGCTTAGGCAATTCTGTCTACAGTTTGGATACGGGAATTCCTAACAAGCCGACCTCAACACATCCTCTCTAGCTTACTGTTTTAGTCCTGGACTATACTTATATGCCTCCTTGTTCACCTGTACAACTACTCACAGCAGTAAAGATGGCCTATGACATGACTGGGCTAATTAACAGCAACAATGAGTCATGCAAGAACATAGGTGAATGTCTTATAAGACCTATAGAGCATCTCAATTCCACCCTCAGCCGGTGCCGGAAGTAAGAATTCAATACAATTTCTCCATTGACATTTGGGATATAAGCCATTAAAAAACAACCATACATGGTAGACTTAAAACCAGCAACGGCTGTACTAAGCGATTGTATGCTCATACAATCGCCAAAAGTTCATGGGGCACTAACCTTGTTTTAAGATAAATGCCTTTAATTCACAATGTCTTGGATTATGTACTTCATTGTCTAAGTACTTTATTACCCACAATCCTGAACAATCCCACAGTAATGCATCTGATTGGTGGAAGTCATGTAACTGTCGGGTTAAACCCCGCGAAGGTCTGTGAAGACTGAAGATCGTGTAATGACATAGGGCTAGTTCATTGGTCGCACGTCAGAGGCGCCCGCGCGATTGGATGTGCAGTTGCCGCAGCACAGCCTATGAGCGAGCCAGATGCTCACTGTTTTAGCATGTGCGGTTGCATGTGTTTTACATATAAGCTTCAGTAAATTGAAGAAAAGGAGTTTCCCTGCACATTCACTATATAAAATTCACTGTAGGAAAAAGTTCACGTGGCCGTCATCAGTTTGGAAGTCACTCAAAAGGCTCTTTCACGGTTGTGGCTTCAGTCGATTTCAGTGAGGCGCGGTGGTTTATGAGTAGTTCCTTTGCCTGGAAATAATGAAAATATGTACACAGTCTTGTACCCTTGACTTTTTTGGATTTTCTCTTTGTTTTTTCACTCGAAATGATATGTTGTATGCTTATGAGTTCAGCCGTAGCTGGTTATCCTCAGACATGACCTAAAACTCTTTAGATAGCCTATGGATTTTACAAAACGTATGTACGTTTTAATGGCTTCAAATATGCAGAATACAGGTGCAACAACATACCAGCACTACATTTAAAATATCCTCACTTGCAATATGACTGTTACAATATAAGAAACACAACTTGGTATTGTCTGCTGAACTATGTCTATGGTATCATATGGTCGTATCTAGTGTTTTGTCTAATATCACCAATTTCTCTCAGACTAATCATAAAATAATATTGTCAGCAATGGACACTGTTGTTTTCTAAACTACTTTAAGTCTCTCAGGTCCTGTTTACACTTGGAATTAAGGTTTTGGTCAACCTGACCACAAGTGGACAGCGTTATATGTTTTGAGATTGTCCACTTTCAACTACATTTGGAGGTGGACAAAAATGCATTTGAACAAACTGCTGACCAAAGTGGACATGGCAACACTGAAATAGAGTGCTCTATGACAAAGCCTTCAAAATAAAACATGACACGTCTCTCAAATTGTAGAACACAAGTCTTTGGTCACCTAAATTACTTTGGTCAAAAATAGCAGGTACCAAACAAATGAGAAGCTAGAACATTGCTACGGTTACTACGGTTGATCGACACAATCGACGTTTGTTTTCTCCTTAGTGTACCCTTACATCAAAGAGTTTTCATGCAACCAGGCCCAGGTATAAATGGTATTGTGTCTTATTTGACCACTTGTCATCAGATTGACAAACATCCATATTAATACCAAGTGTAAACAGAGCCTAGAATTTCAAAGTATGGCACTAATTGCTTGCCACCTCAGGACAGTCCAACCTTTTAAATAGTTTCTGGGTGTTTCATCTTTGTAAACATGGTAGCAGATGTGTCAGATGAAGTCGGTCATTTACCCATGACCATATAGCTTATTTCTATAACTTAAATTAAAACTTTAAAATGTAACATGTCTAATCGTGTATTGCAATGCTGGTGTTATATATAAACACAGTATGCCAACGTTTTTATTTCTGTGGTAGTTTCAACATTACAAGCCATAGTTTCAACATTATCTGCCATATTTTCATAGTTTATAAACATGGATTTTGTTCTGTTCTTATCTGAATGCCTCCAACCTAAAAAATCCGGTTAGTGTGCCGTAAACAAAGCTAAATTTGGAGGACCACAACAGGAGTAATATTTAGTTGTGTAAAACAGAATCTGTAGCATGCTGTTGATTACCACAGAAACACTTTGGCTTCTTTTTTTGTTAATAACTATGCAAAATCCATATACAATTTCACTATTTTAAAATATATCAGTTTATGTTTTATATAGTCAAAGTTCAAATGGTATAAATAACATTACATAATAATATGTTGTAGAAGCATACACATGAGCATTATGTATGCTTCTATAACATGACTTTATGTAATGCTATTTTTTGTTGTTGTGTGGACTATATGACAGTCGAGCCAGACTTGGCATCTTGCATTTTGAATGTAGCATCAACCAGTAGCAATGGTTTTCAGTTGTATAATGGTTTAAAACTTGTTTTTTTAAATATAAGGCTAACATTTTTGTAACAGGGATTACAAGACAAAGCGTGTTGTATTCGACTGTTCGTAGAACTAACTTGTTTGCTAATTAAATTGTTTTTTATTAGGGTTTTATTAAGAGATGTAAGCAAATTTTTAAAAAAGTACTTCTCATTTTTCAAACAATGAATACTGAGTGCATCTTTAACTCTTCATGATAATTAAGATTCATTTTAAATTATTGTAACAAAATTTAAGGTCAGAATGTGTGTATTCAGCATAACCAAGGTCAAAGAAAGGAATTTGTATGCATAAAAACAAATTTTAATATTTTGATTTGAGAAATAAATTAAACAATTACAAGGCCTTAAAGGGGGAAACATAATTATCTTTATTTAAACATGTAAAACTAGACTTGCAGAAAATGGTTACTGATGTATGAGAATTGTAATAATGTTTTGCATCACTACTAAAAAAACAATTTGTACAAAAAAAATTCTATTTAGGGCTTGATCTTGTTCAGAGACTTGAGGCTGTTTCTCAATATGCATTCTTAAGAGATCTTGCGTCTTGTTTTCGTACTAAGTCAACAAACCATCAAATTTTCAAGAATGCAAGTACAGAGGATGCATGAAAGTACCTTGATGTGTTCTTGATATTGAGGATGCATTAAATGCAGATTTGAGAGAATCTAACCATTAGAAATCCCAGAAGACACTGCGGGCAGTCGACGTACAGAAGCCTGTAAGCTTTACACTTCTTGTTCTGACTTAAGAGATTCCCACAGATTACGAACAATAGCTCACAAATATGTGTTTGTTCCTTTTTCTTAATTTTACTGTGATAAAGACCTGAAGAAAGCTGGCAGTTATTTATTGGCTTATTAAAAAATATATTAACATTGACAAAGGATTGGTAAAATTAAACATACATATTCATTTTCACAAAAAACAGGGGAAAATGTCTATAAATGATTTATGTAAATGTAGGTTATGACACTTCTGTGATGTTATGTTATATTTTTGTGCATTTGCTGCTACTTATAATATTCTGGAACAGTCAGTTGAGCAACCAGTTCACAGCACATCTCAATTCTCACAAATATGCATTTTGTGTCCTCATGTCCTTCAGAGTTCGTTCTTTCAAGGTCGCCTGGCAAGATCAGTCTCTCTACGAGAATGCAAGTCCGTCCTTTGCGTTCTTGGAATTGAGAAACAGCCTTTGACTTCAGTGTGTGTGGGTTATGGGTATTAAAATCTAGACTGTTAGTTATAAAAAGTATAGCTAAAATGCACATTTCCCTAACTGTACCAGAAGTGTGCTCTTAATTCAACTATTAGCAAACACTGTTCGAATGACACGAGTAATACCAGATTTAAAGAACTCTAAATGTTCAAAGTATTTTTCAAATTCAGACACCATGGGTTCTTATACAGTTCATGTTGGTTCATGCATGCTCATATCGTCAATGCCCAGTTTGAAAAAGAATTCGAAGAGCACATCCAAAAATTAGATAGAAAGGGAATTTGATGACCTTTTTATAAACAACAAATGCAACGTACAAGAAAACAGTATTCATTCAATACACCCGAGAAGTCTATAGAATGCTTCTAACGCTATAAAAGTACAACACATGAAGACTAAAAAAAAGTGTGTTAATTACTATTTAAATGTGAGCAGTCTGACATTGCTGACATACATTATATCTTCATTATTGACACTCAGCATGAACAGGTTCGGCATTTCTCCAGATATTCCAATGTCTTAATATCAGAATCTTAATACCATTCTATACAATGATTTTCTACAGAATTCTGTGCTTCCAACTTTGTTACAACTATTGGCTCTTTTCCTCTGCCTGGTATGGTACGGCTTGGCATGGCTCACTTTGTGGTGCTTTTCCACTGCATGGTATGGTACGCTTGCTTCGTAAAACACTGCAGATCACAGATTGCGTCATTGTATTTGTGAACATCAAACACGCTAGATTAAAAAATCCAGTAACAGCCACCGCAATGGTACCGGTTTTAAAATGACTTGCTTAAAAAAAAAAAAAAAGAAACTTCCAAAAAAGAAATGGCTGAATCTTGATCAGTGGACGAAGTCCAGATGTTCCTCTCGTTGGTTCCCGAGGAGCGGATAAACCATAGTGATCAGTCTATAATCCCACCCATTTTGAAACGGTACTAACTGCAGTGGAAAATCAAACTGAGCTAAAAGCGAACCGAGCCTTGCCGAGTCATACCAGGCAGTGGAAAAGCGAGCCAAACCATGCTGCGCCAAGCCGAACCGTACTGAGCCGTACCATGCAGTGAAAAAAAGAGCTCCAGAAGTTTCCAACAGAAAGACATCTTCCAGCATCAGTCCCTTACCTCTGATACTCATACATTTCATTTCAAAAGCATGAGAAAAAAAATCTCTGCTTTTGATTTTTGTATCAGCCTCCACACTCTTTTGGGGAGGAACATTGCTGAAGAGACTTGCTCCAGAAACAAGAGCATCAAGGAGGTCAGGCAATGACATTAAACAAAACAGTTCTCAATCCATTCCAACGGTGTTCGTGGTTAGGGGTGAGATTTGTGCATGTCATTCACATTTTTCAACATCTGAATCAGTAGCCAAACCTGTTTTTTGCCAAAACCATTTTTGTGCATTTCTAAGTCTGAGAACATTCAGTAGACTCATTCATTATCTCCGATGACATAACATTATCAGCTTTTTCAGCATCAGCATCTTCCTGTTGATTTTCGGAATCAACTACATTGGTCTCTGGAGCTTTTGTGCCATCATTCTCAGAGTCTCCTTTATGATGATTCTCAAGATGGCTATGTAATGCAGAGAGGAATGTGAAGCGGCTTGGACAGAGAGGGCAACTGAGCAATACCTTACAGGGACTTCGCTTGTGGAAATACACATGCCGCTTATAAACACTAAGTAGCCCAAAGACTCTACAACATTCTTTGCATTTGTACTTCATCCTTGGCGTGTAAGTTCTCGTATATCGAGAACCAACTAATCGGTCATCTGCCTTAGACTCGGACTGATTTTCTTCTTCAAGATCCTCTTGTTCACTATCACTTTTTGTTTGTGTTGATGCTTTTGCGGGTTCCTGTTCAGTGCTTTTAACCTCATGTTCTGTCTTTGACTCCCCAGGAGGCTTAGGTTGAGGCGCTGAACTGTGGTACATGGCCACATGCCTTGTGACATCACATCTTTGTGGAAAGTTTCTTCCACAATAAACACAGGAATGCAGAGTACCCTTATGGTACCGCATATGACGAGAGAGACTGCTTGAGTGCACAAACACACGATGGCAAAGTTTGCAGGAGAATATTTTACCACCAAAATTGGCTCTGCTCATTCCTCTACGTCTTCCTCTTAAGCTTGGTCTTTGTGGCTGCTTTTGCTGTTTTGCAAACATTTGTTGCATTACACCATACTGCTGTTTTGTTTTAGATGATAAATCTGATATGTCCTTTACCTCAACCTCATCTGGATGCTGTGTTTTATGATGTTCTCTTAAATCTGAAATTTGGTTAAAATGTTCTCCACACAGGCCACAACGACAAGGCTCATTAACTGAATCATTGCCATTTTTCTTACTTTCCTCCACAAGAGATTCCTGTTTTTGCATTGCATCAGTGGTTGGCTTGTTGACACGAGAATGACTGTTTAGGTGGCTTTGCAAGTCAGACAACCAAAAGAAGCGTAAGCCACAGATTTTGCACGGGTAAGACCTGTCCATGCTACTTTCTTGATCTTCCTCGGATCTACTAGTCTTGGAACCAATAGATCCATGCCACTGTTTTTGATGCGACAGTAATGTCTCTTGTCTTAAGAATCGCTTTCCACAGTGTCCACAGCTGTAAAAGCGTTCATGAGCATGGTTTTGAAGATGGCTCTGCAGACCCTCCCTGTCATTAAACACCTTGCAGCACAGGGTGCATTTGAGCCCCTGCTCAAGAGCACGGTACTGCTGATGCAGTTGTAAGCTTTTTAGGGTTTTGAACACTTGTCCACATCTTTCACATTTAAAGTGAGCATACTGCTTCCCTGGCATCTTGGATGAAGTCAACGCTTCTTGATTAGAGGGTTGGCACCATAATGACTTGTTTGAAGGTTTTCCAAACAAGAAAGTAAAGTTAGATAAAACAGATCGATCAACCACAGTAAGCATTCCGTTTTCATGGAGAGCAACCTCAATGGATGCGTTGATACAACTACCATTACTTATGCTTAAACCATCAGAGGAAAATAAGCCATTAAGTCCATGAATGGCCATGTGTTCAACTAGTTTAGGGTACTGACTAAACCCTTCACCACACTCTGTGCAGATGAAGGCATCTCCTCCACCTAAGTCCATTGAGTACGCCATCCTGACAAAGCCAAATGTGGGTTCTTTTGAGTAATAAATTTCAATGGTTTAGGAAACTGGGAATATTTGGAAATATTTCCAGGAAATAAAATGTTAAACATCCAATCTCAAAAAAAAAAAAAAAAAAAAAAAAAAAAAAACTAAAAAAAACAAATATTAAAAACAAATTCACATTTCTAAAATGGCAACTCTGCCAACTTAATTAAAACAGAAAATTGCATAAAAGATTAAAAAATCTATCCTTAAAAGTCTTTGATTGTCATATCAATCATCATCAATTCCAAAATTCTGTAGGAAAATGTGGTCTTTGAGCATAATGCAATGATGTAAACCTCATTAGATATGGCCTGCCTTGTTTCAGGTGCTGGCCCGCAATTCAGATATTGCCATCTGGAAAAAAAAAAAGAAAAGAGAGGAAGAGTAAGACAAATAAATATTGTAATAGTGAAAATGTAAAAGAAATAAAAATTCAAACTTAATCCATTAAGGCTTAAGATGGAATTGGGAAACATCCAAGAGCATTTACCAAATCAAACACCTACATGACCTAAATGAGCCATATGTACAACCATTGTGGAATTTGTGTTGGGGATTTGTATGGATATAGATTTCCCAAGTTGCTGTGAATCAATTAAGATTAATGAGAACATTTCAGTTAGAATATTCATTTTATTTAGGAAAGAAACTCTCTCAGATAATACTGTAAATTATACAGAGAAACTTTTAACTTGGCACATTACAAAATGTTAATTTTATAAAACAACAGGGCCCAAACTGTTTAATTGCAATCTATATAACAATTAATATATTAATATTAAGTTAACAATCAAAAGGCTCCCTAAACACTTCATTTATTCCCCTAAAAAGTAAACAGTATCTTTCAAAATAGTGAAAGCAACAGAATTTCTATAAGAACAGGGTGCAGAAGAGGCAAGTACAACACTCATTTTAGCAATACAAATACGAAACATGTTGTTTCAAATAAAGTAATTTGCTTATATGGTTAAATTTGATCATTGAAGTTAAGCAGCAAAAACAGTGGTAAATAGGGGTGTAACGATACACAAAACTGACGGTTCGTTTTTCCCACGGTTTTGACGTCTTGGTTCGGTTCGGTTTAGAAAGCTACAATTTTTTCTTTCTTCTTTTTTGCCATCTTAAAAGTAAAATATAACTTGTATATAAGTAAAAAAAAATCTTTTTCATATAGTGTAACATTTGTAAATGCTTGTTATCGAAAGCTGCTTTATGTAGTGGAGGCACTTGTTGCTGGCCGTTCGTCAGTCTCTCTTTTTTTCGCGTGCTTCTTTGGTTTAAGCAGCTCCTGTTGCTGAGTTGACTCAGTATTTGAGGAATCAGAGAGTGCGTTCACACATGCGTTCGTGACATGTCTCAGCGGCGTCTATAGTTTGCTTATGAGCTGCGATTTCTTTCTCGAGAAACCACGCTTGTGCATTTTTTTTCTCCAATTGGATCATAGACTATAGCATTACGTAGCGTAACTAGCGTTTCACACTGGCGAACGATCCCGGCTTAACGTCAGTTATAGGCTCTGAATTTCGGTTTCGATTATCTTTCGATTAATCATCCAGCCCTAAACTACGCAAAGCTTCCGTGTTGCACGTTACACGCAAGCTCACTATTGGTTGATGCTGGTCACGGTGTGTGATGCGTGTGATGTACAACCTAGAAGCTTTGCATAGTTTCACTATGTGAAATCTCAAAGCCCACAGGGAAGGAAATGAATAGTTGAATAAATTTGTTATTTTTGTTTATTCTTTGCACACAAGAAGAATTCTTGTCATTTGATAAACTTAAGATTGAGCCACTGTAGTCCCTCTGACTATTTTAACAATGACTTCATAACTTCATAACTTTTGGGCCGGACAGTTTTGATCCCTTCCAGTTTCGATCCCTTCAATCTATGGACGATCCAGCTCTCAGATTTAATCAAAAATATCTTAATTTATGTTCCCGAAGAAGAACGAAAGTCTTACGGGGTTGGATGTTAATGTGTCTCACTTGCAATACCTGCAAAAGAAAGCATCCAACTAGTTTACACAATGACAATTTTGTGAAAATGGTAAAGTATCTTCTGCAGTTCAGACTCAAAGTGATCTTGATGGTACAATGAATGCAGTAGCCTTCAGTGTGAGTGGAGAAGAGCGAAATAAGTATACTTCAATGATTGTACTGGTTTGGGTGTCTGTAAAACAAAATCCCAATTGTGAGAAAATGGTTTAAGCGCTTTTGGATTCTCAGAGTGATACCACATTCATTGATAATGAAGTGAGCGATGCTCTACAGGCAACAACATTTCCAGAGAAATTGAAGCTCACCAGCATGCTTGGAAAGGATACCATCCTGCAGAGTGAGAGAGTGTCAGGACTCCAAGTGAGGGCATACGAATCTGGCGTTATATTGATTTACCGCCTACATACACCGAAGACTGCATACCAGTGGACAAGATACCTCCATTGTAAGACTGTGATGTTGCTCTTTTAATAGGCTACGATTGTTCAAGGTCAATGACTCCAAGAGAAGTAATAGCAGGAGGAGATGAACCCTACGCCATTCGGACAGATTAAGGATGGAGTATAGTAGGTTGTTCTTCACCACACTCTGATTTAACTGGAGTCAGTAGATTGTGTCACCGCATTGCAGTTAAGGAACTTCCTTCCATCACACCAGGCGATGTCATTCGAGTTCTTGAGAGTGATTTTAAAGACACCGAAGAAGAGAGGACAAAGGTTTCCCAGGATGATTTTCTCTTTCTCAAGAAATTAATGAAAGATATACAGAGGAATGTTCTTGGTCATTATCAAATGCCCCATCCCTTTAAGGTGAGGCCCAACTTACCAAGCAACAAACAAAGTGTTATAGTTAGACTCAACCATTTAAAAGAAAGATGGTTGTTGTATAAGAAATGCTATAATGAGTTCATGAGTGAGATCTTGCAAATATGAGATGCTGGGGAGGTACATAATGATGGCAAGGAAGGAGAAATCTGGTATATGCAACACACGGCAGGTTGTCAATCTGAGGGGGGCGGACAAATTGCATGTTGTCTTTGATTGCTCTGCAAGATGTGATGGTTACTTGCTTCAAGGTCCAGATTTGATAACCAGTATAAATTGCATCTTAATTGATTTCGTCAACACCCCATCGCATTTATATGTGATGTAGAGAAAATGTATCATCAGTTTCATGTCAACAAATCTGATTTGGCTTTCTGGCTTCCTTTGGTGGAAGGATGGCCATTTCAGTCAGCCTGCAAGTGAGTTCCATATGAAGGTTCATCTCTTTGGTGCAACTTCATCTTCAGGATGTGTAATTATGGCTTAAAATATCTTGCAACTGAAAACAGTGAGTTGTATCCACTAGGTTCACAGTTTGTGATAAGGAATTTCTACGAGTATGATGATGGAGTGATCAGTGTAGAAAATGAAGAAGCTATTAAAGTTGTAGATGAGGCACGAGCTGTGCTATAGGTGCCCTACGGCTCCAAATATTGGTGTCAAACAGTAAAATACTGCTGAACAGCATCCCCCCTTCAGAAAAAAATCTCTGATGTGAAAATTTGTGATTTTTCATTTGATGAGTTACCCCTTGAAAGAACTCTTGGCATACAATGGGAAAGAGAATCGGACCGTTTCAAATTCAAAGTCCAGTTAAAAGAGGATCATAAATAGAAGCAATACTAGACAAGATGCCATGTCGAGTAACTCGACGTGGCATCTTGTCTAGTATTGCTTCTATTTGTGATCTTCTGGGACTTATTGCACCAGTGCTGTTTAGTGGAAAAGGAATACTGCAGGATGTATGTAAACGTGGCAGTGGATGGGATGACCCTTTATTGAATGATCTTGATTTAAGGTGGGACCGATGGAGGCAAGGTTTAAACCATCTGCAGGAAATAGATGTACCACTAACATATGCACCAGCTAGTTTTGGAAAGGGTATTCAAGTTGAATTGCATCACTTCTCTGATGCTAGTGTCCATGGATATGGCCAATGTTTATACTTAATACTCAAAAATGAGGAAGGAGACATTCACTGTGCACTGGTGATGGCAAAATCAAGAGTTGCACCTCTTAAAGTTACAACAAACCCCAGATTAGAATTGGCAGCTGCCGTTGTTTGTCAAAATAAGTAATATGCTTAAGAGAGAACTGGACTATGCAGTGTTCAAGGACTCGTTTTGGACAGATTCCAAAGTAGTATTGGGATACGTAATGAGGCATGTATATTACATACTTTTGTCGCTAATCGAGTGCAAAGAATACACCTCAGTACAACCCAGCAACAGTGGATTATTCACCTCAAACTGGTTCACTGGCCCTACGTTTTTGTGGGACAGAGAAATGTCTGTGCTGGAAGAACATGTTCCTGAACTTCTACTTGGAGATCCAGAGGTGAAAACATGTTGTACTTTGAATATTGATTGCACAAAAAATCTGAGCTTGATGGATCTTCTTTCAAAGTTTACTTGTTGGTTGAAAGCTATCAGAGCTGTAGCTCGTCTTTTAAGGAGAGCTAACAAAGTCTAACCATCTCAGTACCGTGAGATGAATGGCAAAAGGCAGAAATTCATATGTCTGCAAGATAGTTCCTACAAGGATGAACTGAGAGGGATAAAAGGTGGAAGAAGTATCTCATCTCGCAGTGCATTATACTTTCTTGACCCTTTTATGGATAAAGACGGTTTACTCAGGGTGGGAGGTAAGACTTTGCCGTTCAACCTTTCCAGACTATAAAACATCCTATAATCATCCCGAGAGATCATCAGATCACAAAAATGTTTGTTGCTCACTTTCACAACAAAGCTGTGCACCAAGGGAAAGGATTTACTATTAATGAGATATAGCTTTTGGATACCAGGGATCAATAAAATTGTGACATCCTTTATTAGGAGTTGTATTATTTGTAGAAAGCACAGGCGACCTGTTGAAGGACAGAGAATGGCTGATGTTCCCAAAGAGTGGTTTCTTCGCCTCTGTTTACATATACTGGCATGGATTGCTTTGGCCCATTCCGCAGGGCAGAAGTATTCAGAAACGATATGGTCTTCTTTTTACTTGTTTCAGTTCCCGTGCTGTATACATTGAGATACTGATATGAGAGCGGATTCTTTCAATGCTTTGTGTTGTTTTATTGCCATGAAAGGCACTGTGCAACAGATAAGGTGAGATCATGGAAGTAACTTTGTGGGAGCTAGAAATGAGTTGAGAGATGCACTTAGAAATGGATGTGGAAAGAGTAAAAGCCTTCCTATCAGAGGAGCATTGCGACTTCATCATGAATGCACCGGATGCAAGTCATGCTGGCGGCGTTTGGGATCGTCAAATTAGAACAGTAAGATCAGTGCTAAACGTTACTCTTGCACTTTATCCGGGAAGGACTTTTCTTAACTAGCTTTTTTGTGTGAAGCAATGGCCATTGTGAATAATAGGCCACTTACTGTTGATTGCCTGACTGATTCTCAAAGTCTAGCATCAATCACTCCAAACCATCTGCTTACGTTAAAAAACGACTACTGCTTTACCTCCACCAGGAAATTTCATCAAGGAAGATGTATTTGAGCGGAAAAGACGGAGACGTGCAGTATTTAATGGAACAATTCTGGAGTCACTGGCGCAAAGAGTATCTTGCGAGTATAGCTACCCGACAAAAGTGGAACGTGTCTAAAAGAAATCTTAAGGTTGATGATCTTGTTATAGTCAAAGAAGAGGAAATGCCTAGGAACGAATGGACGCTTGACAGAATAATGGAAATTACTTCTTCCAACGACGGGCTTGTAAGAAGAGCCAAGATTTACCTAGGTGACCCAAAGATTGATGCAAAGGGGAAGCGTGTTAGCAAACCATCCATAATTGAAAGACCAGTGCAAAAACTAATTTTATTAATAGAGGGAAATTACGTTTTTTTTCCCTCTGATTTGAAAATTTTATTTTCTTTATTGAAATTGAAAGACGTATTTTTTAATTTTTCTACATTTTTAATGTTGGTTTAAAGTCAAATTGGAAAAAAAGAAAAAAAAAGGATAATACAAAAATGTGTAAAAAAAAATAGGAGATAAAAAGAAATGATTAGTGCTTTTATATACTTGGTGTAAGATTTGCACTCATAATTTGGTGGGAGTGTTAATGACTTTGTTGTCTTAAAAATATAGTCTTTAACGTTTTTTATTTATTTTTGTTATTTTAAGCTGCCGTCGGCAACTATGGCTGATTGAGTGGACTTTGGCAACATTTTGAATGTTTACAACTCATATCACAACAACACCTCCTCCACTATCAGCGAATATCCACCCACAAAGTTCGTGCTCAGTGCGTGCGCACCAGGTTTTCTGTGAACGCGACCATCTCATCAGCATTCAACACCACCATGGATTATTTGGAGGTATGCTGTCCTGGCTAATCTACCAATATATTGCAATTGCTAACGTCATTTATACTCTAAATGAGCTTACTTGGTTTGTTAGTGTTCCGCCATCACTCTTCCTTACTGCGCGAACTTCAGGCATACATGTGATTGTAACGTGCGCGAGGGGTGATGTGCGTCTCACACCCCCCTGCGCTGATTGCACCCGATGATACGGGAGCGCTGGATTTTTGCTAAACAAATAACACGCTCCAAATGGAGTTAGAAGCTCGGGTTTTTTCTAAAACCACTTTATTTATGTTGTTCTGTCGGATTATAGTGTCGATTTCACTGAATATGATCAAAAAAAATGTTGCCGACGGCAGCTTTAATTGTTTGATTTTGAGTTATCTGTGGTGTGTAATGGAGGTCTTTTATTTTGAAGTTCATTCGCGTGAGCGGATATAATGCGCATATGGTCCAAACATTTCAGTATGAATAAGACTCAGACATACATGGTTATGAGAGCAAAGGCTTAAGGTTGGCAAGGAATTTTTATAAGGTTTTAGCTCCTGGTTTGAATGGAGAACAAGGTAAAGTCTTTGTTATTTTTATGTATTTGTTTTGATTTATATTATTTGTATTAGGATTACTTATTGGTGTTGTTTTGTATGTGCAAGTCATTAGTCTTATTTGTTTGGTTTTGATTGATGTTTATTCATTTTCGGTATTTTGTTTTCTTTAGTGTACAAGCTTATGTAGATTCTCAACATGGTGTTCAACGGTGCCTTTATGTGTGATGACGGCCATTACAATAAAGCGTGGGAATCATCAGTTAAAGAGTCCAATCGTCCTTGAACCAGGCAGTTACATTGGAACAACATGAGGGTGAGTAATTACTGACAGAACTGTCTTTTTTGGGTGAACTAACCTTTAACAATGTAGACAAATAAAAAAAAAACAGTGCTTTAAATGCAAACTTTTCAAAGTTGTCTTTAAAAAAAGAAAGTAAAAGAAAAAAGGTTATAAAAAAATTTCAATAATTATCTATACCAAACGATATGAAATGTTATATCATGATACATCTTTTATCTATATAGCACAGCCCTATGTGAGATACAATTTGTCTCCAATATTCTTGTCACAATTCTGCACTATACTTATAAAATGGTAAAACAGACCATCTTTCGAAACATTTTTGTTTTGGTTTGTCACAAGACTGAGAATGTAATTTATGTAATGTATGTAAATGTAATGTAATCTAATTCAAAAACATTCTGAGAAACACATTAGCCAGACGGATTTGAACTGTCAGCTGAAGTTTTAAGTTTGGTTTGAAGACGAAAAACGTACCAGGCACAATAGCAAAAAGTTGATGCTCTCCATGGCCTTTATTTCTCCGTCATCTCCTTTCACATTCATAAATAAATTGTTCAAACTTACTTCGTCCATAGATCAAAAGATCTATGAAATCCCATACATTTACCCACCCATAGACCCTCCTATCAAAGAAATCTGTAAAAAGTGGACAAAAGACAACTAAAACACCAGGTGTAAATGGAAATGTGTCTTCCTCGCCTACTTGTGATACAATTGACCATTCACAACTTAATACCAGTTTTAAACATGGCAAAACAAGACTATCAGGGATTATAAAGTTAGACTATCAAGAGGGAGAGTCAATGGCCCCATTTACACAATGGCTTATTACAGGGTTTTTCAGTAAGCAGAAATCAGAAGTTTCTGAACCATATTTTAATGCAAAAACTTTTCCTTACACAGTTTAAGAGACTAAGAAAAATCAGATTAACAAACCAGGGGCCATATATGCCACAAAAGAGTAAGGCCGTGTGTCCACCAAAGCGGTTTTCCACGTGCCTGGCGTATGTTTTCAATGGGAGTGCCACATTTTTAAAACGCCACCAGCGTAACGAGGTGCTGAGTGTTTTTTTTTCTGGGCGTTTTTTACTGGTCACCGAGAGTTGAAACACGTTCAACTTTGGATAAAACGCAGTGCTCATCTCGGTCACTTTTTACCCATCCATCCAATCACAGTGGAGGAGGGGCGGGACTAATACCACACAGACCAACTGTTACAAGATTCTTTCTGTACAGCGACATCAACCAGCAGAGCTAACCGAATAACGTGGATGAAAAATATTTTTAGTATGAAACAAATTATCTGCGAAATCAGTTACAAGTAAACTGTGCTGCTGATATTCTGTATCATAGCAACGAAACACACAGAAAAAAAAACTTTGCACTGCCAAAATGCTCTCAAGCTGGCTAAAAATGCTTTGGTGGACACACGGCCAAAGGCTAAAAGTTGCTCCTAATTTTAGGTCCCATAAATTTTTTTATCTGAAAGTAATTCACAAAGCATTTTAAGGGGAAAAGCAGGGTATCTGCACTTCTTTTAATATCAAATTTAAGTCTTTTTAAGACCTGAAGAAAGCAAGTCTGTTGTGAATGGTGCAAAGTTAATCACTAAACTTTTATGGTTTGCTTTATTTAAAAAACAGATGGTTGTAATACCATGCATAAATATGAGAAAAAATGAATAACTTTTAAAGAGAATTGTGAATTTTAGAATTGTGACAAGAATATTGGAGACAACTTTAAATTCAGATGTTATTTGGGTTTATGGTTTAGAAAATAATTATTTTGTTTTGTTTAGGCTACTTTCTTGTTACATTTCTGATTTGAATGTGTGATGAATGAGTTTACAAGCCAGGTGCACTGTAAAGCAGAATCTCTTCAAATACATTTTTTATTTATATAAAATGTTTTATAAATTGTACACAAGTACTCAGGACTTCAACTTTTACTTACTGCAATCCTGATGTTTTAAAAGCGACCACTCAACTCTTTTACAGCCAGGATGAAACCCAAAGACAAGACAACACAGCACTTCTAAAGAAAAAAGACAAAACACAAAAATTGTATTAAAGCTGGTAACACAACTTTGTACAGGTTTATGATAGAACACAGAACAAGGGTCTGAGAAAATACCTTACTCTAAAATACTTTAAAATAAATTGTGACTTCCTACATGCCTTAAAAAGAATTTCATGTACAGACCAGATGGCTAAAACAAGAGCTAAAACAATGATAGTTACACAACACAGACAGATGCTGAAAAATAAATTAACCTTAAATTTGTTTAGCAGGCTATTTTATTCAAAGCAATTTCATAAGCACGTTGGTACATTTAAATTAAAACAAATATTACCGAGAGAAAATGTTCACAAGATGATTTCAATATAGGCTACTCGTGGCAAGTGACTCTACTGACCTAGGTTGTCCTACCAAAGTAACATATAACGTTAGCTTATCTAGAACACAGATATATATATATAAAAAACACTTTAAAGTTTTTAACATTGTATTTTTTCCTAATTTGAGTTAACGTTAAACCCTTCCGTCACAGCAGGAGATATTAGTTTCAACTTCGGACATTACTCAATTTTGACCAAACGTGTAACGTTAGTTACTTAGTTTCGAATTTATATTTTGCAAACAGCTAACTACATTATATGAGCAGCAACAAGTTATTTCTAATTTAAGGTTCATTTTATATAAAGGGTTAAGGCATTGTGGACTCTAAATGAGGCTAGAGACCATACAGCTTATCGATTTGAAATTAAACCATGTAACTGAACATTAATTTTATCTTTAAAAAAAATCAAAAGTGAATTGGCGGTAAATGTACACATCTAAGAACAGAGATTATATGAACATTTACGACTCAAACCAAACAAAAAGACGCAACACCGTACGCCACATTACAAGCCCAAACAACACGCTACGTTAGCAAAGTTCATTTAATTGTAGGTATATGTTACATAAGTAAAACCAAAGCTATTGTTTACGCGTAATTTAGAAAAACAATCTCATGTCTTCATAAGACAGTATCTACACATAAAAAAACAAACACGTGTTTCCGCAAATTACCTCGTCGATGTCACTCCGAAGACGTTCAAACGCAAGTAACGTTAGCAACTTTCCGTTTCCTTTTTGTTTTGTGTGTAGCTGTAGTGAGCTCCTTTGTGAATTTAATATTTATCGTCCATTTGTTTCGTTTTTTGAGCAGTCCACAAGATTATTTGTTTGTATATCCCAAAGAGGTCTAAATCCTTGAGAAAGAGGCAACAGAAGCGGGTGGGAAAGAATAAACGAAAGCTTCCTTTTCGCCGCCTTCTTCGCGTGAGGTTGGCTTTGCTGCATTACTGCCTCCTACAGGACTGGAGCAAAGAGCGCCATGTGACTGGGACTCTGGGAGCACTTAATGTATATAAATCGTTGTTGTTGCATATTGGGTGCATGCATGTAATAGGCCTACTTAAATCATGTTATCCAAATCATTTTTTTATTTACATTTAACTTGGCTCTGCATTATGTACTGTAGCACATTTGTTTGTCTGTCCTGGTGCACTTTAAGATGATTTTGTAACGTGAGCTTTTATTTTCTGTGAAAGCTCAAATCTTTTCTTGCATATGCTGTCTTGTGAGGGTTGGATAATTGGAATGAAATAGACTACTTTGGGAAACCTGCAGTGTGCAGTAAATAATTTTTTTATAGATAATTAGGCTATGCAGCTATAAAAAAAAAAAACAGCCAAATTGATTATTGTCATCTATCTGGACAGGTAGTACAGGGCATAGCTTTTTTTAGCAGTGAGATAGCCTAATATTCTATCTTGATCAAAGTGTAATTCAAGATGATCTTGAGGGTCTGTTTAATTGGTAGGCCCAGGGCCATCAATGTTAAAAGCAAAATGAAAAAAGATTTCCATGACACATGCGCGAGAACTGAACAAGAAGGAGTAGAGTTAGATGCGTCGATATATTACAATCAACCCTGTTCATCATGAACACTCTGTTTATCAGTTCTAAAAAATATTCATTACCGGGGAAGGGAAATGTCTTTCTTACTGTACAGTACTAAGAGCCTGTAGTCAAAATCTAAATCATAAAGTAAACTTTGTTTCAAGAAGAGAATCAGAACCAAATACATTTGTGCACAAGTTTTATTAAGTAAATCACAAACATAAATAATATAAACACATACATTTATGCATGGGTAAAAGGGTGAGTGAGTGACAGAATGGAATCGGAAGCGGGAAATGGAACTACGGGAACTCGGTTCAGTTCTGAATGAAGGTTTTCTCTCTCTCCATGAGCACACGGCTGATCACATGCTGATTGTGATGCCGGCCCTGGGCCAGAGAGTCCACATAGGCAACCAAGCAGTGAGGAAGTCGGAAGAGTTGGTTGCCCATTCAGTGATGATCAGTGAGTTAGATTGAAGAAAATAAAGTCTGACACTGTTGGGAGAGTGAAAGCATAGCAGGCTGTGGTCACAGCTGTGGTCAGTGATTTTTTTTAAGCGTGAAGATGTCACACCCTCTGGAGGTGTGTGAGCCAATACTAAGTTGTCCCTTTTGTAGGGAGTTTTTACGACCCATTGTTTTCTAGCAGGGCATTTGAATGTGTAATTTCATTGGGTGATTAAGAAAAGAAACTATGAAAGATTCTTGTAATACAAATGTTGCGTAGCTATCAAGATATCATATACACGATCATTTCGATCTTAAAAGTACCAATTTATAGAGACCAAACATGGTATAGGTGACTATTGATTCTATTGTAAAATATAAAGCATCAACTAAATAATAGAATTAAAAGACATTACACAAGACACACAAGATGCCCTCAGTACACAAGTGTAAATCATTCACAAAATGTTCTGGGATGTGTGTTCATTTATAGATCAGTTCGCCGATAAATGAATGCAGGGAAGTCTGTTCTATAATGGCAGGGGCTCTGACCACATTCTTAATAGAAATAAAACCAACGTATCTAATCGTAGTCATGGTTCTTAGTAACA
This sequence comes from Pimephales promelas, assembly GCF_016745375.1. The sequence goes on along the minus strand of NW_024121222.1, from coordinate 1,922,531 downwards.
GGATAGTTTCTAAGACATTCTTGCCCTCATTGGGGGATGGGACCACAGATTGCTTGGTACACTATACATATACCAAATAATTGTGTCTGATTTGTCTCAGTGTTATCTCAGTCGAGATAATGGCGTGAGGCCGGTGACATGACTACTGATGAGCACTGGTCTCGTAACTCTCGCGAAGGAGCTTCAGAAGCGTAAGCGAAGGAGCGACGATAGTGAAGGACGAGGACTATTTGTTATGTTTTTATTTGTGGTGGCAGTCTTCCGTCGTCAGTGAGGGACTGCCGCCTTCTTTCGTTTTGTATTTGTTTATTTTATGATTATTAAAGTCTGTTACACATTTGGCTGTTCCTGCTTCTTTCTTTCCACAACAACATACTTTGCTACATTAATGTATTCAGCTAACAACTGTTGTTAGATCATAGTTATTTTGCTATAATCTTCCATGTCAATAAAAAATAAGCACATTTTGCTTCAGCACCTGTAACTCGCTGATTTTTTTTTAGCTTGAGTTCTCAAACTTTACTACAAATGGAACAAATTCAACCCTCTACAAGAATTTTACAGACCTTGTGAGTTGATGTGTTTTCCTTTTTGTTACACCTACCCAGTACCAGGGTAGGTTGTAACACATGCTGGGGTAAGTTGTAACTATTAGAAAGTAAAAATGTATGCCATACCATATGAGAACAATTTCTCTATCTCTCTTGGCTTGTGTGTGTGTGTGTTTAAATTTGTCAACCAGAACAAACTTACTTAACAGTACAACAAATAATAACACTAGGCTACTACAATGTATAGGCCCATCTAATTAAATAACATAAACGTGAAAAACAAAAAAAAAACATGTCTCTGTGTGTAAATGAATCTACTAGACACACGTATACTAGAAAAACGGTTTACTTACAAGTAATTACAACAATAAACACTACTTCAATGTACCAGATTAAAGAACATCTTTGTACATCTTTTAAAGGAGCATTGCGGAAGTTCTGAAATTTCTTGGATTTTCTTGGATCTTATCTGGATTGTGCTGGAGGCTGGTCCACATTTGAAGACCATTTAAAACACTACTGCTAGCGATTGGCGCTGCTTACTAATGGCCGTATGGATGTAAGCCCAAGTAGACGAGAATGCGCATGAGGTCACATTTTGAGGTCACTTTATTTAAACCACTGGCAGAGACACCTCTGTCAGTCTTTCTTTTTTATGCCCTAGTCAAGAAAATTCTAGTTATATTCTTATTATGTAAAGGAATGGCTGTGACACTTTTTACATAAGGCGCACATCCATGTCAGCCAATGTTTAGCTAGCAGTTTTTGCATAGTGGTTTGAAATTAGCAGGGGGAAAATGTATCACATATTGCCTAATAAACTTCCATTTAAACTAATATAAGTCATACAATTGTATCTGCAATAAAGATACAAAACATAGTCTAGGTCAAAGTGTTTACACCAATAAACTTAATACCATTTTTAATACAAAATAAAAGATTTATAAAAAAAATATGTGCAGACAATACAGTAAAGAAATAACAAAAAAGTCTACTTGCATCACATGCACAATTCATTAAAAAAAAAACTTTTAAAATTGCTCATATATGGCATACAGAACCAAGTTCAACTTATGTGTGTCAAATACTTCATGGGTATACTTCACGCTGGAAACCTATTGTATTTAAAAGGTGGTTTTGGGAGTTTCTGTCAGATTTAACTCACGTCTGGGTACAAATTTGTCTCCAAAATATGGTTAAGTATAGGTACAGACACAAATGTAAATAACAATTCTGCATTAAATTATTATTTCCCCATAACAGCAATTAAGGCAGTGTTTTATTCATTTAAAGCTTTTGGTCCAGTTTCTTCAGGTTAATGTGTCTCACTTTAATTTATGATGACGCTAAATCCACATGGGACACTCAGTAAAGTCCTCCTTTTGAAAAAAGTGCTTCATGGTTATACTTCCGCATCAGAGAAGGACTTGCTCCCGTTCTCTTTAGTACGAATGGTGGGCATTGAATTTGTGCAGGTATTTGTGCGTGAAATTTCCTCTGTGAAAGCGGTTTCCAGAACCTTCAGGATTGACCTCCGCACCTTGTCTTTAAAGTCTTGTCCCATGAAAACATACAGCAATGGGTTCAGGCAGCTGTTTAGGAAAGCCAAACTGGTCGCAATGGGAATCCCAACAGTGGCGACATATTGCAGGCTGGGGTTGAATTTCTCTCTCATGTGGTGTACCATCTCAATAAGCACCAGGATATGGTACGGAGCCCAGCACAGGAAGAAGGCAGTGATCACAGCGGCAATGATCTTGAAGGGACGTCCAGTTCGGCCAGACATTGAGCGGTTTCTTCTGAGACGATGGATGATGACCGCATAGCAGGAAATGATGATCACAAAAGGCAGCACAAAGCCTATGAGGAAACGGGTTATGATCATGGCTCTATGCCGTAGAGTACGGAGCGCCACTACCTCTGGTTTCTCATAGTCATCAGAAAATGCAAAGTTGTTGAAGCAGTTGATTTTGTCTGGGCTGTCGTGGTCAGGTGCAGTGTCCTTGAAGACGAAGTAGGGTGAGCTCAACAGCAGGGCGAATAACCAAACTCCAAAGCTCACCGCAGAAGCACGTCTCACATTCCGATGATTCTGTGCCCAGATCGGACGTACCACAGATACACAGCGGTCAACGCTGATCACGACCAGGATGTACACACTGGCAAACATGTTGAGGAAACTGAGAGTGCTGTTGAATTTACACATGAACTGGCCAAAAGGCCAGTGGAAGCCCATAGCAGTATAAGCCACGCTGAGTGGGAGGAAGGCAGTGAAGAGGAAATCTGCCACAGCAAGGTTCAAAAACCACACCGTGTTGACTGTCCTTTTCATTTTGAATCCAGTTACCCAAATTACAATGCCATTTCCCACCACTCCAAGTACAAAAGCCAGACTGTAGACAATGAGTGACATGATGTTAAGAGATTTTGCAAGCGGCGTATCCTCATAATCATCATCATCATATTCTTCATCAGATAAGTTGAAATCGAGTGGGCTCACTGAAAAATTGGATTGATCCATCATTGTACCTTCAAACCTGGATTGACAGAATGAATATGGTATTTAGTGAATAATTATAAGCCATCAGATAGACCGCGACATGTAGATAGAACTAACATGTAATTCTACTTTTGTCCACTGGAGGCCAGAATTTGACTAGTAAAGTAATGCCTTGTCATTCAGAACATCATCTGAAAGCACTTTCTCTATTCTGCCTTCTCAGATATAACATTTTACATGGGAAAGTATATTAAAAATATATCTGCATTTTACTGATTAAACTGAGCTCATTCAAAAATGTCAATATAGGATAGCTATATATATATATTTTTCTGTTTGTAAATTCTTTGGCATATCAGTAATCATTTTTTGCATAACAGTTTTCCTTTAAGAATAAGACTATTCCTTTTAAAAAAACTTAAAACTGATATTCATGAAACAGTTATTTCTTGTTTAGCTGTCTACAAAATTATTTATTTATCATATAAAAGCACAATAGACCATTTACTTTTAAAACATAGACTATGAACAATGCAAACGATAGACCAACATATCTTTAAGTTTTGCTTTGATCTCTGTTGTAACAGAGACAGTTGATAACTATAAAAAGGTGCTCAAATGACTGTAAAATATTCATACATTTGAGATTTAAAGAGATTCAAAAGTTATATTTAATGACTCCTAAAAGTTGCATTCACAAGTTGCATTCACAATAAGATAATCATATTAAAGCATGATGCTTACCTAGTGTTGCCTAATAAATGGCTTCAACAAAATTTTAAAGTAGGCTAAATAGCTCACACCTGTGACTCGCGAGAGAGCAAAACTGCAATAATCTCTCTTGTTTGTTGTCGGGAGAATCATTGAGAAGGTCCTGGCTGCAGCCTGCAGATCGGGGCGGGGCTTCACGTATCGCCCCGCCCCATACATAGTCTGATTGCTTCCATCGTCTTTCATAGGGATACATGATAGAAAATGTGTTTGTAGTTGGTAGGAAGGAGTAGCCTACATGTCATTGAAAACAACCAAAGCTGTGCAGTTTCACAAGGCCTTCATTATAATGCGCAGAAGTGGAAAAGTAATTAGCCTGTAACTTGCAATGTGCCTGAAATTACTGTTTTGCTAAATAAGCTGTTTTTTAGGCTGACGCACAAATGACCCCACAAAAATTATTATCCAGTGCAGGAGGGTCAGGTCTTCAGGTGGATACATTATGAATTCAATTAAATGACCTATGATATTTTGATTATTTCATATTATGAGAAAGGAAATGAATCAGTAACATGACAAGACACACTTAGTTAGCCTACAGGTGTTTTTGGTCATGCTGTTGTATGATAACTAAATGACACAATGTGTTTATGTATTTATGTGTGTGTGTGTGTGAAGCTTTCATTTTCTTCACTACATTGCAAAGCATAATATCAGACTTTTTCTACACAAAAAGGTGACATGTGCAGCCCCGTCCCGATCTGCATGCTGCAGCCAGTGTAGCCTAGGCTACTTTAAAAAATACATTAAAAAATTAATACAAAATCTGAAAACAACAAAATGGTATAAAAAAGACAATATACAAAGAAAAGAAGGAACTCTCAACACAAAAAGAAATAGAAAAAAATAGAAAATACAACAGATTGTATATGCTAAACTGCATATGATAATGATAAACTGCAAATGATAACCTTTTATTGCATTATTTATTTGTTATTACTGAGGGCATCTGAGTAGTGAGCATATGTAGGCTACTCTTATTTATTTATTTATTGTTATTATTATTATTTTCAGCAAAGTGTAGGCCTACAATCCCCGTTTGGGGTGACGTCACACCACCACCTCCTAGTTTTATACAGTTGTTGTTGCTGCTTTCTTGATTTAGGCTATCTCAGTTTTATACTATTTTTCTCGTATAGGTTTGTCCAAAGCGGTGTGTTAATGTCCACAGATTTGATAATGTCAGGCTAATAATTTTTGGAGATGACAAGCTTCTTCTACGGGTTATAACTTGCCGAATATTTCCAGCATTTTTTCAGAGCCATGGAATGAGTGCGGTTTCCCGCATGCGGTAACGCAAACTGCCATTCTGACACAAACAGCATGGTTTGAGTATCGAGTGAGGCGACATCTCATGTCGAATCCACACGACGATTTTCAACAATTTTAACGACGTCGGACGTAGAATAGTTATTTTAGATCTATACACAGGCAGTTGTACAGTGGCTATACATAATATGCACATTTAAAACGAAAGGATAAAGTCCATATATTTATAGCCTATATGTGCATGTGGCATGTATAGTTTAGCATGATGATGCATCAGCCATCCCATGCCAATGTATTATTATAAAATAAATAAACACATCTGCTTAGTAGTTGTTATAGAACAAAATGTACAATTATTCAAAGAGGCTATATCACTTCTGGTCGTGTAACCCCCTACCTGGTTCAAGAAGCCCCTACAGTTAAACTTTTACAGAATGTATAAATTACTTTTGATATAATATTCTTATCAATATTTATATATTTTTAAGTATCATTTATGTAGTAAGTCAACTATTCTAATTAAAATACAATTTTGACAATTCAGTTGGATATTTGAATAACTGATGTCAGACAAAGCAGAATGCATATCTGAGAGTTAAAATTATTCTATGACATATACAGACAAATATTTACTAAAAAATGTCACAGCACACTATGAATGCAAATGTAATGATTTCACTCAACTAACCTATAGGTTTTAATAAAAGCGAATATGTCTGAAATTTAGCCTACTGTACATCTGGAAATACTGAAGAATAACAGCATTAATAACAATAATTATTACATTTAAAAATAATAACACTAGTAACAACAACACGTCACTGTAGACCAATTCTGAGGGAACTTCTAAGTAAGCTGTATTTTAATTATGCAGAGGTCTATAATGAGTTTAATTTTAAATGTAGCCTACTTGTGTATAGACAGTAAAGGGATTATCGTCTTAAACGAACCATAACATCACACATAAACAGTCAAGACAAGGGATGTTTATGGAACTCACATAGACCTCAACACTTGTTCTGCATTCCAAATTTGCATTCTCCATTCCAATTTTTTATGGCTTTCACTAACTTCCCTCTGTCTCGTTCACTCGGATGTGCGTCATTGCTAACATAAGGTTTAGACGGAACGCACTAAGCCCCCTCACTTGGAATTCACTGTGAAGTTGATTAATTATTTACCATTTTTAATTATGATTTTGATTTATGCACCATTATACTGTATATGCATATAATTGTTGAAGAAAATATGTAAAATCCTATAGGTATATGAGCTGTTGGAGAAAAATAAAATTACACAAATGGAATAAAAATATCAATAGCTTAAACTTTGACTGTGAACGTATGACCAATAATTTTGAGAAGAATAAAAAAACACATTATAAAATTACAAGTCAAAAAGTTACTATATTTGCTACAAAATCAACAACAATGTAAACAAAACTGTAACAGTAAGTAATCACAAAAAAATACAATAATCAAGTAAATAATTTTAGCATTTTCACTTTTCTTTGCTTCATGTGATGTAGTGACATATGACACACATATAGTGATCATCATAGTGACACGGTCAAATCTGAAACTGATTGGAATCCTCCAAACGATTATTCTTCCAGAATTCTGTCACCCATCTAAAAAAAGTATGCATTATCTCTTTATTTGGTTTTCCCCTAATGTTTTGTGTTTTCTTCACTGGGCAAAGCAACTTTGTGCCTGAGGTTCAAATACAGACCTATGGCTATGTGTTGACTGGTTAATGAGGGAATATTATGCACGTGTCTATTTTATTCTTCTCAGCAAGACAAATGACAAGTCTAGTCGCTGCATCTGTTGACGATTTACTGTGGTCACAGCTGCCCTGTGTGTCATGGTGACTCCCTTGATTTGTCTTATTGTATTCAAGGGAAAACATGACCAGCAGCTTGTAAGTATATAAAATATCATTTTTGGTAATCATGTCAAGATAAATGCTAAATCAGATCCATATAAATCAGTCTGAATATTTATGAGTTTTAAAAGAGGTTCTGGAAGCAGCCAATGCTGACACAACCTACAATAGTGCTTCTGTCAAAACTGGTCCTTTTGGCCAAAGTAAACACTGAGATGAGCAGAGACAGTTTTGTGTTCTGCTTATTTTGGAATACAAACAATATGCTTATGCCATATCCCAAAAAATATTACGGGAATTATGTAAAAATATTATTTACGTGTGCTTGTCAAATAGGCTACAAGCTTATCAAATAGCTAAATTTATGCTCTTATGCCCAAAGTTTAAAAGAGGTTGTTTTACTCTAAGTGTTTAACTTTTACATTTTTGTTTTTGTAACTATGAAAGCGTTAAATATTTCTTTCGAAGTGGAACTTCAAAGATGCGTCTTGGAGTTGATGGGAAACACCCACAGTTTGTCCGGTGTCTAAATACGTGTAACAGATGACAATTTACTGGCCGACGGCAGTACATGACGTCACAAGATTAAAGCCTGTGAGTAGCGCAAGACACGAAGGTGCAAGACACGTCATCAGCTTTTTTGTCTTCAGGAGCCACTTTGTTTGTATGCACGCGTAAAAGAATCCGTTGAAGCGTGTTCAAATTTTAAAATAGCTGGATGCGGTCATTGTGATGCTTTCGCAGTAGAAAGCTCTGTTCTTGCTTTATTCTCTTAGAGAATCAGGAGCGAGTTTGGCTTGGAGTTTGGAGCGAGGAAGCAGGATACATTCACTGTGATTCATTCGCTTTGGGAAGCTCCACATGTTTAACTCTCTAATGAGAGTTTTCAATAGAAAACTCGCGGTTCATGTCTTGCATCGTACACACTACAAGATATTCAAGGCAATTCTGGACCGATTTCTCCCCTTCCGACAATCCTAGGTGAAGTCCTGATTATCTTGATACAGATTATCTTATCAGTTCTCTCTACGCAAACTTTAAAAACGCAAACCTGTGAGAACGCTGATGGTGTGCACATGCGTTATTAAGAGTTCAATCTATAGCGCGTTTGAATATGTGCGCAGGCATGTAGTCCTTCCCTAAAAAAACAACCCTCAACAAACTACTTGGCTGGCCTTAAAATCATGGCCTATGTGTAAAGCTTGTGTAAAGAATAATAAATAATCAGTTACAATCTTAGAATGATTAATAAATTGCATTCATAATAATAAACGTAGCTTTAAAGACTAAACGCAACTTGTTAGACCTGCTACTATGCCAGTTTTCCAGTTAAATCTGTTCTTGTCACCTGGAATGGATATAAATTCGTCTGATGGTTTATGGAACTTTTTAACATTACAAACCAGCCCATTCTCACCCCCAAGGCGTCACTTAACTGACGCCTTGGGAAGCATTTGGACATGCTTCAATATCTGACGCTTTAGGCGCCCTTTAGCGTCAGTTAGATGACGCCCTAGGATCGCGTGTACCCTACCCCCACCCCACACCTAAACCTAACCGCGTCCTCTAACTGACTCTTTCCTTTAGCGTCAGTTAGATGACGCCGTAGGATCGCGTCATGTAAGTGACGCTAAAGGGCGCCTAAAACGTCAAATATTGAAGCATGGTCAAAGGTCACGCCTTGGGGTGAGAATGCGTTGTACAAACTCACAAAATCTAGTGGTCTTCTAGCTGTCTTTAATGGACAATACATCTGCAATAACTTAAAATAATGTGTAACAATGGTTACTCTAAAAAAACAAACAAAAAAAAAACACTTGTTTGGACAACATATTCACATTGGTCAAAAACTGCAAACACAACTGTGTAACCTGAGAAAATCATAATCAGTCCAAGCTGTAAAAGGGTACTGTGTAGGTGGATGAGTGCTATGAGATTACAGTTCCCCTTCCACCCCTGCTTGCCATGGAGGTTACAGAAACCGGACAGCTTCTTCTAAGACACACCCAACCTACAGAGATGAGAATGGGGCCTGGAACCCCCTACGTGCCTTCATTTATTATACGCCCTCGTAGCAGAGACATTCACGTTGCTGTGTGGGTGTATTGTGAATATTGGCAGTAAGTGTGTGAACCTTTTTCTTTCTAGAGTTCTCAGGGTTTCAGGATGAAGTGTTTGACCTGGACAGCTGTGAAAATTTAAGCAATGGTTGGAAATCATTGTTACCAGCGGTCACAAACCCTTTGGAATATGGTTTGAAATGTTTCTGTATTTAATTATAAATGTGAACCAACAAAGAACCTATAGATTTGACAGTTCATATGTTGCAAGAGGCATGTTTGAATGTTTAGGTCATGGGCTATAAATCTAAACTTCAAGAAAAGGCACACTGAATAATGAGGAATAGAAAAAGATGATTCCTAAGATTCTTTTCAACATGCATACTGTCCAAGGGATCTCACAATAGTTCAAATTCTCTGACCTAAAACTTTTTAAGAAAAGATATACTGACTGATCTTCTCAATCCTTATTGTATAATATCATAATGTATTTAGCCTATTTACTTTATTGGGAAATCATTCTTTAAAAACAAACAGCTAGGATCATCTCTCATGGGGAGCTCTCAAGGCACCCATTTGCATAAATACTTCCAATTCACAATCTGTCTGTCAATGGCTTATTATAAGGTGCACAAAAGACCATCAGTTTGAACCCACAACCTTAATGACATGAATCAGAGACAGGGATTTTGCAATAGTCTATTCAAAGCTGGCTTATAAAACATGCACAAGTATAGTTGTCAGTTGCAAACTTGCAATAAACCCATTTAGTTAAGAAAACCTTTAGTTATAATTTGAAGTATGTTATCACTAACACCCTGTTAAAGCCTACCGGATGTGACCATCGCATTGCGTCAAAAAAACACAATTGATGTTGTCTACAGTGGATGCATAGTGCCGACAGTAGACTGACGTCCTGTTCTCGGACTTAACACACACACACACTTGTCCCATACTTCTAAAATCAAGACAAATATAAAAGAAAGACATTGAGCTGATCATGTTGGGATGCTCACTTTGTAGACAGATAGCCATGCCAATGGACACACCCGGTTCAGACGGTTCTTAACCTTCCCACTTTGGGGTTTAGTGCAACCGGCTGCAGAACATTACTGATGAACACTTTTTTCCTTCACAGAACTTTTAAATTCCTCTGACTTTAAAATTGATTGCACTCGTCTAGTCCTGAAAGAGCATAAGCAACCAATCTAAAAGGCATGTAGGCTACAATGCCAATACAGATGTGCGGAGGAAGATGAAGTTTGAACAAAAAATACAGGAAGAGGGGAGAGGAGGAATGGGGGATAGAAGGGCGTGGAAGCTTAAGTGATTAAATGCATCATTCGTTTTGCAATAGTGAGCACCACCCAAACACTAATAAAACTGAATGTAAATTTTCCTTATCATGTTGTTTCTATCCTGACTAATGCTGCGTGTTTTCATGTTGGGCGGCAAGGAAAACGTGTTGAGATTGAATATTTTACAATCTCCATCTCTATTTCATTTATGTTTTTTTTTTACAATACATTTAAATATTTTAAATGTTGCTGATTCATATTATTGTAGTTGTGAAATCCGAGCATGAATATATTAATTCCTGTTTTTGTACTGAACAATGTCGATATGTTTTGCTTTTTTAATTGATTGTCCTGAGTTTTCCCATAAAGCTGTTATGAGTCATTCATAATGATGGTGTCTGCACGGGATATTAATAGATCCTATAGTTTGTGGGCACCCAGGTCTCTAAAACTTGCAATTTGGTCAACCAACATAAATACCAATTTGGGTGTGTAAAACAACTAGTGGGACTACGGGGCAGAGAGTAGGTCTGTGCCTGGGCTGGGGGCTTGGTTGGAGTGGATTGTTTTGCGCAGATGAAACCAGGGTGTGGTTATGAAATAAACAGAGCCAAAGGGTTAAAAATGAACTCGCTCTGCTCTCATTTTGTGGTAGTGAAAAATCTAATGAGGCACTGTACAGACTTCCACCCTGTGTTTATGTAGCTGTTAGGGGAAAATGCTCACAACCCTATTCTAGTTCCAGCCCTCATTTTAGAAAACATTCATTCTGAAATGCGAACAGAAACGATTTTGACTTTAAGAACTTTAAGTTTTTGCTGCAACCCTTCTTTTGGAAAGTAACACTGACCAGAAACCTCTTTGCTTTCTTTCTAAAGTTAACAGTAGTGCACTCTCGTGTACCCATTACCGATACATGCTCCATTTTACTATTTGATTCTTAGGTACTTATTTTTACTTAGTGCATCAAACAAACAGTCAGTTGTATTCATTGGACCAACTAAATCGATTTGAAACTGTAAACATCAAAAGGCCTGTGCATTTCCCAAGGGGAAAGGGGATGGCAGTGTGGGAGTGAAAACTGTGGTGCATTACAGTTGAGAGGTCAAGAATTTTGTTATTGAGTCAAAGATTTTCTCCCCACATTGCCTGTCCGACCAAAAATCAACAGAGAGGGAATGGTGCAGCTCCCCTGCCAGACCCACATCCTATTACTGTTTCAACTCCCAACCACAGTGTTTGTAACCAGTGACACAAATATATAAGACTTCACCGCAATGGCAGCAAACAGGCAGACCAGTGTTTACTGGATACACTCTGTAAGAAAATCTAAAAGGCTTTCTGTCTAAAACAGCATATTGGGATGTACATAGACAGTGTCCCTTAGTGATCATAAAGACTTAACGAAGAATAAAGGATCTTTGTTTTTTTCACATGAACACAACCACAAGAAACCACACGAGAAATGCACATATGCATTTTAGGGAGAGGAAAATCTGAGCCAGGCAACTGGCATATGGACAAAGTCAATAAACCTTGCCGTATACACACAAGAGAGGACAGTGAAATTTTGTCTTCCCACTTTCTTTTTTTACTTCCTCCATTGACCACATTCAGCAAACACTGTTTAATCATCTGAAAAGGCATCTGTTGGGCACATGCTGCTTTTTTGTGGGAGCACTGAGCCATATTCCAATTTCAGTTTCACATCTGTGACACATCTGTGTGGATATTAAAAAAAAAATGTCACTGGAGAGAGAAACGTTGAAGCTTCTTCTTTTACACAACATGTGACACAACATCAGCAACTTTAAAATGTTCCAACATATGCCCTGTAATGTGGACTTTTGTTGTGGTTTTTCATTGCATCTGTCGTGTCGCCTATAGTTCTTGTTTACTGCCACTTAATTTTTCCTACTTGTTTCTTGTTTCCACAAACCGTTTGTACATAGTGTTGTTTCTAAACTTTTTGCGTTGTGATATGGTTGAGTTTTGGATTTATCATGTTTATCATTGTCATTATCTGATATAAAAAATTTACTTTTTTGAATTTACTCAACTTCAGGTTTTAATCAAAAGTTTAATGTTCATTGGTTTATACAAAAACTTTTTGAAACAACTTCCTTGGTATCATGAGCAATATTTCCTCTTCCCACTTTCTGTACTCACTGTGTTGAGTACCTTAGCAACAAATTACGATTATTAATAGTAATAGTATAGTAATATTAGATATTAATATTAATGTCAACCCTGTTTTTCATTGCATCTATCAGGACTACAGTTCATTACAAAAGTAATTATATTACAGTAATATATTACTTTTTCTTGTAACGCATTAATATAATGCATTAGGGTTACTAATAAAATTTGGGTAATATTATACCCATTACAACAATGCATTTTAAGCAAAAAATTAAGTGGTTAGTTTTATGTATTTTAAAAACAAAGAATTTACCAACACCACAAGACATTCAAACAACAGAGACAAAATTCTGGAAAAGCTGGAATTCGATGGTTAAGATCACTTATAGAGAAAGATTCTTCATTTCTGAGATGGGACATATTCTTATTATTTTCAGTTCGTCAGAGAAAAGGACAAGAACGTACTCAATTGAAATCTATGTGCGACACTGAGGGAACTTTCTACATTGAGAAATATAGCATGAGTAACTTGATGGGAGCCATGCTAACACTAAGCTAACAAAGAAAGCTGCGGGGTCGGAGAAGAGAAAGAATTTGGTGGAAGACAGCACAGCAAGACACATCAGATGAAGAAATATCAGTCCAGCAAACATTGGTCCGATTGTAACGTCATGTCACTGGCCAAAAATTGTCCTATAGGACGGCATAAATCGATAAAAATATGCAAGACAGAACAGATATCTCCTCTTAATTGGTCAAGTTTTGATGAAAAGAAAACTGTAGTCTACGAGTGTGCGGAACCACTGATCTATATAATGAGATGTTCCTGATTCACCATCGTCCATCGCGTCTGGCCTCTGAAAAAAGCTTTTAAGGCTAGCCTGCCTGGGCCTGGCCATATTTGAAACGTCTCACACAATCGTTCGTTGTTTAGGTTTATATTACAACAAATATAATATTAATTATTAATCAATCAATCAATCAAATTTTATTTGTATAGCGCCTTACAACAGCCAAAAGGTGCACAAGGCGCTTTCCAGTAAAAGCATCAATAGACAACAGAAAAAAAAGGGGAAGAACAAAACAAAACACAAAAATAAGCCAGAGTTGAAGATTACATGTTAAAAGCTTGTCTGAACAGATATGTTTTTAACTGTGATTTAAAAGCACCCAGCACAGTGAAATACAAAAAAACACTCAGCAATGTGATTATTTTAGTGAGTGATAAGGATAAATTAGTGACATTGTTACTAGATTTTCTATCCGGGGTCTTCCCATCACCTCCTCAACCTATCTACAATCTATAGTGTTTTTACACATAGACAAGGCAAAATTGTATTACATTGTCCAGTTTTCTCCCTGAACGATCATGTGAGTTCCTATGGCAATTCTCAATTCAGCATGAACGATGTACAATGGCGACATTTTTCACAATCACAACAGAAAATCAAAATACTGCCACAAACTCACTTGCAGAAAGGCAGTCCGATATAAACAAACCAGACCAGAACTCAACACAGTGTGGCGTTTCTGAACTAAGATATTTACGTGTATTGTTAACTGAATGTTTCCTCTGTTCACTCATCAAAATGTAGTCAATCTGGACTCTGGTGACCCTACCTGGGCTTCTAAATGTGTATCTTTGTTTTTTAATAGACAGAAACTGGTGTTGGTGATCATCAGATGCTCAGCACAGATGTTTACCAATGCAATACCTGACCCCATTCATGTTTGTCACCATGCCCATGTTTTCACACTTCCTTCAGCATTTTCTCCAACTCTGTTTGGAAGTCTCTGCAGATAATTTCTCTTATTAACTGTTCATCAGGTTTGTCAGCCGATGGAGCATGGCAATCCATTTCTGTTACATTTATTGGTTTTGAGGCAAATGTAGCAGAGATTATTCTGCCATACTCACTGGGTTATAAGATGTAAAACAAAGGGTAGAAGAATTATTGACCCAAATGGCAACTTAACATGCGATTTGTTTTGTTTTGTTTTTCTTTTCTTACAATAGGCCTCACACACAAAAAACTTTCCTCCAAAGTCTACACATTTTTGAACAGTAAATGACCATATAGTTCTAAAGACAGAGGGGACCTTTAAAGAAAAAGAAAACACATTTATTTTCATCATTATTCCAATGCCCAGAACTTCTTACCATGTCCTTTGAAGTTAAACAAATAAAAGCTAGTCAGCTGTGACTTAAAGAGCAAAGAGAAGAGAACTTGCCCATACTGGATGGGAATGCGTTATATTTAAAAGTTAAGTACATATAATCATGGGGTTAGTGAAATGTACCCTTACATCTATTTTTCTGTCTACCACTGATAAACACCTTGGCACATGTGTTTATATAGAGTGCCTGACAATCTGCTGTCTGAAATCTACAGCCATTACTTAATACATGAACATTAATTAAATTGTACACACAAGACTGACTAACTAAATGCATGTATTTAGTGTTCAATTAAGGCAAACTCTCTCATCACATTTCTACAGGAAATACAGTGGAAGAAAAATATTTCTAGAAAATATGTCTAAAATTAATTCAAATTGCACAGTTGCACTTGAGTTGAACTACAGGGTTCTCAACTCGTTATTAAGGATTTAACATTTTATGAAAGTTCTCAAGAGCACCATGTGCTTTCTGTTTTTTTTTTTTATAGAAATGAAGTGAATTTGAAATGTAAAAAACAATATTGCTTCATTGTGTTTTGAAGTGTTTTCCATTAGTCCTACATAATAACTACCTACTGATTAGCCTACAATTATTGTTATTTTCCACAAATTAGTGTTTTAAAAAATATATTATTATGACAAATATGAGATCACATTTAGAAAAAAGAGGCATTATTGACAAACTAACTAACCAAAGAATATAAAGATTGACACTTCCTCAGTTATATATTTTTGTCATGCTGACAAAACATCTGGAAACCACTTTTGGCTTTCATATGACTATCAGCCATCTGTGAAAAGGCTGTATAGTGAGCTGTCTTTACCACGTGGATTTGACAGTGAAGTTTTGCAATATATTACAACTATTTCACAATAAACACCCTTTTTAACCTTATGCATTTGAGGCTGCATAACATTAGTCAGAATTAAAAAGCCACAGTTTATTCATGCTAAAATCGTCAACATTAGCACATAGACAACACCAAATAGAAAAGGCTCCTTAAGGCAACAATTGCAAGTTACCATTTTTTATACAGACATGAGCCTATCATTATCCATCTGATTTATGTTAATAGATTACCCTAAAATACGAAATATATAGCACAATGTTTTTGCTTCATCATATCAAAACATACACATATCATTTATCAATTATCTTTAACATTCATGTATTCTCTTTAACAACTTCCTTAGAACATGTCACGTAACAGTTTCCACAACCTTATTACTACTTCCTCATACAGTTTAAGTCAGCCTTAATATTATTTATATGCATACAACCGTTATTAACCCCCAATATCTTACACAACACACACCAACTTTGAGAACATCATGTTTTGAAATATAGCTTTTACAATCTGTGTTGCCTACCACTTTCACAGTAAGTCAACTAACAGCCAAATAATTTATTACATCATCTTGACAACAGCTAAACTTTTATAGATAAAAGTTTAATAAAGTGCTACTCCTTATAAATTTACTTAGAAATTCAAATAAAAACAATATGTAACCCCAATGAAGATAACAGTGAATAAACACCGCAAACCACAGACATTAGCCTACAAAACATAATTTGTGGTTCGATAGAGAAGGATAAATCTTGAGATGGATGATCAGAGTAAAATAGTTGCCCAAATAAGGCGAGAGAGAGTCTAGATTGATCAATTTTAGATCCTATGGTATGAGCACGTTCTATAATAGGCCTACTATAAAAACTATAATACTATTTCTATATATTAAATTCTATATAAACTGTTGAGGAACAAGACTGCAATATTAATTTCCTTTATATAGTCTTGTTTGTTCACGAACAGGAAAGCAATCAGAAATAGAACGATAGAGGGCGACCGAGTCGCCAAGAAAATAAGATGATGTGTTGCTGCCATCTGCAGGTATAATGTGGTGATTAGAAAAAAAAAAAAAACCCGGGATTGTTCTCAACCCAATTTGAAGACCATAAACCAACAATGTTCATACCTAACCATCAAAAAATAAATAAATAAATAAATAATAATAATAATAATAATAATAAATTAATAAAATATCACCTCTGGACCTTCAAAAGCCAAAATTAGCATTGTCCAGATAAACCACAGCCTATAAAGATTTTAATCTCTGACATACTCAGAACTCGCCAATGGTCAGTTTAACTGAGCAAGCCTTCTCCTGCCTCTTATTTCGCATCGGGGAACATTCTTTATTTTACTGTCTATATAACATTTCAGAAAGTAACACTGCAGTTAATTAGAAGACCTACATTGGCTTAATAACATTGTTGAATGATGAGTCAGAAACCCTGTGCACATGACATGCTCGATTAATTAAAATTACGTTTAAAAAATAGTCAAGAACATCAGAGGACCAGGTAGACAAAAATTCACATTGATCTCTGGAGATCACAACACTGTAGCCTTCCACAAGAGGTCGACATTCTGTTTTCTGAAATAGAAATACAGGCAGGGGAGTGGTGGGATAAAATTGTGAAGCACAGACTAGCTGTATAGTTATGTTTTGCTTTGTGTTTGCTGTCAAACTCAAAAATGATTTGATTTAAAAAAAATTTTTTTTTTTAAAATGCCATTATTTTACATGAAAAAGTTAATAATTAATTTTTTTAGAGAAAACATTTCAGTTTTTCTTGTATATATATATTTTTTGATAAGATAACATTTAATCTGTCTCATGGTCATTTTATATGCCCCTCAAATGTTACAATGTAGGCTACCCCACCTATAGGGCATGTTGTCACACTTGACTTCCATTCTTTCAAGGAAAATCAAGAAAAAAAAAGTATAAAACTGTAATGAAATAGAACTGTTAGTTAGCTCACTACTTCTATATCAACCCTGTATTCTCAAAATGGTTCTTTGTTAATTTAGGGTTTTTTGTTTTTCAAATCTGTAAATGTTAAATCATGTTATGTAACCTTATAAAAAGGGTTCTAATTAGAATAAAAAATGGTGATGTCCGCGCGAGGGGTCATCTCTGAAATGGCCGCCCGAGGGGTCGTCTCTGTCATGGCCGCCCGAAAGGACATCTCCGCCATGGTCGCATGCTCATCCTAACCCTGAACCTATTCATCACAGAAATCTTTCTGCATATTTAGATTTTCAAAAAACATAATTTAGAGTGATTTATAAGCTGTTTTCCTCACGGGACCAAAAAATCTCCACACAACGGTTACAGATATTGCCATTGTTGTTATTTTGTTCCCATAATGTAGGGTTTACCTGAAACACACACACACACGCACTGGGCTTTCATGCTTTATGGGGACTTTCCATTATGATTTTTATTCTGTATATTATATCCCCAATATATATATATATATATATATATATATAAACCTAAAAGAGAAATAGTGCAAAAAAATTGTGTGATAAATGATCAACAGCATGCACACCTTGGGAACCATGACTATTCCCTAAGATACTGAACCTTAACCAAGATATTACTGTAAAACCTTCAATTTATGACGTTCCTTCTGCAAGCCTCACATACCCAACAGTAAACGCAATAAGAAGAGTACCGAGTTGTGACGTATATTATTTGAGTCATGGATGGAAGTCCTTGAGGGAGGCGTGCTCTGAGCAGCGTAAGGCACATTTGCAGCTCATTACACATCAAGGGTGTTCCCTGAGCTCAGATACAGCCTATAAGTTTGAGGTCCTGAAAGAACAGTTAGATCTAGAGGAGAGTGGGTTCAGGAAAGGTTGAATAAATCTGGCTAAAGATTTGTCCGAATAGGTATGTTAAAAACAGCTTATTGATTTTAATTCTATACTATTTATTATGTGCAATTTTACACATTATATCATGTGTAATTAAAACTAAATAATTAAGTAATTAAATCATTTTTAGTTCTTTTCATTTTTCATTATTTCTAGCAATTTGATAATAAAATGGACATTAAGCCAGTATTAAGGAGATTTGGCTCTCTGGTCCGAGCCATTCTCACATTTCTTTTTGCTCTCCTGGTCATTGGGGTGATGTTATGGGCGTACATTAAAGGTTTTGAGATAGTTACATCTCCATACAACATCATCTCATTTGGTTTCTATGGACTGCTGCTAAGCTTCCACGTCCTAATTCAGAGCCTTTTTGCCTTTGTGGAGCATCGGCGCATGCATGCAAGACGCAATCCTTGCTCTTTCACAAAATCCATTGGCTTTACTATATCAGCCTTTCAGGAGGACCCTGCCTATCTCCGTGAGTGCCTTCTGTCTGTACGGGCTCTGCAGTACCCAACTGAGCTGCTACGCATTGTCATGGTGGTGGACGGAAACTCTGAAGATGACCGCTACATGATGGAGATGTTCCGGGAGGTCTTTGCGGACCAGGACCCTGGCTGTTATATATGGCAAAACAACTACCACTCTTGGAACCCAGAAGGAAATGATGGGGTGATGTTTGAAGACCCCCAGCGCTTAGAGGTTGAAGAACTCATTAGGACCAAGAAGTGTGTTTGCATCATGCAAAAATGGGGAGGAAAGAGGGAAGTGATGTATACAGCATTCAAGTCACTAGGATCCTCTGTGGATTATATACAGGTTAGTGATATTTACAAGCACTTACACTAAGAACAAATTGAGCATTGGATTTTAGGGTAATAAATATGTAAAAAATACTCCATCATTATTCTACTTTTTGTAATCAGGTATGTGACTCGGACACAAAATTAGACCCTCTGGCCACAGTGGAGCTCTGCAAGGTGCTGGAGAGTAACCAGAAATACGGTGCCGTGGGAGGCGACGTGATGATCCTTAACCTTAAAGACTCTTATATCAGCTTCATGAGCAGCCTGCGCTACTGGATGGCGTTTAATATTGAGAGGTCCTGCCAGTCCTTCTTTGACTGTGTCTCCTGTATCAGTGGCCCCTTAGGTATGTAATACAAAACCTTCAAGTGTATATGAAACAAAATTGACGCTATGTACTATGTATAAATGCATGTTCTTGGTCTTATACTGGATGAGTCATCGGTGCAGCTTATTTCAAATAAAAAAGTTTGTCTTTATATTGTGTCTTTATAAGAAAAAAATTGGTTCTTTTAGAAACTTTTCACTGACAGACAGGTTCTTAGGGGAACTAAAATGGTATTGTTTTTTTGTATTTTTAATGTATTTTTAAGAGTGTAGCATGAATAAAATGGTTTTTAAATAAGTATTTAAACTATCTTTGGCTCACTCGGAGCACCGATTACTAGGGCTGTCAAACGATTAATCGCGATTAATCGCATCCAAAATAAAAGTTTGTGTTTACATAATATATGTGGGTGCAGTGTGTATAATTATTTTATATATATATATAAAAACACACACATGCTTGTTTATATTTAAGAAATATTTTCATGCATATACTGTACATATATTTATATAAATATAAATATTTTATATATAAATAATATTTTTTCTTAAATATACCTGCATGTGTGTGTATTTATAAATATACAAAATAATTATACACAGTGCACCCACATATATTATGTAAACACAAACTTTTATTTTGGATGCGATTAATCGCGATTAATCGTTTGACAGCCCTAACGATTACTCAGTTCTCAACTGATCTAACCAAGTAGACGTATTTTTGTTACTCTGATCTAAGTTGTAATATTTTGTCTGTATGAATAATTGCATTTGATTATCTTCACTTCAGGTCTTTATAGGAATGACCTCCTCCAGCAGTTTTTGGAATCCTGGTACAACCAGAAATTTCTTGGCACCCACTGCACTTTTGGGGATGACCGCCATCTCACCAATCGAATGCTAAGCATGGGCTATGCTACAAAGTAAGTAGTTACTGTGGCCAAATATGATTCACCATTGATGATTTAGAAGTAAAATTGCCAAGTGATCGTCCTCTATAATGAGCATAACATTATTTTCCTGTGAAAAACTGCAGGCCTCCTATTCAAACAGACATGTTTTAACGGTGAGTTTCTGTTCCTATAAGGTATACTGCCCGTTCTAAGTGCTATACCGAGACTCCCGCCCAGTTTCTGCGCTGGCTCAATCAGCAGACGCGTTGGACCAAATCCTACTTTCGTGAATGGCTCTACAATGCTATGTGGTGGCACAAGCATAACCTGTGGATGACCTACGAATCCATCGTCTCAGGCATTTTTCCTTTTTTTGTCACTGGCACCATTATCAAGCTCTTCTGGACAGGCACTCTGTGGGACATTTTGTGGGTTTTGTGCTGCATCCAGTTGATTGGTCTGATAAAGGCAGCCTATGCCTGCATCCTACGACAAAACGCAGTGATGCTTTTCATGTCCTTATACTCTGCCCTCTACATGACCAGCCTCCTGCCCGCCAAATACTTTGCCATTATCACCATGAATAAAAGCAGCTGGGGGACATCGGGTCGTCGTAAGATGGTGGGGAACTACATTCCCCTGGCACCCCTTTCAGTGTGGGCAGCCATCTTGTTGGGAGGCCTAGGGTACACGATTTACAGGGAATGCAATGAGAAGTGGACAACAGATGGAAAAAAAGAAGAGATCAAGTTTTTGATATTTGGATCTGCAGCTTATGTGTGCTACTGGCTTGTAATGATCTGCCTCTATTGGATGTGGTTTCGGAGATTATTACGAAAACGTTCACAGAGTTACACTGTTAATGTATAAGACAATTATTTGAGCACATTTTTATTTATTTAAGAAAACTTGCACTTTTTCATGGTCTTCATGCAACTTTATTTATAGATTATTTTTAAACTTGCAATTTAATTTGTGATTTTGTGTGTGTGTGTGTGTGTGTGTGTTAGTGTTGCACGTGATATAATGTACATTAATACCATGAATTTAGAAATCAGAAATTATGTGGAATCTACTTATCTTTATGAAATACAATGACTGTATTAAATGTGCAGAAAGCAATAGTAAACATTTGATGCTGTAAGGTTTTAAATTAAACAAATGTAGCAGTGAACCTCAATATTACAGATGTTATTTTAAGTAAGAGAATTGTAACATATTACTTTACTTCATTGAGCTTACTGAAGTGATATTGATTTATTGTTGAGATAACTGAGGAAACACTAAGACATTCTGTTACAACACTTGTTTAGACATTATTTAAAGAATGCTGATAAAAGATATATGCTGACATAGTGAACAGCACTGACCATGTGCTGCTGATGATGTATTAGCATTTGTTATTATCAGAATGACTAACACAAATCTGACATAATTATTTATTAATAAATGTTTTAATTATTAACACAAATACACTCTAAAAAATGCTGGGTTGTTTTAACCCAATTTTGGGTAAAATATGGACAAACCCAGCCATTGGGTTACATTTTTAAATTATATTTTTAACCCAATTGGCTGGGTTTGTCCATATTTTACCCAAAATTGGGTTAAAACAACCCAGCATTTTTTAGAGTGTATTTCATGAGAAAAAATTGTGATATGTGCTGATTTTACAATGCTTGTAATTCTTTCTGATGTCATGTGACAGGGCATTTTGTTGTCTTTAAGCTCTTATGATGAGAGTATTGAGTCAGTATATTTATTGCCAGAACTATTTTGTAAATGTGAACTCAAAAAATATTTGTTATTAAAACAAAACAAGAGAATAAATTATTTTTTAAAAGGAAACCTTGCTGAACTTATTTCAAGCATTGCTTTGACATTTGTTGAAAAATAGTTTGTTTACTTTGATGGACAAACAAATAGTAAAGTATAGCTACAAGCAGCAATTAACGGAGTTCAAGTGCTTTAATGCTTTAAATCATCTGTATAAAAAGGTATTATGATTTATTTAGCAAGTCCGGTACCACCAAGATCCTAGAAAATACCATTTACAGCCAAAACAGGCAATTTACTAAGGAAATATATGTTTTAAAGCTTTTTTAGTTGGGCTCTCGTCTGAGACGAGCCAGTGCACATTGGCATGCGAGATTTGCATCGTGCAAAAAGGTATATAAGAATGAGCGCGTGCAATCGGAATGTTCAAGCTTTAACGTCAGTGGTGGTCGCCATTTAAAGGGACATTGCACCCTAAAAGAGCATTTTCGCTTAAAATACAAATTCCTGTGCACACTGCAGGCTTCCAACAGTCTGCAAGTCGTGCTGTGACCAACACAATAAAAGAGCTATTTCCCTAAAAAAGTATGCACGTTGTGACACTGCCTCTTTTTAAAGATGTTATTCCATATCCGTGTTTTTCTGGATGCAGTCATTTCCTGGCTCCGTCTGACAGTCACAATCTTCATGTGTCTGGGCTTAAAGCATGCTGAGGTGGCTTTCGTGGATGAGTTATGTACCCACTGTGGGAAGATGACCATCGCTGTGCTGTGGTCGAGATTCCATTACATAAAAGTCCCCTCTGCTATGCCCCAAACAAGTTCCTCTGCTAGGGATCAGAGTGGGGGGCTTACCCTCCGAGCCAATCTCCGTAGAGCCAACGGGGACTTAGAGATCCCCCCTTGGTGGAGCATGGTTGCGATTTCAATTGTTTCCACAAAGGGCTGTAGGCGCACTGCTCCCTACTCCCTGAACACGGTATATCAGTTGAAGTGGACTTGAAGTGGAAGTAATGTAACGATGTTCCCTTGTTCCCTATGCCGTTTGCAGTGTCCTTCGAACTGAACATGTTCGTTCCCTTCGAATTGGAATCTCACTTAAGATGGCGAAAAACCTGTGAAGTCCACTTCGAAAGTCCATTTACGGTCGAATGGAACGCAATATGTGTCTGGCGGGGTAATCCGTGTCTCCCATCCAAGGCCTGAGAGTTCTCGTCCGTGCTTACTGCCAAGGTTTACAGAGCCCTAGCTTTGTTCTCTCCCATTTGTACTTTGTGCTTATACGGGGACCAAACGCAGAGATTCAGGACCTCAGAACAGCTGAGACAGACAGAAAACCAAAACCCAGCGCATTCGGGACTTTTTACAACCTTCATGTAGAGCCTGTGTTCTCCCATGTACTCACCTCAGTAGCCAGTAGATGCTGGAGACCCGCTCTATGTCTCGCTTGCGGCACCATTTCCCTCCTAGCAGCTGATACGTGCGCTTATTTCCTCCACAGGTGAGTTCCCCAACTGGCGAACTCTGTATGGAGCTCCTCCAGCACTGTCGGCAGTCAGATGTAGCGGAGACGTCCGATGCTAGGCCTAGCCCTCGTGAGTATGCCCAGTTGGTCAGCCTCTGTGCTAGGCTAGGTGCCCATTATGTTGTGATTCCTACGGTGATTCCATATGAGTATTCTTTCACGGTTTGGCTTCCCTGTCGGCAAGCCCAGTGTCTTTCCCTGGCAGAGCCCACTCTTGCCGTCTCTCCTGGTATTGTCTTCCCCTTAATTAGGCTGGAGCTACCCCAGAGACCTTCCAGATGTGTGACTGCCCTGTTGTCCAGTTCATATATGTAATCCCCACATGATACCTCCCTGCTGACAGGATGGGGTCTCCTTAGCATCCCTTTCCATACGCGTCCCTAGTGTTATCCAATAGTCTCACTGAGTGGGTCAGAAGGAACAGCAGTGATTGACCTTCTCTGTGTAAGGCCCTTAAAGGGACATCCCTTTTGTGTCAAACAGTGACCCCTAGAGTCGCTGTGGAGTACTTGCAGAGCGTGACTTGTTACATAGTATACAATAGTACATTGTGTTTAATTTGTCGTTTAATGAGATCTAATATATGTTGTGAGTGGTGTGAATTTTCACATGATTAAAAACATAGATCTGTCAATTATCCCCATGAACTTTAATGGTCCAGTGGCATAACTTTTACCAAGTGTGTCAGAGGTTCTGGGTTCTAATCCTTTCTAGTTGTATAGTTTATTTTCCTCTTTAAAACCGATTGTTTATTGGTGATTTTATATCAAGCAGGGACATGTTTTTTGTGCATTAGGTTTGGTGATTTCACCATAACAAATATAGAGAGTCTCTCAGTCCCCACAACGGATTGAAGCGCGTCAGTGTGAAGACTGTAGACTGTGTGAACACTGTATCCGCACCACTGATCACAGCGGCAAGCACTTTGGTCTCTTGATTTCAAAAACAACACATTTCAGATTGCCTCTTATTTAACAAACAAACAAAATTAATGCTCTACTAGAGTTAACTGGAGATGTTTTATTTGTCTGTATTGGTACATCCGTATCAATTCGTATCAGCAAGATGTTTCAATAGAGACATATCACACGCAAATTACGCCTATGCTCGCGTCTGACTCCTTGCTCGGTCAGTCTGCCGTTTCCTCACCCGAAAGAAGTCATATAACCATTTCAATAACTCTGAAGCTGTTCAGTTAAGCTAAAAAAAGCATATAGAATCCCTTTAAGGTTACTATTGTAACCCCCGTTCCCACAGACCGACCGAGCCCACACTGTACCGAGTTTGGTGAAATTATCTCATTCCTTTCAAGAGAGACAAAAAAAAAACATTGACAATCAGACTCCAGAGAATCTTTCAGCACTGGTTTGGTTCTAATCAGCCGAAAAACCTTGGACTAGTTCGCAAAAGTATTTTTTGGGGGAATTTTCCGAAATACCCGTCAAAGCCGAAATGTACTCTTTTTTTGTCTTGAACCAAGGATTCCAACGATATAAGGCACTTGAGCCTGCGACGAACGTTTTAGTTTCGTATCGCTGTAGCGCCATCATGAACATGCCATCAGGCCAATATAGGGGCGAGCTTTGTTGATGTTGTAGACAGGTGGGTACTATCATCCCTCAAAGTTTCAAGTCTCTACGACTTACGGTTTGGTCTGCCCTATCACTTTTTGGGGAGAATGCTGATACTTGGAAATTCTAACAATAACAATAGGATCTCAGCGCAATGTGCTTGAACCCCTAATTAAACAAAACTGATTTGAATTTGACTAAATTTTAAACACATTTCCAGCAATGTAGAATGTGGACTGGGGTGCACCACTAAATACAGTTTTGCAATATTTCTGAACAAAATACAGAATAAGAGAGGATTCCCTGACATTTGTACATCTAGACCAGAGCTGACGTAAATCAGTTTGAATGTCATTTACAGCAAAATCAATAACACTGAAGGATAACAGCCCACAAATAAGTTATGGTTTGCCCAGGATAATGTATGCATGATCAATTCAAAGCAAATGATTTACCTTTTTGTGTGATTTAAGGCATCTAGTCACACAAGAACTCAGGGTGAATCAGAGAGGGGTGGGTGCCATTTAGGGGTAATTGTTCCATGGAAAACATTTTATGAAGAATACTTGAGTGTTATGGCATGTTTACTGTTACCAATGGCAACCAAAGTGGATCACAATAATAGGAGGTTTACATGTTTTGTTGTTGTTTTAAATAAAACCATAAACAAAAAACATAAATTACCTTTTGTAATTTGTAAATTACATTTATTTTGAAGATAAGGAAGTTACTTTTACATTAACAGGGTGTCAAAAATTATTACAATCCCATTTTCATTCGACTTGAAAACAAATATGACAAAAAACTCACCATGTTAAATGTAAAAATACTGTCGTGTACCTTATCAACACTCTTTCATATATATAAGGCATTGATTTGTTGTTAAACATAATTCTACAGCGGAAAAAAAAAATGTTAGTAACACATTAGTTAATGTTGAAATAGTGTACACTTTACAATAAGGTTTATAAATTACATTAATAAATACTTTATTAATGGTAAGTCATGCCAATAAAGAGTCAACAAATGTTAGTAACACTTATTTGAATGCAAGTAATGATAGTAAAGTGCGTTTAAACATGAACAACATATTTTGTCCTGCCGTATAATTTATCAACAAATCAATGCCTTATATATATATATATATATATATATATATATAGATATGAAAGAATGTTGATAAGGTACTGCTACATAAACTAAAGTAAATATGTGCAGTAACCTTACAATTGCTATTTATAGGCACTGTTCATGGTTAGTTCATGTAAACTAATGCATTAACTAATGTTAACTAATTGTGCTGTTAATGTGATTGATGCATTAGTACATGTGTGAGTTAACGTTAACAAATAATGTTAACTAATGCTGAACAGAGATGTTGTTCATGATTAACTAATGTATGAACCAATGTTAACTGATGGAACCTTATTGTAAAGTGTTACCCACATTCTATGTGGAGTGACTCAGATGACCAACTTGCGCTTTTCAGTAATGTAATGAAATTCTGCTATTACTCTTTGTTTAAATAGTGAAATTCCAGTAATAGCCCTGCCCTGAGTGAATTCTTACTCATTCAACTTTATCAAG
Source organism: Pimephales promelas (assembly GCF_016745375.1). Next base: position 1,895,654 of record NW_024121222.1, on the reverse strand, counting down.
AGGTCAATAAAGTGGTCACTACTGACCAGAGATTTTCCAACCAGTGGTTTTCCGTTTTGTTTAGTCATGTTTTACTTGGCTTGATATACAGATTGAAGCTGATATAAAGATGGGATGACCTAAACACACAACATTCATCATGATTTTACTTCAGAAAAATGAAGAAACCTCAGTCTGTTACTGGCAGTCCAGCCATGGTAAAAATGATGCTTCACCCTCAACAAATGTTTGCAATTATTCAGATCCTGCCCACCCTGTCTCTTTTTCCCTCCTTGCGTCAGAGGGTCAACAGATCCAGACTGCACATCTGGGAATGGTTAAAAGAGGAAACAGAGTTCTCTGAGTAAGAGTTACTGTAGCCCTCAAACAGCACGTTCATGCGTCTATCATTTCTGTATTCTTCTCACACATTACACTCGCCACAACAAAGCCACACCACAAAAGCAACCACAAATGAATCAGCTTCATTGATAAAAAAAATGCCTGTAACAGCCACCATTCACTGTACTCATATTCATATGCTATAAAAGAAATAATGATAACACTTTATTTTATACATTTTGTTGAGCAAAGTAACTTTGTCAACTAACTCTCATTAAAGTATTAGTAGACTGCCTACTTAATATCTGCTAACTCTTTATTGTGTTGGTCCTCCAACAGACTACTGACTGTAAGTAACTGTGCAAGTACATGTAAACTTATTCTAACCCTAACCCTACCAGTCAACATACTCTGTAAGTGAGTATGAATATATTGTAAATGAAACAAGGAGGAAATAGTTATTTCTAAATGGCAGATGATTACTTGCATGTTGGGCCATTCACATTACTTTTCAAACACCATTGTAAAAAAGGAAATATGGTGAGAAAATATGATCAGAATATGGGATACATACGCAAACAAAGCAAGATCACAAACTTCTTAGATGGTGTCCAGTGGTTATATTATCTTACTTCCTGCCAAATAATTGTTTAAATTACATGTTTGTTAATTTTGATCAATACGCTCTTGATATTGCTGCCTACAGTTGGCAGATTTTTGGTTTTCACAGTATTGGCAGTTTCTATAGATCTTTCTTATTGAAATCCAATTACAGACACAATCTGGTGTACGCCAATAGTTTTTTTTTTTTTTTCAAGTTTGTAACCACAGTCGTTTCATGTTGAATGTCATCAAACATTTAGCAGTTTTTTAAATGTTGGAAAGAACCGATCTCATCAACATCTTGAAGACATGTTAGTCAAGTTTCAAATACAAGTTTTGAAAGGTTAGTTCACCCAAAAATGAAAATTCTGTCAGTATTTACTCACCCTCGTGTTGTTCCAACCCCGTAAGACCTTCGTTCATCTTCTGAACACAAATTAAGATATTTAAGATATTAAGATCACTGCTGCATACTAGTCCATAGGCTTCTTGAGGGAATGACACTTGCTGGCATCGAAAAGTCATCAAAGACATCGTTAAAATGGTCCAAGTGACTACAGTGGCTCAATTTTAACTTTATCAAACGACGAGAATACTTTTTGTGTGCAAAAACAAACAAAAATAACGACTTTATTTCAATTATTCACTTCCTTCTCTATGGGCCTGTAGTCAGTTAACGTAGAGTGATTGCGTAGAGCTACGTCACACGTAGGCTCACTATTGGCCGACGCTGGTCATGTGTGTGATGCGTGTGACGTACAATAACAGAAGCTTACGCTATTAAACTAGTAAACTGACTCGAGGCAGAGGGAGAAATAAATGAATAGTTGAAATAAAGTCGTTATTTTTGTTGTTTTTGCGCACAAAAGTGTTCTCGTCGTTTGATAAACTTAAGATTGAGCCCCTGTAGTCAGTATGCAGGAGTGATCTTAATATCTTAAATATCTTAATTTGTGTTCAGAAGATGAACGAAGGTCTTACGGGGTTGGAACAACACGAGGGTGAGTAAATACTGACAGAATTTTCATTTTTGGGTGAACTAACCCTTTAAAGTCCCTGATATCTGATAGTAATCACATCTGATAGTAATAATATTAGTTTTCTCAGGGGAAATCTTTGTGAGAGACCAAATCGGACATATTTATTTATTTAGAAGTTTCAGAACTTTGTAATACAAGCTAAAAAGCCAATGAATAGAGAAGCACTTTTTAAAAACAGTGCATGAAATCCTCAGACAGAAAAATCCAGTGGCAAAGACGTATTGTATCACAGGTTGTTTTGGTTTCATGTTCTTGTTTAATGTCTAAGTGGGTGGTGAAGGCACAGTGGATAAGACACATGCCATTGGTGTGAGAGACCCGGGTTGGAATCCATTGTGAGACACCAATGTGTCCCTGAGCAAGACACTTAACCCCTAGTTGCTCCAGAGGCGTGCGACCTCTGACATATATAGCAATTGTCAGTCGCTTTGGATAAAAGCGTCAGCTAAATGTAAACGTCAGGTTTCCTTTTGTCATGGGATTCCCTATTATATTCATGTGATCCTGCCAGTGCCATGTGTTCCCCATGTAAATGTGTCATGTTGGTTTATTGTCTAATCATGAGCACAGGTGTCCCTTGTCTTGTCATTATAGTGTATTTAAGCCTTCATGTTTGCCATGTGTCTTTGTCAAGGATTATTTTCTGTTTGGTGAGGTATGTTCAGAGTTCCATGACATGCCTTTGTTTTATGTTTGAGCATATTTTGCATAAAGCTTCTCTAAGCTTGCCTCCAGTGGATGTTGATTGCAGAATACTTGACCAACCAGGAACCCAGCAGCTGCCTGCCTTCGTCAAGGCAAACGGCCCATTGAGGATTATGTCAAGGACTTTAGTGAAGTCTGGCACCAGGTAAGCTTCAATGACGTCGCCCTCAAGGACATTTTTTGCAATGAACTTGTTCACTGGAATTGCAAGAAAGTGACATTCCTGGAACCCTAGCAGTGTATATTGACTTTGCTGTATTGATATACAGTTCCTCATTTACTGTACTGTGGGTTTTACGGAAGAGGAGCTCAGCAAACCCGCAGTATCCACTAAGCCTGAGTATCGTCTCGTCATGTCCCAAGATGGCCACCATTCCTGATGCCTCTGCCGAGATGGCCGCCACACCTGAGTCAGCTACGGGCGATGCAGCCCTGACAATTGTGGCAATGGCTATTGAGTGTGTGGGTCACAGACGCATCGACTCCAGCCCCTGGCCAGCGTTCAGAGGGGACTCCAGCACACAACCCCATAGCTCAGCCCATGAATTTTTTAGGGGTGCCATATTCCCAGCCATAGTGGCCAGGCTCCTTGGGCAGGGCTGCGAAGGCTGATCCGCCATGGCCCCCTGAGCCAGCCCAGGTCCGTCCAATTGGCAGCTGACTTGAAGCAGCCAGGTAAGAAATGTTGTTCAACTTGATACAGAGTCGACGCCACATGACTGTGAAGTATGCCATCAAAGTACGGCGAGAGCAGTTTGCACAAGCTCTAACAATGCATACCACGATTGGCCAGATTTGCCGAATGACGACAAGTTTTGTATTTATTCTCACACCTTTAGTTCCACTAATGCTCACAAATCAAAACAAAAACAAAAGTTTTATAACAGTAAAATCTCTTTTTAGGTAGTCGTGATTTTTATATTGTCATGTTCATCAAAATAAAACAGATTAAAAAACAGACTTCACTACAATGGGTTTTTAAAGGTGCAGTGTGGGATTTTTTTTTTTTAGCGGCATCTACCGGTTTGGTTGTGAGTTTGCACTAAGGGCTCAGCCCACTGCTCACCCCTCCCTTTCAAAGAAGCTACGGTGGCTAAAACGGGACAAACATATGAGAAAGCAGAGAATAGCCAGTGTAAGCCAAGAGTGTGTTACAATGTCACTGTTTCTGTATCATAGTTCATTATACACACATCATGGATGAAGTTTACAAAGCCATAGTCAGGTGAGGATCAAGGGTCTTAATATATAATAAAAATAGTAATCAGCTGATTGTCTCACAAACGTAACCAGCACATTTCTCCCCACATAGCAAACCCATAATACAGTGAGGGAGAAGAACCACAAGAAACTATGCAACTATATACGTCAAAGTGTAAAGACTAGTTTAAACTCGACACGTTTGCATGGGCCCAAAGGTGCGAGCGGCAAAAATGAAATGATTGTAACAGCGCGCTGTCACATGTCTGTCCTGTCATATATAGCACATGTGGTGTTTTGTGTTCCTGTCTCTGTCTTGACTCCTCCTTCCTTGTTATCTGATGATTGGTTAATTTGTCCCACCCGTTTTCCTCCTTACCCTCCTTGTTTGCTCTCCTATTTAGGCCCTTTTTACACGAGAACGCTCGCGGGTGAAAACATAAAAATATTTTATCGGATGTGCCTTTCGTTTACACGGCGACGGCGTTTTTGAGGCTTAAAAACGCAAAAAAGTGAAACCACCCTCCAGAGTGGAAATCTTATAAATGCTCCACCGCCGCAATCCCGTGTAAACGGTAACAATGCAAAAGTCTGCTTGACAGTGAAGGTTGTACGCAGACGCGTGGACTTAGTGTTGTTGTAGTATGCACTTCTAGCCGCCTGGAGTGCATACTACATTGAATTTCACACACTTTTGCGTCACCATTTGAATGTGGATTTCCCACACAAAACGCTCGTCTAAACGCAGAATAAAAAGTGATGTCGCAACGCCACTTTTGCGTTTTCTCGTCAGAATCGTTTCCGTCTAAACATAGCCTTAGTCTCCCTGTGTTTCTAGTCCTGGGCTGGTTCGTTGTTATGTTCCTCGTGTTTCCGGCTGTACCTGATTTATTATTTGTTAGTTTTTGTATTTATATTTATTTCATTACATCCTTATCCTGCACTTGAGTCCTTGATCCTTTCCATTATCCAGCCGTGACAGAACGAACCAGCCCTCTGCCCTGGCCGCCCGAGGGGTCGTCTGCTTCGCCCTGGCCGCCGGTTAAACCATCACCCCCTTTTTCTGTTCCCTTCCATGGACCTGGACCCCCATCCCTCCCCCTGATCCTCCACTGTGCCACCTCCCGCCTGGATTCTTATTTTGTATGTTACGTCTTAGAGCGTCTGGTAGCCGCTACTTAAGAAGGGGGTAATGTCACATGTCTGTCTTGTCATTTTGAAACTCTTCGTGATCGACTTAAAATGCTTCCAAGATCGACTTGTCGATCGCGATCGACGGGTTGGTGATTCCTGTAACATACTGTTTTACAGTCAATGACAAGAGTACTAATCAGCTGTCTCACGAATGTAACCAGCACATTATCCTCACATAGCAAAGTCATAACACAGCGAGGGAGAAGAACTAAGTCACATGAAACAATCCAACTACATATTTTACACCACTGACAAGGGAAAAGTCATTACTCACAGTGTCCATCACTCCGTAGTGCTGTTTGTTCGCTGTCGGCTATGGTACAAACATGACATCACAATATGTCGACCTTCATAGTAGGGGGTGCCCGCGGTTATGTAGACATAAATGTCTCATCTCAAGTTAAAAAAAAAACAAAAACAAAAAAAAAACATTACGTTTTTTAAGTAAGTTCTTTATACACCACTGAAAACATAGTTATGGATGTCATATTGCATTTCTGTTAATAGATACTCAGAATTTTTACACATTGCACCTTTAAATGGTATAGGCTTATTTTGAATGTTATTCTTGTACAAACAGACATTGTATTAAGCAGTACATACAAGTATTGAATGAAAATATCTCAAAGGCTGTGTATTTGACAAATATTGCATTTTTTCACGTGTCGCTGTCATCACCAACATTTATAGCGCTTTTAACAATCAATTGTTTCAAAGCAGCTGAACAGTGATAATAGGAAATTAAAGTAACTGATTGTTTTGACTTTACAGCAGCTCTAGAATAAAGTTATTGTCTAGGTAAAGTTAGTTTTGATTCACTTCTGTCGCTGTGGTAAAGTATGGAAACAAAGCACTAACGTCACTACGGGAAGCAGAAAGTGTCACGTCTCTGTTTTCAGCTCCTGTGCGCTGCAACTCTCGCCGATCGGTTACATCCAGCCGCAGCCAATGTCGAACACACCTCTTGTTTCATGTCTTGGTCATATTTCATTTTGTCATGTGATTCCCTGTTATAGTCATGTGTTCCCCATGAGAATGTGTCGTTTTCTGTGGTTTATTGTTTAATCAAGCACAGGTGTCCCTTGTCATTAGTCCTTGTGTGTATCTAAGCCCTCATGTTTGCCATGTGGCTTTGTCAAGTATTGTTTCCTTTTTCCAATGTTTGGTGAGTTCATGTTCCTTTGTTTTGTTTGATCATATTTTGCTGCACTTGGGTTTTCCTTGCCTCCAGACAGTGGATGTTGATTACAGATTGTATTCTTTGAATTAAAATAAACTCTTTTCCACTTTACGTTTACACCATGTGGCCTTTTATTTTGGGTGGTTTCTCTGTCATGACCTCAGCATTGAGTTGGCGCACATCTTATCTACGAGAAGATTAGGAAGTGCCAAAGGAGACAAGAAGCAGAAATATGACCAGTGGTAATGATAACAAACAGGCACGGTTTAAGGGATGACTTATTTAAATATATTCGGAATTTATGGGAATTTAAATCTTAAGAACTGCAATAAAACCCAGACATTGTAATAAAATGTGCAGCTCTAAAATACACATTGTCCTAACAAACATTATGGAAAATTGTAGTGCTGTACAATGAAATATTCCCCTCGCCCAGTTTTGACTTAATTGGTTGTTGGGACAACAGCAGCAAAACACTGAGTAAAGATTAAAAGGAGTAACGCCTTGAGTCACGTCTGGATATATTTAGTAGCATAAAGTAGGCTTTATAACACGAGGTAGTGGTACAGCCTCACTCATATGCTCAGATTCACTGCCTCTCCTATGTTCACCCAGCCATTTTCAAAAACGCACTTCTATATAATATTTAAAGTATGTTGTTCTCGAATAATTTAGTCCTAAATCATTTGGGAATTGCCTTATTGTTTTTCTCATGTTTAACAGTGAATCACATATTTATTTTGTGTAGATTTAGTTTCTTGGGCTGGATCCGAATGAATGGTCCTGATCTGATTGGATAACCAATACAGCACCCTATGGACAAAGAGAGATAAAATAAAACAACAAATTAGAATTTTGAATGGTATGTATGTAACTAAAATCAAAACAAAATATAATCCTTGTGCATAAAGAAAAAAATGTGCATAAGTCTAATGTTAGGACCACTAAGATTTGAAGACTTCAGATGCAAAAGTCTCTAAGTGCTATCTGAAATTTTCTTCTAGAATGATCCTTTTTATCAAGCTTGTATGTTTATGTTCAGTTATTATTTCACTTTAATGGCAATGAAAATCAATTATTTGTCATTAAAGTGAAATTACTGAACTTAAATAAACGAGCCTCATAAAAATGCTCATTTCAGAAGAAAATTTCATGTGGCTTTTGCATCTGAAGTCTTCATTTTTTTGCATAGTGTCAAACATTTCATGACCATAACACAGGCACATTTCCCACCAAATGTCCATTACTGTAATGCAGGGTTTCCCAAACGTTTAAAAAATAAAATAAAACAGTAGAAGAACACACACAATAACACAATGATGAAGGGAAACAGTCTTTAATAAATCCACAGGTATATCCACAAACAGAGAACAGAAATTCAACACAACTTAACCACAGATGAGACCAGACAGCAATGAACAGAAACAAAAGGAGCGTCCTGCCTCATCTGTCCTCATGTTAAGAGAAATCGAGAGTAAAGTGCAGAGGCATTTGAGTAAACAAAATGCTTACAGTAGTTCTAGAATTAATGTGAGCATTCAGTATTCCTCAAAATTAATCAAAACAGTGACACACAAACTATACTGTATATCTAAAATATTTTTCTTTCAGTCAATTTTTTCAAAAAGACTCGCTTGCTTTAGGTGATTTCTAAATGTTCAATAATTAAGTTGTTGATATAGAATCAGAAAGCCCATCTTTCTAATACAAATATTCTTTATGTAATTAATCTCACTTTTGTGCTGACATTCGATGATCCATTTCAACCATACCAATAAGCAAAAATGACTTCCCATAACCAAACATCACATTTGTGTTTTATTTTTTGATCTTCCCATTCTTCCGCAAATCCAGATTCCAGCACCAATCCATTTGTTTGACCTGCACCCTCTACTGCGCCCTCTACTGCACAAGCATGAATTTGCGTTTCCTTCAGCCTGAGGATTATTCATTTAATTTTTGGTGTGAAGGGCCTTTATATTTGACAAAAATGTACCTTTTTGTGGGTTTTGTTATTAAAAACTAAACATACAAATCCAGCCCAGGTGAGAAAAGGAATGCAAAAGCAATGTAACACATTACTTTCCATAAAAAGTAAGTAAATAATGCAATTAGCTACGTTTTTAGGGAGTATTGTAATATTTTAACACATTGATGCCCTTAATCGATATATGACAACCGTGAACAAGCGAATGTGTTATAATATTTGAAATATTAACTTACAGGGTATACTTCAAGGAAAGATTTTAGGGGTTCAGCTGACAAAAAAAAAGTTTGGGAATCCCTGCAGTAAGAATGTTTTAATTTTCAATAAAATTAAATATAGAATAACATAATAAAATAAAGTAAAATAATAACTTTAAAAAAATGAAATGAAATATTTATAGGAATTACACTGAATAATTATATTGAAAATGATTACCCAAGCGTAAGGAAGACCAGCAGAAACATTGCAGTCAGACAGGTGGTTAGAATGGCGGGCCTGGGCACCCACAAGGGGAATGGATCCTTAGGGGACAAGGGAGGGAACTGGCCTCCTGGTAGGAGAGCCTGTTCAAATACATCCTGTAGTTCTGCATGGCCTAACTGTTCCAGAGGGACCACTGAGGTGGAAACCACAGACATTTGGTATATAGAAATTGAGATCAGTAATAGAAACAGTAAAGGAAAGTCATTCTTTTTTTCATACGTGCTTGGTTACCTGTGAGGTAGTAGTAGATACGGACGAGAGAGTGCTCCTGAGAGAATATTTCACACTGGTAGGTGCCTGAGTGCTCTGGTCGGGCAGAGGAGATAAAGTAAAGTGGATCCACTCCAACCGTGACCTCATGAAACCGATCCATCAACATTGTCATCTCCTGTATGTCAAGTTCGGTGTTTGTTGTAAGTAAAAAGTATGGGAAGGAAAGGTTTAAAAAGTCTGAAAAGTGCTAAAACTTTTAGCAAATGGGACTATATAAAAAATCTAAAAATAATCCAATTATAGTTACAGTATATTTCCTGCAGAATTTACCAAAATTAGAGGGGGCTATATTATTTATATATATTGGTTACTTCTGCAGGAAACATATTGTAATTTTGTCTGCATTTAAATAAAAAAATAAAAAATAAAACAAAAACAAGATGATAATTAATTTATGACATACTGTAATTTTGAGTCCGTATTCTTTTTTTACATTATTGCTACATTCCGCTCTAATTTTGGTAAATTCCACAGCTTAAAATAAATTATTTATAATTTTTTATTTTATTATTAAAAATAAATAAATAAATAATGGATGGATGGATAGCCGGACTTACAATATTTTTATCTGGATAAAACACACTAGTAATTAATATTCGTTTTGCACATTGGCCATCTTAAACTTTGTTAGCTATGATGTCATGGTGATCAACTCCTCACTATTGCATGTCTCCAGATAATCTCTGCACCCGTGGGCAGCGGGAAAGGGACCTTACACCACATCTGAGTCATGTTGTTCTCTTGTACAGTGATTTCCTTCACTGTAAAACACATACATTACACACAAAAAAATACATTGGACACAGATCTGTATCACTTCACCTTGCAACTGAATGCCTTTTGTCAACAGAAGGACAGAGGCAGCACAGTCTGCCCACCATTCACCTAATTATAATATTTAAACAGAGCCTCTGGAGAGAGCAGCCAAGGGAAAGATACATTGAGCAGTAATTGTAGCTGTATTGAGTGGAAATGAATACCACAGTGTGTGGGAGAAGGCCTGCCATCTTAGGTGACCCACCATGTGTGTAAATGTGTCAAGGCCCAAGGTTTCGTTTAACAACTTCGCTGTGCGCTTAAGTAGAGTTAAAAGCTATAGATGTCTGCGCTGTGTACATGCCATCACATAATTACAGAGGTGGTTCTGTCAGGTTGAGTTATAACATATCCATCATGTCAAGTGTGGAGAGAGTAAGTGGGTGGGGGACTGCATAGAATTACACATCATAGTCGATTGAACAGAAAACTGTGCAGATGTAAAGGAGCCTGTCAACTCACCGGGGCAATCCAGCGGGAATTCACAGGAGTCGTACTGACAGGTCATGCAGTTATAAACAGCACCTTGCGCCTGGAAACCTAAGCAATACATTTCATTCCATTTATAATAACTTATTTTTGAAAACTGTATTTGAAAATCAAAAGGCATGTTTGTTTGGAGAAGAAGTGTAAGGAAGAGCTTCCACATTGCTATTATGAGAAGATCAACACAGTGGTGGAACTTTTTGATGCCATGCCACCTTAAAGGGTTAGTTCACCCAAATATGAAAATTCTGTCAGTATTTACTCACTCTCATGTTGTTCCAAACCTCTATGTGTTTATTTGTTCTGCTGAACACAAAGGAAGATATTTGGAAGAATGTTTTAATCAAACAGATCTCATTCCCCAGTGAAGTAAATGGGGATTGAGATCTGTTTGATTAAAACATTCTTCCAAATATCTTCCTTTGTGTTCAGCAGAACAAATAAACATATAGAGGTTTGGAACAACATGCGGGTGAGTAAATGCTGACAGAATTTTCGTTTTTGGGTGAACTAACCCTTTAAATGCATAAAGGTTCTCCAAAGGTTCCTGACAGTCTAGCAATCTGAGGCCTTGACCAAACTAATACGTTTTTTTTTTTTTTTTTGCTTGGAAAGCAAACTTTTCTCTTCACATTTTGGCCTTCCATCCACACATTTCAACATTTCACATTGCTGAGAATTTTCAGCAACAAATACAAAACTTTTTGAAAACGCTCTCCTAAGTGGATACATTTGAAAACTGTGTTTTTACGTTGTTGTGTGGACTGAGAAAACTGAGATATTTGAAAAAGATAGGGCAAGTATAGTCATGTAACATATTGAACTCATAGATATTCATGTTTATACCGGTATTGTGCCTGTGCAATTCACTTTCACACAGTTGCTAAAATATGTTACTTTGCACACTCTTGATATAACAGAAAATTCACTCGCATTTGTTGTCCTTCGGCAAAAAAATTTGAGTTGCGTTTTAGACAAAACATATAATGGTGAGGGAGAGCGACCTGCACGCATCAGTAAATGGTGACATATTTTGCTAAATAAAATGATCCTGCCAGAAGAATTGCGTGATAACTTGATTATGTCTTGTTCTGTCTGTATTATCAGTGAGCTTTTATGAGGGTTTACACATGCGATGTAGGTTCATTTTAGCTTTTTCCGACATTTCAGTGTGGATGAGAAACTTTTGGAAAATGAAATCTTTTCAAATCTATCCGGATTAGACGTAGCTCTGAAGACCATAAAATACTTCATATGTTTTCATCAGGAGGATTGAATAATTAAATATTAACCCCTTTTGAACTGATGACTGGAAGAGCAATGGTACCTCCTCATGCACCGCCACCGACGGGAACAGGAGTAGATTCTACTTTGTTCCAAGAAAGGTTACGACACTATCTTGCAATGCTGGGCAAAGCTACTAAAGACAATTATAAGAAAATGAGAAGCTTAACAGTAATGGGATGGAAAACACACCACTACTGACATTCAACACATTCCCGAAGCGGTTTTGTTATGATTAAATGTATTGCTAGGAAAGACTTAAAACCTCGATGGGAGGGACCATATGAGATACTCTTAACAACTGATACAAGTGTTTGCCTTGTATCAGTTGTAGGAAGGGTGTAGGAAAAGATAGATGGTATCATTGGTCACAAGTTAAACCTTGCTTAGTAAATGAACAAAATGACGATGATGGCTTATGGCCTGAGATTGAGCAATGTTCATCCATTAATTTTAAAGATCGGGAACAAAGAAGTGATGTTTAATTAATTTTCTGCTTCCATTTCAGGAATCAATTCTATTGACATTAGAGATGGTTGCAAGTTACCAATACCCAAAAACAATGGCATGCTTCCTTTTAATTTTACTTGGCATTTATCAAGGAAGCCAAGCTTTTGCTTATTCTACATGTTCACTCAGCATAGATGTTTCTATTGAGAAATGTAACATGTGTTTGTATGACATATGTTCCATTTTAAGTTTAAGCAACAAGTTTTGTTACCTTACAAGGCAGCTGAAAGTCTCTCTGTGATGTATATAAGCTCAACATGACTGTACTGACTCAGAGAAACACGGAAACCAGTGCAGTCTCGTCTTTTGACCATCAACATTCGCCGTTTTAGGGTAGTAGTCAGGTCCAAATCTCCAAGATTTTTGAGGAAAAGTTGTTATGCCACATTTTTAGAAAGTTCAATGTGTCCTGAATAAGGATCCACCGTATAACATTGAAATAAGGGTCCCTTTTTCTTGTAATTGTTATCGAAACAATAGGTGCATTATTCACAGCCGAAACACTACAGGTGGATAGGGTAAAATTTTTAAGTTATAGATACAACCATAACACTTTTCCAAGTTTTCAGTTATATAGATACAAAAATTTTTTCTATTACAAGTTTTCTGAAATGGTATGTTTACATATGCAAATGAGGCATTATCTATTAAAATATGTGCAAATTTGCATAATCTAAACTTTTATATCGGAATTTAAATGTTATGGCAGGGAAGTCTTACAACAAAAGAATTTGAGCCCACAAAATCACTCTGCAGGCCATGCGGAGGATTCTGTTGTTAACAAGCAGAATCACTGAAGGAAAAAGACGGAATTTAAAGTCACCATTATGGAGATGAGTGTTTGTTTTAGTTGGGCTCTTGACCCCCACATTATTAACTTTATATTTTGTCTGGCTGCTGTATCTGAGCTATAACAGGCAGATAATCAACTAGAAAATGTGATCTGTGGATGTTGTTTGTGTATTAACATTATCATAATATCAGTCATTTGACCTGAATCACTGAACTCATACAGAAGCAAATTTCTAAGTTAATTTTAACTTATGGATTATAGCAGCACTGCCATTGTACAGCATACATTTTTTTAGCCAATCCAAATTATCAACAAAAAAAAAAAGTATTTGTATGCATGCACACACAGGCATCAATATTTAGCGTATGGATCTCAGCAATAGTGACAAACAGATCACCTCTCAACATAAGCTCATTATTTATTCATACAGCAATTCATGATGGGAGCCATAAATGAGTTTTGATTGGTGGCACCCAGAATGCACTGCAACATGCTTTATAATAGTCACCACTGTTGAGATTCACAGGCAGATTCTTGATGTCTGTGTGAGCCTACATAAACTACTTTGTTTTTTAGAAGTTTCTTTTTCATTGATTTGATCATTTAGTTTCCTTTGAAATGGCTAAATGCTATAATCCATAAGGTAAACTTACTAGTGGCAGTGGCTCATGTAGGTTGTCTACAAACTGGAAGGTTGGTGGTTCAATCCCCAGTTCCACCTGACCAAGTGTCGAGATGTCATGTTTTAACATATAATGATTATGTTAAAACACATCCAACATCATCAGATCACCTTTTCTATGTGATCATCTGCCTGTTATACCTCACGTATAGCCAAACATAATCTAAAGTTAATAACGTGGCGGTCAAGAGTCCAACTCAAATAAACACTCATCTCCATAATGGTGACCTGAAATTCCAGTTTTCTCCTTCAGTGATTCTGCTTGTTATCATCAGGTGCCTTCAATAATGCTCAATCATCACTCAATTATTCACTTAATTATCTCATTAACTTTAACACTGCTTCAGTGTTCATTTAACACTCAGCTCAGAGTTTAATTGGATGGCTTAAAATGACTTCCATGATGTTGAAAATACATGAACAAATTATGTTTGTTTAACGAAACCCAGTTATGTGGAACTGGTGGAACCTGTTTACATAAAAAAGTTAAGTAAAGCCAATACCTCATTTTTTGAGTGCATTAAGCGCTCCCACTTCCAAGCTTTGGTCTGGCAGCAGGCCGGCCCACTTGCAGCAGTCAGTTCTGCCACCCCCTGAAACCATGGGATGGAAGACAGAAGGGAATTCCCTTACTCCCCAACTCATGTCACTACCCCCAGTTCCAGATGCCTGTGAGGAGTTAATCACCTGTGCCTGCACCACTGGGTGCAAGACAGCCCGATGCGGCTGCAAACGCAGAAAGTCCAATGATACTTGTATGAACGAATAACTTTACGAATATCTGTGATCACACAATTGTTGCTTGATTTCGTTGAAATTTCAGAGTTCCAGCAGCAATTTAAACATTAAAAACCGTCCCTTTCATGTTAATGTTGTTTTTTCATTGTTTACATGTTTAAATATTCTGAGAATGCACAGTTTAGTTCTAATGTTTAATGCAATAAATGCATGTTTTTTGGCAGCCATTTTGTTCTTATTGTTTATGCCAAAACAGTGATGTTTACAACTTGTTATACGGCAGAAATGGATTCAGCACCTAAAAATCATATAGAAACAACACTTGAAGTACTTTTCCTCAAAAATGCCTACTGCATCTTATCCATGGCTATTTATCTATTTTGGGACTCGACTTTACCCTTTAACGTTGGTTAGATGACGTTATCGGATCCTAACCCTACCCCAGACCTAAACCTATACCCCGTCACCTAACTGACGTTAAAGGTAAAGCGTCAGTTGTATGACGTCCCAGGATCGTCATGTAACTGACGTTAAAGGGTACCCTACAACGGCGGATGTTGACGTATGGTCAAAAGACATCCCAAGACGTCTTGGGATGAGACTGTGTTACGGAAACGAATAGACCTGGCATGAATACAACATCTTCTAATAGTTTCTCTCCTGACATACAAGAAAAAAGATTTTTCTTGGCAAGATCTGGTGTCCGGTCCCGTGAATCAAATAGCAACGGGGAAAAGGCTTAATTTCAAGTCTACAAGGATCATCACATAGATGTAACTCACCGCAAGGGGGGAAACATCCAGAAGCTGCAAGAAAAAAAAAAATGAATAAACATGTTTAGATACTGTATTATCCATGTAATAGGAATACTCAGATGGCTGGGTGAATCAAGTTTTAAGGCATGGAGAAACTATGAAGATAAGAGAGAAATGAGGAAATTGAGAGGCGAAAAGTAAGAGCTGCAGGTTTGAAGATGAAGGCTCAGGTCCAGTTTTTCATGGTTTAGCAAGCAAAAGAAATGAAGTGATAATGTAAGTCTCACCTCTGGGCAGCCTTGAGGCTGCTTCAATGAAATTGTTTGCTGCTGCCAGTAACCTGAACTCATAAACTGTATCTGGAAAAAGGGAGGAGAGGGGAGAAGAGAAACATTTATCTCAATTTCACTTGAAGTGTACATGTCAACTATTACATGTGTGTTCTATCAGGCTCTCTCACTGATATTTCATGTCAGTCTCTGTCTCTCTTTTCTGCTTTCCCCAGTGTGAAAGAAAGATGGGCTCACTGAACTTAATTATTGAACAATTAGAAAAATTTGACTGAAAACAAATCTGTATTTTCTCTCTACTTTGTTAAAACTTGTTATCAAACCAATGGAACTGACAGGTTTACAGCTTTACAACATCCAAATTCTTTCGTTTCTGGGTGCGGAAAGTGCAAGCAATCACTTCACATTTGTACACATCAGTTTTCAGAATATGTTATGTAAGAAACCGAGTCTAGGTCTGTTTATTCTCTGTAATCTCACACTGTTGGAGTGCACTGATAAGAGCGGCCTACACACATTTGCTATTTCATGAATAATGTCTGAAAGTAAACATTTACTCTGTTGTTATGGTTGTTGGTTATAGCCTAATTAATTGTCTGGTCTTAAACAAACAGTTATCACTTTGCTGGATATATTTATATGAATTAATCCGTTTACCGTTATTTGTCTGCTCATCAAATTCCTCCACTATAGGCATAATTTCAGCCATCAAGATATTATTCAGCATCACGTCATAGCCTCTTCCTGAGAACCAAATACAAAATAAGATCTGTACAAGAACATGTAAAAAATAAAAATAATAAAAGAAAAAAATAAAATACTAAATAAAAGAAAATTCATAAGAGAGCCAAGTTTACTTGCTGCCATAATTTTAAAGTAAAATTAAAGTGGACCAAAGTAACTTTTACACTTTTTCACCCCCATGTTGAATTTAATTTGGCAACTGATTTAGAAAACCTAGTACACATAGGCTATATCATCCCTGTTAAATACATAAATAAAGAAGTTAAACAGGATACATTTTAATCCTAAAACAAAGAGTGGAAAAACGTGAATGTGACCACTTCTATAATATATTTTGTTAGTTCGTTTTTGTAAGTTTGTGAGAGCTAATTTTTTGTTCAATTTGGAGATATTTATTTTTGTTAATTCCATTCATTATTTTTTAAACATGTCATAATAAAACATGTTGAGCTAACCTCTGAGAAATGTGAATTTGTGTAATATTACATTTTCTATCCATAGAGAGGAGGCATAGCCTACTTTAAATGTATTGAAATTAATAAAGACGGACTTTGAGTAAACTTCGAGTATCTGTTTGCCGGGCCGAGTGTCCTGTTTTTTGGTAACGTAATCAAAATATGGTCACCATAATGTAAACCGCTGCGGAAGGATATCATTTATTTATTTACTTAGTAAAGCATCTCAATAAATCAACATTTAATAATCGTAATTCGGTTGTTGGTATAGACACATATATATATTTTTTTAAAGCCAAAAGCGATCATGGTATTTTTTACAGTCTCTCACTAACGTTACCCACAAATAGCCTAACGTTGGCTTTGTGACTATGGTAACTTCACTAACGTAAGTTAGCGTTTGGCAATGCTTAGTTGAATAATACTAATATGTGATTTCTTAACTCTTACCTACTTTCCCTGCATCAGTTACTCTCGGTTCATTGTTGAATATGCTATCCAATGTTTTGAAACAAGAGTCCGGATTCCTTACATTGTATTGTGTAAGCATATAGCCCCAACACATACGAAGACTGTCATCGACATCGATAAAGCACTGATAACAATTCAAAGCTGTGCTAATAATCGAGCTGAAAAACAATAGCTTCACAATCAACAACAACATTTCTGTTATTAGGCTACTACTGTATTGTGTGTTTCTTCTCAACCTGCTTGAGAAGATAATATGAAACAAAACATCATAAGAAAATTCAGTTGAATGATTACATCATCATGACGAAATAGTTATAGCCCAGAGCCGTTGAAAAACGGTTTTCACCGGCTCTGCGTTAGCCCAGCAATACAGATGGTGATTGTTTGGTGATGATTTGTTTAAAAAAAGTTTTAAAAAAAAGTAGCTCAAACTAATACAAATAAAAAAAATCATTAGAAATAAAAGGAAAAACTCAAAAACCCCTGATTATAGGCTTATTTAGCTTTCTTAGAGGGATAGGCTATCAACCAAAATGGAGAATTCTGTCAACATACTCATTACCTTTCAAACTTGTGCAGCATTATTTTTTTTTTCTGTGGAACATAAAGGAAGGTATTTAGGGGAAAACTAGACTTCTATTGTAGCCTATGGAAAAAATAGGAACCGAAAACAGTTTGGTGACCAACATTTTTAAAATAAATCTCCTTTTGTGTTCCACATAAAACAATAAAGTCATGATATGAACGACGCGAGAGTGAGCAAATATTTTCATTTTTGGGTGAACTATCCCTTCAACATAGGCCTATTTGAGGCTTTGTCTTGATCATTCAATGTCTCCATGACAAAAGCAATATGCATGTGATGTTCATGGTGGTCTTGTGTAGTATTTCCCTACTATTTCTTGTTCCTAATTTACTCCATTGTCTTTTCAACCCTCTTCCTGCTCCCATTATGCACCATTTTGCTGCAAAGTGAAGGGATTGGGAGTGTGTGTGTGAAAGAGAGAGGGAGAGAGAGAAGGAATAAGGGAGGGAGAGGGTGATGCCTGTGTGCCTGTTGATGATAGTGGTGGGGTGCCGTGATATTGCAAATGATCCGAATTGACCGGAACAACGGGAAAAGAGCAGCAGACGAAAGAAAGGAAAAAGACAAAACATAGAATTACAATAATGAGACATTAGAAAAATCATAATTGCCATTTAAAATATATCAATATAAAGGTTGAAACGTATACATTTAAAAAAAACAAAAACAATATGGTAGGATGGGGAACGACTCCCAACATAGTCAATGTGTGTGTCTGAGAAATAGAGACTACCAATCAAGCCCACAAGCTCATTGCATCCCATATCCCACACCCCTCCCCCCATTCCATCACCCCCAAACACCCTCTCCTCCCTCCACCCCCTCTTCCCTGTCTTTTCCAAAGTGTCACCATGGTAACGAGACAGGGTGCCTAATACATGAAGTTAATATATTTCCAGTGGCAGGAGCGACTTGGGTACTAATGCATTCATCTGTCTCTCCAAAGACAAGGCAATCAATAGTGAGCAGGAGCCCCACCACAGGCCTGCCAGAGAAAAGACGTTGTAGTCAGTCAGTCAGGCTATAAGCAATGATCAGAAGACAGGTAGCATTGCGCCGCACTGTCCTGAGATGCTTATTCTACAGCTGGCCCTCCGACAGGAGGGCAGCAAGTCACAGAGGGTGTGCTGAAAAATTAACATATCATGGCGTGCCGGTGTCTCTTTTTTTCCAGGGTTCATTTTTCATTTGTGATTTTGAATGTGCATCACATGTGGGACAGTGACATTTTTCTACAATTTGAAATGTTATATTTTGTATTTATTGACAGCCATGATAGAAACCTTTGTCTAACATATTCCGATGTTGCTTTGTGGGGTTTAATTTGGATTCAACCCACGTTTTATTTGTATAATGCTATTCACAATACAAATTGTTTTACAGCAGCTTTGTTTCAATATAAAAAATGTGTTTGTCAAAGAAATGTCCATATGACAGTAGTATACAGCTATAATATAATACATGTTATGTGGTTAGTTAAAGCCATGCATTCTTTTAAGCAGATACAAACAAACATGTTAAGCAGCAATTGCAACTTGTGCTTTGAATGATTACATTATGAGGATTATATTTGACAGTTTTGTATGTTGATCCATAGTTGGCAAATTTCTTCTGCATCAATTTAAAAGAGGACCATTGATAAGTATTACCAATTATACTGTGTTGGAAAAAGGGGGGGTTGGACTGCATTGCGCTACTCAGATTCAGTAAAATTTTCATGCTCACTTCATTCAAGGTGTCAGTAAACGCGTAATAATTGCACCAAACAAAGCATTCCCCAGAGATAATTTGTGGAATATTAAATTTCTCTCTAATTAATGGATTTCGTTTTAAATAGCTCCATTGATAAGTATGAACAAATTATGCACACATTAATGTAAGAAAACTCATTGATATTTAGAAACAAGGTATGAGAGAATCAGACATAGGGGATAAGAGATAAGTATTGACATGAATTAACAACTCCGTCCATAAATATATCTGTCTTGTCTTGTCTTGTGTGTACTGAATGATAGTATGAGTGTTGATAATATTATGGGGTCACCACCCTTGGCTGTCTTCTCATTGGATCATTTCTTTGTGTAGAACACAAAGCCAGCCAATAGTGTGTGTCCCCAATAGTAACTACCTCAACTGGAGTACAATCTAAAAATATACAGAATAAAAACTCTAAATCTAAACATAAAACTGCTCTTTTTCATTATGTGTTTAACTGGGATCTGTAAATACAACTAAGACCGATTTAAAGACACAAAAAAGGCCAAATGTTTCTCCTTTGTTTGACTTTTTGGGACGACGGCGCATGCAGCCCTGTTCCTGAGGACCTCACCTGTGACCTAGTTTGACCTCACAGGTTAAGGGTCTCAGGGACAAAGAGACATACTGTGAAAAAACAGGACCATGTTGCTGGAATTAATGAACAATTACGTCGCTTTCAAAGACGCTTTCTTTTTACTGATGTCTTCAAAACCTCAAACATTTGTAGCACCTAGAAAAGGGGTCTCCGACTGCATCGCACTCATCAGATTTTCACCCTCACATTGTTCAGACAGTAAACACATAATGTTTGCACCAAACTGTGTTGTGTCAGTCATAATAAAACCATGGGGTGTTGTTGATGGGTACTTTTACTGCAATATGTTTCACCGCAGAGGCTGTAAGCACTGGCATCATCCTCTGCACTATTCTACCAGGAGTGGTAGTAAACCCTCATCTGCTTGAGGAGCTTTTCCTTTGAAAAAAATCAAAGGTACATTCGCCGACTCCTGAGACAAAGATAGGGGATTTCTCCGCAATATCACATTACAATCAGGAGAAAAACCAAGATCAAATAAAAGAAACGTACTCATTCTTAGTAAATCATTAAACAAAAAGCCATAAATCATCAACAAAAACAGCCAGAACCATGTTAACACTTGAACGGGACCTTCAGCTGAAGACACCAGGTAACATGAGGACATGGCTAAATGGAATACCTACAGCAACAATATGGGGAGGTAATCCAATTTCCCCCAAATGTCCAGGTGTTTGGATGAAACCTGTTAAGATAAAAATAATACATATATGAATATATACAATGTAAACATTTTAGAAGACTAAACAAGTGCTTAAATTAATATTAGACATATTCATCTTACACAGTGCACAAACTGCAAAAGGGGACCAGAAGGAGGTAAAATGGTGCAATAGTGCCCCTTCTAGGCAGACACCAGGTACAACTGACACAGTGACTGAGTGAGTGAGTAGACACCAAACTGTTCTTCAAATTCTTCATCTTGGCTATCACCAAATGGGGAAAGATTATCAATAATAAAAATGATACTTGCGCGAGTTGACAAACTGATTGAGACTAGACGGTTGTAGACATGCAATACTACAGACTGTACACAGACTAGGAAATATTTTGACGATAAAATATTTCTCAAACATCAGTATCATGAATTATGAAAACGACTGCAGCAGTAGTTAGACCCACAGTGTTAATAAACCAAACAAGCGTACCTCAAAGATCACTCTATCTAGCCGTTAGACAAACATCATCTGTTTTGCATAAATGCATGTGCACAGGTGTGTCAATCACAAGCGCTACAATAAACTGTCCACGACAAATACAAGCCTAGTCTGATGTGCCAAAAACAAAAAAGAAAAAACGCATGATGATGTAGCAGGGCGAATGGCAAAAATCCAAAAGGAGATATACTACCTTATCGTGGCATCTGGAACATGCAGACTTTGACAATGTCAACCTTTGCGGCGACAAAATAGTCTGTCGAAACTAAGCAAATAAGACGAAAAAACAGCTTGCGTGCAGCATAAAGGATGCGGAAATGTGTCTGACTCGGAAAAGTTAAACCTGATGAGACAAAGACAAACTGAAACAAAAACGGAAAACGAGAAAACGTCCATTCCACTTTCTATAGGTCCAATCTAAGTGTCTGGTCATCTCTCCCTCTTTCTCTGGAAAGAGAAAAAAACAGTCAGGCAGCCAGCCAGACACAGACAATGAGCTCACATGCAGGTAGAGCAAATACAATCACACTGATCCCATAGGTAGCACACAACCTACCTCCCCTACAGCACCATGAGCCCCTCAGACTGTGTCCTCCCTGTCAGACAGACACTCTCTCTCTCTCTCTCTCTCTCTCACACACACACACACACACACACTTTCTGCCTTTGAGTCTTCCATCACTCTCTCTCTCTTCTCAGCATCTCAAGCACTCACATCCCTTGTCCCCAATCTCAAACTCTCGCCTTTTTCCTCTCAATCCCTCTCTAGCCTACAACATCCCTATTCTCTCTCTCTCTCGCTTTCCTTCGCTCACGTTTTTTCAGGCATCGTGTCTCCGTTACTACCCCTGCCCCCCCTTCTTTCGCAGTCTGTGCGCTCGTGTGTGCATGCGTCTGAGAGAGGAAATGTGTGTGAGAGACAGCGGGAGCAGGGAGGGGGCAAAGGGGAGAGGAGAAGAGAGTCGAGAGTAGGAAGGAATGGGAAACGAAGGGGGAGGGTCAGAATCTCAAACAGGGTGAAAAGCCACAGAGCATCAGGCTAGCAAAATGATAAAGCGCTGGAAAATATTACTCCCTGCGTTTGCCGCAATCTTGTGTTAATCAATCTGCCCGTACGCCTCATCAGATTACGCTCCGTCTCCCTGACGTGCCGCACGGCTACATCGGTACAGCAAATCGGCTATAGCTACTTGTTCACTGATGTGTTCGCATAATACTACATACATTTTTCAGCACCCAAAGCTTCACATTTCATGCGTTTGAATAAACTCGCAGCAGATTAAAAGGACAGTTCATGCAAAAAATATATATAATTCTGTCCTCATTTCCAAACCCGTTTGACTTTCTTTGTTCTGCGCGACACAAAAAGAAGAAAAAATCTAGTTGGTGATCAATTTGATCTGAATTTCTACGACTAAATGCTCCATTGTCCTCTCATGGCCTCTTTAGCCGGCCACACTCCAGTCGCACAGCCTCAGTTTAAACATGATTTATGATATGCTGGTACAGTGAGTGGGGGTGGCTACTCATTTTGCTTTGAGAGCGAACAGTAACAAAGACAAAGATAGGCGCAAATATATAACCCCTTTCTCGTGCCATCACAACCAGCGAGTACGAAAGCCCCTAGTTCCAGAGCCAAAATGTCGGCTGCAGACATCATTATTAGTACAGTGTGGGATAAAGACGTTCAGACACTGATGCCCTGGAACATAAAAGGGCCCACTAGTATGGATCGGCTGTACATTAGCTTATTCAAAGGGAATGCTTAATAACCTCCATTTCCACAACACAGAGGGATGACAACAGCTGTTATTAGTGTTGCTGACTGCAGGGCAGGCAGTCTAGGAGATATTTGCAAAAGCTTGTGCTTTATCTGATTTTCTTTCTTGTTCATTTGCAAGTACAGTATATCGCCTCTCCTTTCGCCTTTATATATTCCCTGTACTTATTGTATTGTTTTACATCTCTTCTTTTACTTTGGACTGCTTTCTGTCTCCGTGTGCACGGATGCTCCAATGCTGTCCAGTGCACTGCATGCCTGCAGTAAGGGAGCACAATGAGACAAAGCGCTGAGGTTCTTGCTGGAGGAATGACGTCACCGTGCTCGGTGCAGGTCTCCCCATTTCAGAGCCCGGATGGCCACACTTTCAAGTCACTCTCTCTCAATTGAACCGCTCATCACGTGGCAAGACATCTGCTTCCTCGAGTCCTGCTTCCAAATTTTCAGGAAAATTTCCACTCAGGTTTAAGTTGAATGATCGCACTACAGTATAGGAAAGAATGGGGTTAGTTAGGGCTCTAGTTAACATTATTTTTCAAGGTGAATAGGTTTATTATGGCAAAGCTGAATTTTCAGCATCATTACTCTAGTCTTCAGTGTCGCATGATCCTTCAGAAATCATTTTAATATGCTGATTTGATGTTCAAGGAACTTTTCTTATTATCAATGTTGGAAAGAGCTGTGCTGCTTAATATTTTTTTTTTTTGTGGAAACTGTGGAATTTATTTTTCAGGATTCTATGATGAATAGAAAGTTGATGAATAGAATTATAAATGTTTTATTGTCACTTTTGATTAATTTAATGTGTCCTTGCTTAATATCAGTATTTTTTAATAATAACTCAAACACAACTTTTGAAAGGTAGTGATGAACATCTAGTCTAGAAATAAAATGTTAAATACACCATTCAAAAACAATAAGGAATTAATACATTTTATAAAAGTGTAACATTTAAAACATGAGATAACCAGCTCCAATATATTTTTGGGATGTTTCAAAAAAAACATTGTGCTTAAAAAAGTTCAAATCTACCTTAATTCTAAAATATGTATACTGGTGTGGTTAAATTGTGTATACTGAAGCTAATAAAATAATAAATTATATGCATAAAAATAATTTAAAATCAACAAGTTTGAAACCAACACACAAAACCACTACTGGAAAAACACATTTTAGTAACTGTATTTTGGACTTGAACCTTATCATTATAGATACATCCATTGGGACAACTTTCTCTGGTTTCCCCTGGCCTTTACCAATAATTTTACATGTGCAGCTGATCTGAGCAATGGTAATAGAGCAGTGAAAATGGGTGAAGGGTAGGAAAATTAAAGCAAATATGAGGGCAGAACTCGCACGGCAATGGAGAACAGACAAGCGAAATATATCATTATAACACATACTATTATGGTGTGTGAATTAATCCTTAATACAACAGAAACTATCGGCATCTGACCACAGAACCTCTCAGCACCCCACCAGAAGGATAAATGCTGATACATGCCCTTTTTCCCACCCCATAGAGACAGAGTGAGGGAGAAAGAGAATAAAAAGAAAGAGAGGGAGACAGAGGGGGAGTAAAAGAGAGCTACAACGCAATGCGGATGCTGGCTGTCTGAGCCACCAGCCAGACACACAGGGGGAGATGGGGAGGAGGAGGATGGGGTGACTTGGATGGTGATGCAGAGATAGGAGGCACAAACAAATAAACATAAACAAGCAGCAAACGCTTTTTGCTTTGTTAAATGCTTCTGTAGTTTCTGAGTGAGAAAAAAAAAAGTTCACTCATAATTTCATACCAGTAGCCTATTCTTCAGTTAGAAATGACTATCATCAGAAAATAAATCATCCGTCTGATATTAAATATGTAATCCAATAAACGTTTAATTATAAAAGATTAAAAAAGCATGATCTGGAAGTCTTGGGTATCAGACATATTTTATCTAATTGGATGCCAGTGGCAATAAATCAGAACTAAAATGTCCTCAGCATTTCTATAGAGCTGATACATGCGCAAAGCCGCATACCATTGATGTGAGAAAAATTAATTTTTATGAATGCGTTGCTTTTCAATTTAAATATGATACAGAAGGCCTGCTGCTTTTGTGTCGTTTACATTCCTCAGCCACCACCAGACAAAAGAATGACTTTGACTTCAACAACATGCATACAACCTTAAAGTACATGCTGCTGAAGTGTCCAATGTATGATAAAAAAAGCTTCTGTCTTTGGTAGTGCATGCACTTATAGAGATTTGAGCATCATGTGTTAAAAGATGTACAGTGGGATGCAGGAGTACCATTTCAAATTTGAAATGTAAAATTAACTTTCCACAAGTAAAACCCGATGATCGTGTTCTCATGCATGATTTGACAATGATCCAAAGACCATCTTGAGCTTCACCAACATTTGACTGGCTGTACAAAAGTTCACTTCACAAATTTGCATATTTGATTTGTGACCTAAAATTGAGCAGATTCTTTATTATTTCTGATTCATTCTAGATCAAACTGTTTTGTTGTAGTACATTTTTCATAATCCTACAAATTTGTTTACTTCCAGATTTTAAATGAGAGTTTGAATCCCTGATGCTCAATCTGGGACTCCCAGCAGGTCTTTAACAAGTCACATATCCACTACATAAGCCTAACTGAAGCATTGCTCCTGGCTGTCCACATGAGCTCATCCCATGCTGCTTCTGCCGTCATAGTGGGTTCTGATAGCCGTAAGCGTGCAGCCGCAGGGAAAGCTAGAAGGTTGTACAGTTATCTCCGGGCTGTTTATTATGCGAAACCATACAACCAACTACCTCACACCGCAACGCACATGCAGAGCCACATACTTCTCCACGAAAAGCCCAGTAGAGATTGCCGAGGACCTTATTACTCCGTTGTCAGATAAACTGGTGCATCTTTTTCTGTTACCATCTTTACCATTACCATTTCCCCCCCACAGTCATCTCTTTAATTTCGAAGTTTAAAAGGCATTTATATGCATAACAAATATATCCTCAAAATGTAGAACATGGGTGTTCTGCCAGAGTATGCAGTATGTATGACCAGAGGTGCTAATTGGAAACATGAGGTAAAACTTATAAATGAAAAGGTATTCAATTAAAATAATCAGGTTGAAATCATTCAATTTGATTTTGAAGGTACACTTGCTCCGCAAACATTGTTTTTGTTGTTCTGAGGATTTTTGGATGAATTTGATCCTTCACAATAGACAATAATGCTTTGCAATGAACTCGGTTACATTTGGCAATATCTCTTCAGTAAAATACCCTACTCACCTCATTCAAATCCTTCAGTTCATTCCATTTCCCGAAAAGCAAATCCAATGTTGATTCTGGTTTTATTTTTAGCGTTCTCCATGTCAACCTTTCTTGCTTTTTGTGACAACTAACCTATAGAGTGCTGCAAATATGATAGCATTTTAGCACTTCCGGTTCCCTTGTCCCGTAGTCAATGGTTTTCTTTTAATGGGATTTGGGTTAAATGGCTGAAATAAGGTAGGTGTAAAACACCAGCTCAAAACACTTTCATGTTTTATTCTACAACATAAAAAAAAATACATCAGTATTACCCCACTCGTGATTTTTTTAAAGCTGTTACGTGTCTTGAAAAAGGCGGTTTCTAACAAGTGGCTAATGGGACCACAGAGACTGATGAGGAGATTAAATGTCATCACGCCGAACAGGTAAACTCAGTCTGCGTTGACAGCATCATTATGCTTATAATTGTGCTCTTATAAACTATTGTAATTTGAACGTTCTGGGAAAAAGTCGTTTAGATAAAAACTGAAAGAGTTGTCGGAGGCTAGGGTTGGGTATCGTTTGAATTTGAACGATTCTGATTCCGATTCCGATTCCTTGTTTCGATTCCGGTTCCTAACGATTCTCGATTCCGATTCTTTTAAGAGGCAGGGTCAAAAAAGTTTAGCTAACCTTGCTAACCAACGGCCTTTCTGAAGGAAATACTCCTTCTGTAAAAATACTCCTTTTGTCACAAATTTTGCATTTTGCCGAGATTTCGTTATTTTTAGAAAAGTGAAGCCACACTTTGGATTGCCGACGTAATGTACTCATGTTCGACTCGCGTGGTTATGCCTACACTTCCGGTAGACGCTTCTTCGTTGGTGTTGTTCAGCGGTTTCTTCTTCCGCTCGGCGGACTGTGAATATCGAAACTAGGAATCGAAATTTTAACTTTTGAACGATTCCGGGAAAAACGAAAAGTTAGTCCCGATTCCAATCGATACTCGATTCTCGATACCCAACCCTATCGGAGGCTTAGTGATTGTGACGTTAAAATCGTGGGACCGTGGTGTAGTAGTAAAGCCTACCATTTAACTTTTTACTTCTGGTGACTGCATTTAGTCTTCAAAATTCATAAAAGTTGTGTGCGTCTGTGATGAGATAATCTTGATGGATAAAGCGTAAAAGTATCATTAACTTTTGTTAATCTCAGAGCTTGTTTTTTGCGATACTCCAAAAGTCTACATGGAAAATCCTACTGGATTTTTGTCGAGGGAACCAGTGTGATGCTAACTGCCAGTTGGCCTACACAGTGACATCATACCTGCACCACTCTTTCACTCCCACAACATACACACATCAAAGTAGGCGGAGCAACTTTTCTCCATTTACAGATGTGACGAGACACACGCTTGAGTGACGTATACGTGATTTTATGCAAAAACTATCCCGTCAGGCTTGAAATATAAACGCTTATAATAGGCTTACATAATGAATCACGGTAAAAAAAAACACATTTTGTAGAAGGATTTAATAGGATGCATTGACTACCAAGAGTAATTTTAAAAGACATTTAAAAAAAAATGAAAAACATTTTTTTTTTAATTTAAACTCTATTTAGTTCTTGGAATTTTCTGTTTTTCTCCTAATATATGTTCACTATAATTGTATTCAAACCCACTATAATGGTCACTTTTAACAAACTCTCTAGCATATTTAGCAAACTCTATAAGCAGAAAACCCTCATCTTAAGCACTTTCCAATCATTGTTGTGGCATTATTGCCCTCTGCTGGTGATATTGCGCACTGAACCGACTCATCCCTGCCTCCTGCATTCTCTGCTCATTAGTGGCTTTACATACAATACACAAAAACTCAGCAAACACACACAAACACACACACACACACGCGCACACACACACATAGTCTGACCTCCTTGCTGAAACCACCCACTCTCTGCAACTACTAAAATATTTATGCTGCCCTGATAATATGTGTTCTTTTATCATCATCAAACCCTCATAAACTAATCTCTCTCTCTCTCTCTCTCTCTCTCACACACACACACACACACTGTACAAGGAAAAATCTACTTGTTAATTTTAGTTAATGACAATGAAATCCTACAAAATCCCTAAATTAGCGCATCCAAGAGTGTGTGTGTGTGTGTATGTGTGAAGAATGCTGTGCAAATCATGCTTGTATTCCATCAGTCTAGACTGATTCTGCAGTCCTGGCAATATAGAGGCAGGAGTCTGTCTGCTAACAGAGAAGCTAGTGCTTATTCAGCAGGAAAGCAGTGGTGTAGTGCTCCTCTGAGACCTCTCATTTTCACACACAGACACCAAAGGCCTATACGAGAGCCATAGGTTAAAGTCGTATCACTTTGCATGCCGACGTTTCACAGATGGCATACATGCAAAGGAATGCAAATGTGTTTATCCACACTAGCATACGCTGCTCTGTCTACAGCCTGGCTTCTTTGTGTTTGTTCTCTACATTTGTTTACAGAGGTGTGAATTTATCCAAGTGGTTTTAGCTTAATGAGTGTATAGGTTCACCTAATGATTTTACGACCTTCTGTGTAGTTACAGATATGAATGCTGGTTGAAAAACCAAGCCTAGCTCGATTCCGTTGCTCTTATTTTAGGAAATGCATGTGTATGTGTGTCTCTCTCTGTGTTATGTGAATGTGTTAGTTTGTGTGGTTTAAAGCTGAAATGTATCATTTCAGCACCACTAGCGTTACCAAACGCAAACCATTGTTTTAGTTTCGTTAATATTTTGAAATAGATTTTATTTTTATATATAATTTTAAATTAAAATTTTGTTAAAATTTGATTCATTTTGTTCTTTATTCTTAGCTTTTTATATAACTTTTTTTTAAAATGTGTTTTAGTTTTTAGTTGATAAATTTGTCTACTTCAGCTAGCTGAAATGAAATGTAAAAAAGTATACATTTTTCAAGTAATGAAAATGTTTTTTTTAAATGGTTTTAATTTTAGTTAACAATAATTTTGCAAATATAATTTTATTAGGTTTTAAATTATAAAACTACATATTTATGTATTTTCTGGTTGTATTATATTTTAGTGGAACATGTTCATAGTAATTTTGGAGGAAAAAAAACCCTGTGGTTAATCTGCCGTCTTATAAATTGGTGTGTAAAAAAAGTATTTTCAAATCCATATCCCTGAATAATCTCCCTGTCTTCCATTGGACAATAATCAGCTGGTTGCTCTGTCTATTAAGGAGGTTTAGGAGGAAGTAATTTAAAAGGGATAGTTCACTCAAACATAAAAATGATCATCATCCTTATGTCGCCACGTAAAACCTCTATGACTCTCTGTCTGTCATGGAACATAAAATAATATATTCCGAATATTTTTGTGTGTGTGTCACATAGAGCAGGTAAAACTACACAAGCTCCACTTAAATAATCCACAATTTGTCAGTACCTGTATGTTCCTCTTACGATTATGTATTTTTGCACAGAATAGAAACAGATGAGCGACATGTCAAAAAACTGTGAAAATCCTGTGGCAAGTTACCATGGCAATATTTGGGCCTCTTTTAGCGTGTTGCCAGGTAAATTATTTGGTCCTGTTCTTTTCGTCTCCAGCCCTTTTTTACTTTCCTCTCACAGCACCATGAATATCATCAAAGTCTCTCCCTACTTCCTCCCCCAGTCCAATGTCCCTCTTTCCGTCTCGCTACTTTTGGACCACCTATCCGGTTCTCATTCTTAAAACCCTGCCTTTCTTCATTTATCCAATCACTTTATTTCCCCTTCCTCTGTAGACCTCTGCACCTCCTTGTTCTCTTTCATATAAAAAGTCAAAAACTCCATCTGTCTCTTCCTTCCTTCCCTGCTCTAGACTCTCACTCACCCTTTCCAGAACCCTTACGGACAATATAAAACTGGATGAAGTATAAACCTGAACGCATTTGTGTTCTCTGAAGTCTCTGAGCGTTAATGTGTAACTGTGCGACGCAAACACAGATGTATGAATTTGAACTTGATAAACTAAATGATAAAACCATGATACGAACAGGGATGTTAAAGATGGAAGTTTTTTTTATACACCTGTATGTACTGTTTAACTAATGTAAGCCAGTAATGGGCTCTTTCTCCACCATAAAGGCAAAATTAGATTTAACTAAATCAACTTAGTCTTTCAAAAACAACAACAACAAAATCCTTTAGGATTGCTCCTCAGAAACTTTAAAAACAAATATCAAAATTAAATACAATTCTCAAAAATCATATAACCATTCCACACATTTCCTTCCACGGCAAATTTCAGCAGTAATCCCTTTCTGCCTCTTTGCAAAACCTTCGCTACATTTCAAGGTGGCAAATAAAGTGGTTAAACGTGTTGCTATGGGAACACATTCCCTGGCAACCCTAGGCAGCCCGGCAACGTGCCAAGCGGTTGTTAGGGCAGAGCTGTCAATCACGTCAGGGTTAGTGTGTATGCCAGGCATGTTGGTGGGACTGAGAATACCGAGAGATATACACACACAGCTCTGGTCATCTGCAAAATATTGAAGGTCAGCTGGCATTGTAAGTGCACAATGGAATGCCAATGACATTCAGGAACAATCAGAAATATCCAGAGCAACTTGACGTCAAATGAAGCTGCTTCGCTAAACAATGTAAGAAACGAGCGAGAAGCAAAAAACAAATGTGAGGGGGTTCAAAAAATATTTCTATCATAAAAGTGGACTCATACGGCGGTCTACAAACCATGGCAGAAGTATGAGAGATATGTAGAGGAACATGCAATAGCCATAAAGGAACTCATAATAAACAATTTGGAGCCGCCACACAAAAGGCTGAGAACAGGTTCTAAGAGTTTAAAGTTTCAGTTCAATGGTGGGTTTCAGCTCAATTGTGTGAGCAGTATAAGTATAGATAACAAAGAGGAAAGTGTGGTTACCTGATCTCTGACCAGCTGGTCTGCTTTGAGCTGTATACTGTATGTCGCATGAGGAGTGAACACCTGATGTCACCGAGGAGGACCAGAGCAGATCTCAGGTGATGCCTCCCTGCTTCTGAAAAGAAGCAAAGGTTCAAAAAATATAACAAATACACAAATAAATTGCATTGCACACACACATTAAAGGCATTCATATATTTTTTACACATGGTCTGTCCATCCAAATTCATTTTGGAACCACAGCAAATTTGAATGACTGAATTAATAATTCTTATGCAACAAGATCAGCTTGAAGTTGTTTCTGCTCTTTTGCTTGCATGCAAGTTCTCATTTGTATCCAGACACCCAGGGTTTTCCCCTGACGCATCATCTTACCCAGATAATTGTGACATCATGCCAAGAATGCACATAAGTGTTTAAATATAGACAACCCCCAGCCCCAGATCTCTGGTATGTAATTCATATTTTATGTCTGTTTTGACAGGCTTCTGTGTTCATCTGCATGAAAAAAAATTAACCCCTTCCGCCTGGCAGTAATCTAATCTGCACACAGCATATTAAACAGGTCACATACAGGTCAACGCTCACGACGGAAATAAACTGAAATGAAAGGAGCAGTCAGAAACCAAACTATTATCTTCATTTATGCGGCTATCAGGGAGAGAAAACCAAACAAATTATCTGTTCCAGGCCAATTTCATAGTCTGAAGCAAAACGTATCTAACGGCATTAAATAGAGCAACATAAATTCCCATGAGCTGTTATTCTGTTCCACATACTTTGTGTCCTAGGGTGAGAACAGAACCCACGCTAATCTTATCAGTCCTGACGAGGACTCACAGCGAGTCACAACAATTCTCCGAGGAGAGGAGGAATCATGCTGCAGTTCTGGCTAGAAAGGATTAATTTCAAAGGCTTGTCAGGCCTTAGTTCACTAGAGTCAAGTGTAAATAGGACTTATGTTATGCTTCATAGTCCTTTTACTATCCGTGATTTCCAAAGTGGGCCTTCTTCTACATAACTTTTGTTATGTCTTCTCATAATTTCTGTCATGTCTAGTTCAGTTAATTTGCCCTCATTGTGTCTCCTTATTAGTTAACCATTCACACCTGCTTCTGTTCTCCCCGATTATGGTCTCCCTCATTAGTCCCCTTATAAAGTCTCCCAGTTCTGTTCAGCACCTGGTCGGTGATTGTACATGTTACCCTGTGTGTGTACTCTACATATTCCTGGATTAAATAGCTATTGTTTGGATTATCTTCATTTTTGCGAACTCTATTGAATTGACCACACGCAGTACTGTGACACTATACACATATTTATATGATTATGTTAATAGTTTTGGTGGTATCTTTAGGAATCAGACAGCAGATCACAGTTGCCCTGTCAAAATAAACCAATGCGACAAGATGGTCTGTAATCACTTTGTCTGTCTTTTGATTGGTGGAATACTATTCCGTTTGACCAAAACCGAAATCTACAAAAAAATACAACTAACTTCTAAAACTAGAAATAACATTCATTGATCAATGCTTTACTCATCTGTCACAATAATTCAATGTCTTTAAATTATCTTTATTTGCAGGCTTTTCTCAACAAATACTGATATGCTGTTAAAAACATTAATATTTCAGCATATATAATGTTTATATTCTTATAGCCTATCATTAATTCAATAGAAAGGATGCATTAAATTGATCAGAAGGGACAGCAAATACATTTATAATATTACAACCGATTTATATTTCCAATAATAAATTATTTTCTTTTGAACTTTCAAATCATTAGAAAATCTTGGAAAAAAAAATCTATCAATGCATCCACAAAAATATTAAGCAGATTTTTTCAATATTGATAATGAGAAATGTTTCTTAAGCATCAAATCAGCATATTAGAATGATCAAGAGACACTGAAGACTGGAGTAATAATGCTGAAAATTCAGCTTTGCATCACAGGAATAATTTACATTTTTATTTTTAGAAATTAATTTTTATTAAAATATAATATTTTTTATCCAATTACATTTTAATCAATTAGCATAATTCACTTAAATCCAAGTAAAATAAAGTGCTTTCACTTTCTCTAAAGCCCACTTTTAAGCGACTATTCTTATAATCAAATTTTGCTATTCTTTCCAACTAAGCATTCAACTGAAAATCTGCTGGTAGCTGCTCTTATCACAAGCACAAGCCCCATATACACAAGGGACATCATAGATCCTTTCTTTTTTTTTTCCAAGGCAGAACTGTGCCACGGATACATTCATCTGTGCCTTTTGTTTGTGTGTGTGCCTCCCCATAACTGTGCCGGTACCCCTGCATACAACGGATGTATAGAACCTTTTGTACCTCATTTTTAGAGAGGAAATGTCGCTCCATCTTTCTCCCCTCGGTTGGCCCCTCATGGGTAATGCCTGATTGACCAAAGCACCTCTTAAAGGGGTCAAAGGGCAGACAAAACAGTCTGGTGTCATGGCAACCTGACTCTCGGCAACCAGAATGATAGGGTAGGCAGGGAGGGCTTTGAACAGGCTGTCCGTCAAATTATTCTCAAATCCCTCTGCTGGTTTTCAGATAGGAACACACAGACAAACGGCAAAGTGTGATGATTGACAAGCATTTTTTTTAAAGCATTAAGGATAAAGAGAATGAAGACTCTAAATAAACAAAATAAATGTAGTAAATATAATATTTAAAAATCATACAACCATCTTACATCGAAAGTATCTAAGAAAGTACATTAGTCACAATGCACAGATCAGCTCATTTCATTTTATGTAAAGAAAGTGCAAAATGGTCAAATTTTCTGTATGTTTGATTGGAATACCATTTTTCCAGAATCGAATATTTTGCATGTGGCTCCTTTAACTCACACAGCATCATTCAATTTGTATTTTTTCTCTCACACTCACCACTGCATGATATACAGATTTCCCATTTCCTGAATGTTAATATCTTATGCTTGAATATTGACTTTTATAATCTAATTTATGTTTCTCTGCTGGTGTGCAGCAATATGTAATTTTGTATCACGCTGCCAAATAATGTGACCTCACAACACATGACCAACAGTATGAGAGATGTTGTCAATTAATTCAGGGGAAAAAGCAGGAAAAAAGAAAAACAGGCTAAAGCTGTTGCGGAGTACATTTCCATTGACTAACGCTTACCCTAAACCTATTTATGCATGTCTGGTAAGAAACTGATCCCTCCCTAGATGAATTTGGGCACAGTACCGGGTGAGTTCACAGTTCTTTGTGTTAGTGTAAAAATGGAAGGCAAATGCATTCAGATCAATACTATGCCATGAGAGGGGCCCATGAGTGTGTGAGAGAGGAGGGGGAATTGGTGGAATTGGACAATGGAGCCACTGATTAATCATTCCTGTGCTGTTATTGACTTTCTGTTAAAGGGGTGAGTCACAACCGAATTTGTGTGAATGCATGTGTGTGTGTGTGTGTTTACTTTCCAATACTTTAGGAACAAATTTGTTTGCAGTGTGTGAAATTGGATAAAACCTTTTAGGATGCCCTCAGAAAAATATATGCATAAATAACATATAGTAAATAATATACAGTATACACACACACACACACACACACATCCATCAAAATTGTAGGGTCGGTAAGATTTTGTACAGTAATATTGTGAAATATTATTTCAAATTAAAATAACTTTTCTATTTTTTTAATATGTCATTTATTCCTTTAATATCTTAGCTGAATATGTCTTCAGTGTCACATGATCCTTCAGAAATAATTTTAATATGCTGATTTGCTGCTCAAGACATTTTTTATTATCAATGTTGAAAACAGTTGTGCTGCTTAATATGTTTGAGGACACACTGATAAAAAAAAAAACTTTTTTAGTTAAAATCTTTTTTTTATTTAAAAGTTCAAAAGTATTTATTATTGGAAATATAAATATTTGTAATATCTTTTTGTAATATTATAAATAATGTCTCTATGCTCACTTTTGATCAAATCAATGCATCCTTTCTAAATTAAAGACTTTCAAATGATAGTCTATAAGAATATTAACATTATATATGCTGCCTGAAATATTAATTGTTTTTTAAGCGCATGTCAGTATTTGTTGAGAAAAGCCTGCAAATAAAGATAATTTAAAGACATTAAATTAGTGTAGTTATTTCTGGTTTTGGTAGTTGTATTTTATTGTAGATTTCAGTTTTGGGAAAATTTTAATAATAGAGAAAAAAACAGAATAATATTCAGAATAATATTCGCCTTGGTTTATTTTGACAGTGATCCCTAAAGATTCCACCAAAACTATTAACATAATCATTTAAATACGTGTATAGAAGGACCACTTTAGCAATCATGGATAGTCAAAGGACTATCAAACATTACATTACAAGTTGGTTTGCTGTTGAATAAACATTTATTATTATTACTATTATTTTTTTATAAATTTTAAGAACATTTATGATGCATTATTAATTTAATTTATTTATTAATTTTTTTTTTATTATATATTTCAAAATTCTTTGCTGAAAAATGTGGGATGTGTCGTATTTCCCTGGCTTTGACATCTGACCTTCTGGCTGTGACCTTGAACAATGTCTGAAAGGGCAGACAGAGCACAACTGAGCACAAAAAAAGATATCTATGAAAATGTTCAGGCCCTATCATAACAAATAAATACGCTTGATAAAATTACAAATGATTTACTTCTCCTGGCCAAGGCTGCATCTCAATACTAGTTTGACACTATTGAAAATATGAATCATGATGAAAAAAAAAAAATCATACCTATCTGACTGTTCCCATTTTGTTTAGTCAAACGTGGAATCATCCAAGTTAACATCTGTAAATTATGGAGTGCTGCAAGGGTCTGTTCTAGGCCCTCTGCTATTTTCAATATACTGTACATACTGATACTGCCTCTATAATATTATTATGAAACATGGAATGAGTTTCCAATGTTACGCCGATGATTTAATCTAGTTGTGATGAAATATATAACTATCCAAGTTGAGTGAGAAAATAGTGGATGACCAGTAATTTTCTTCTATTAAATTTGGATAATCATGTTTCAAATGTTACAAAAACAGCCTTCTTCCACCTCAAAAATATTGCTAAGCTAAGGAACATGCTATCGGTTTCTGATGCAGAAAAGACAGTTCATGCATTCATGCATTTGTTCAGACCTCTAGAGTGGATTAGTGGAATGCTGTAGGTGGTTGTCCTGCATGCATCCTCAAACAAACTACAGTTATTACAAAATGCACCTACTAGACTTTATACCAGGTCAAGAAAATATGATCATATAACTCCAATTTTATAATCTCTACATTCACTACCTATTGAATTTTTTATTGATTACAAGGTATTGCTACTGACCTACTGTAAGGTCCTAAATGGTTTAGCTATTGTGTATTTACCCAATCTTCTATCGCCCTACAATCCATCATTTTGGTAGTCCCAAAGAATTCTTGATGGTCCTGACTCCCTTTTGTACATTCTGTTAACTAAAAGTAACTTTGCAACTACATGTAAACTAACTCTCATTAAAGTATTAGTAGACTGTCTACTTAATATCTGCAAACACTTTATTGTGTTGGTCCCCCAACAGACATTCTACTTAGTCTACTACTATAAGTAACTTTGCGAGCATGTCAACTTATTCTATTCCAGTCTACTAATATTCTACTAAAACTCTAATGAGAGTTATAGACATGTAGAGTAGGTGCACCTTACTTATAGGCCCTAGTCAAAAGAATGTGTTACACGGACCACCAAAATAAAGTGAAACTGGATATCCATATCCAAGTCCACCAAAGGAGGCAGAGTGTGTTCGCATTGGCCTCTAATCTCTGGAATCGACTTCCTGATAATGTTTGAGGCTCAGACACACTCTACCAGTTTAAATCTAGATTAAAGACACATCTCTTTAGCCAAGTATTATCATAATGCTCCTCATAACATTGTACTCCAGTTATATCAGATGAAATACTTTGCTTGAAATGTTATTAACAGTAGCTACGCTAATTATTTTCCACTTGCTTTTTCTGTTTCTACCTCAGGATTCCAAGGTTACTAGAGACTGCGCTAGCTCCAGTTTGAATCGCTCCTTTTACAAAGATTTCAGATGCCCCACCACCACCTGTGAAGTGAAGATGGCAACTCCTGTGAGGATTTTACATGATGCCAACTCTGAATCAACATGCACCCGTGCCAAATTTTCTATATATTGTAATCATGATGATCACAACTTGTAATAATTGCTTTAATGAGATCATTAAAAATTAATACATGAAATCAGCTAACTGCATGATTGATATTATCTAAGAACTGTACATTTTTGACATATGGATATTACTTTGACACGGTCACCTCTGATAACAGATCACTCTAAATTGTAATGTAGAAACCTGCATTTTTCTGTTGCTGCTTTGAAACGATATGTATGAACACGCTATACAAATAAGTGTATTGTTCTCAGTTTTTCTGATAAACATCAATCATGTCAACTTTAAAGGAGAACTCCAGCGCAAAATGACCCTTAGATCTAGTAAAACATTGGTACCTTGTCGACCATTCTCTGAGATCGAATCGAATGTAAAGAGTTTTATCTCTAAAAACTGTTTAGCATATAACGCTAGTATATGGGGGCATATAATAAGTAAAAAGAAATCGCTAGTTAATACCACTAACAGGGCTCTACATAGTCCCACACTAAGACAGTAACATAATGAGGGTCCCTGCATGCAAAACGAAGCATTGAGAATATTGTAAGTGTACAGACCGTTTAATAAGAAGATACTTTATAAAGACAGTCCACTTCTTGTATACATAGCAGGAGCCATCTTTGGAAACAGTCTCGACAAGTCGAACCACGAACGACGTGCCGAGTAAGCTGAACTGTATGAAGTTCAGCGAACTTCTGAGCTGTATGAACAGCATTCGTGGTTCGACTTGTCGAGACTGTTTTCTCCTGCCTGTATACATGAAGTGGACTGTCTTTATAAAGTATCTTCTTATTAAACGGTCTGTACACTTACAAAGTTCTCAATCCTTTGTTTTGCATGTAGGGACCCTCATAGTGTTGGGCGATATGCTCCATTTTCATATCGTCCTATCGTCAGCCTGTGAGATCGGCGATACACGATAGTATCGTGAGGGGGCGGGGCTAACATTTGATTATTAACTTGATCTAGCCTACTCATTAATTTGCTTGTTTTATTAGCCTACTTCGATTTATATACGAGAATCTTTTTTCTATTTTGCTAGCAAAGGTGGAGTGTTTATTAATAGGATCAGGTTATTTCCTGGTATAGTAAGGTAAAAAAAAGAGATCCTAATCATTTTGTTTGTCAACGGGAAATTTACGGGCACATTAGCCTATCCTCATGCCGTTACATGCAGCATTTTGACTAGGGCCTATTTCTGCACGAGATGAAAACACGTTTTAATAATTTCTTGGGTCAGAAAAAGTCGGAGTTTGCGATATGTGCCCCCCTAGCAGTGAAAGTGAAAGTAAAAACGGACTGCTTTCGGCATCTGAATTAACGCCGCGTTCCCTCAGAGACGACGATGATAACGGTAACTATAATACTATTTTAGTGATATTATTATTAACACTATTTAGTAATTATATTGTTTTTAGTGTTAGTGTCATTAAACGTTTTGTTAATGTGTTACGGAAACAAATACTGACGAACAACGATGCCGTTTTCATCTTGGATCTGTAGGAAATTGAATTTTGCGTCTGTTAAAACGAGCACACTTGATAATTTGTGAATGGATCACCTTGCAATTAAATTTTGATGTGGGATGTTTTTTAGTCTGTTTTAAAAACATTCTCTTAGAGGAGTCCTCATTAGTGTGTGTGTTGCAATTGTTATGAGGTGATGTCGTTGTAAATTTAGGCAAGGCAAATTGATTGTAGTTCCTAATATTCATTTAATAACAATACTAGCTTTATAATAATAATAATAGGCCTAATAATAATAATTTAATACATTATGGTAAAACGAGCCAATTATCGTATTGATATCGTCAAAGGCATCTGCCATCGGCGATATGTCAGACTATCGTCGATACACGATACTATCGTCTATCGGCACAACCCTAGACCCTCATTACGCTACTGTGTTAGTGTGGGGCAATTTTGAGCCTTTTTAGTGGTATTAACTAGTGATTTATTTTTATAATAAATGCCCCCTTATACTAGCGTTATACACTAAACAGTTTTTAGAGATTAAACTCTTTACATTTAATTATCTTGAAAACAAATCTCAGAGAACGGTTAACTAGGTACCAAAGTTTTATTAGACCAAAGGTTCATTTTGTGCCAGAGTTCTCCTTTAAGAAAGGGTCAGCTTTGTGTAAAGCCAACAAACAAAGTTCACAGAGTAACTCTTTTTCCAGTATTCAAGTCATTAATGCACAAAAATTGTCATCATATTAATTAGGAAATACTACAGCTGAAATGCTATCAAAAATAATTAGCCAAACATGCTCTCACTGTGACCAAACCAAACAGTGAAACTGAAAACATCATGCTACAGTGCTACTCGGCTTATGGTAATTTTTACTACCATGTTTTCTATTAAACTTCTCCTTGAACTTGAACAATGCACAAGTGTTTGCGCTTGATCTGTTTCCTGACCTCTCTTTGCTCAAAGCAAAAGTCTTGAGGAGGGGAACCATGGTTACAGCTTTCATGTTAAAGTGTATAGTTCCTCAACACTCCATGTACTCAAAAGCCACAGCTGCTTTATCACCAACCATCTCTTTCATTGCCACTGGACCAGCCAAAAATAGTCATTTTCCTTATCTATTCCTCCATAAAATGACAAATACAAACACTCAAATTACTGTGCCTCAAAGGTTTTTCTAACTATTTTTGTATAAAAAGAAATACTTTTATTTAGCAAGCATTAAAGACTTTTACATTGTAAAACAAATTCTGTTTGTTTAAAAAATAAATGCTGTTCATTTCAAATTTCTATTCATCAAAAACCCTGACAAATAATGTATCATGGCTACCATCAAAATATTCAGTATAGCACAACTGTTTTCAAAATGTAATACGAAATTTCTCGAGCACCAAATCAGCATGATGCAGTGATGCTGAAAATTCAGCTATGCCATCGCTGGAATAAATTACATTTGAAATATTTGTAATAATATTTTAAAAACGTATTGTTTTATTGTTAAATTCACCAATCCCAAACTTTTTAACGGTACTATCAAATAAGAAAAGTACTTTAAGACCCTCATATTTTATTTATTCCATTTAATTTTAAAAATAAAGCAAAACACTCATGCAGTCGATTTGCTATGTAAACAGGAAACGAACATGTCTAATAACCCGAAAATGGAAGACACAAGCAATTACAATTTAACTTATGACAATCT
Organism: Pimephales promelas; assembly: GCF_016745375.1. The sequence goes on along the minus strand of NW_024121222.1, from coordinate 1,855,184 downwards.
GAAGGTCTAATAAAACTTGGTTTTACAAGAATTAAATGTATTGGACTAGCAGTCTAAGTTCTCCAAGAAGGAAACAGCATAAATCTCTATAATTTCAAACATTTTAAAACCATTAAGTAATGGTTCATGTAATGAAGCTCAAACCTTCAGTCCTAGATTTTGAAATTGCAACAATACATGCAATGTAGTTGATCAAACAAAATCTAAATACATCAACTCATCATTAATTCAGATGTCAAAATAAACCTAGTATCTCGTTTGTTTATTTTTTTTTATAAATGGACTAAAATATCATTCAAATCCTTTAAAACTCTGCCTCTCTTTTCCCTGATTCTGAGAAGAGCATAAAGACACATATTGAGCTTTGGGGACAGAGTTTGACATAAATAACATTTTCTGGGGGAGCGTGCGCACACACACACACACACACACACCAAGAAATAAGAGCAGGATAACAGCCTGGACAGTGTAGGATTAGAGGATAAGATAGAAGAGACAGGCAGGAGATAGGGATGCAGAAATGAACAAGGAGCAGACACAGATGGGAGAGAGAGGCAGGAAAGAGAAAGGTATCTCCACAAGAAAGACAGGCATACAACAACACAAATGAAAAGAGCACTGAGGACACAGGAACAAAGGTACAATTGAAAAGTGGGTTGATCCTGAAGCTGCAGGCCATATGTTCAACTGAATTTCTAAAGTTAAAACCAAATATCGCCCTGCTTACGCTGGTGAATGTGTACATAATACCCCAGTTTGCACGCTTGTGAATCAGTGCATGTGAGGGTTCATGAGTGTACATGTTGTGCGTGACTTATGTCGTTGATGCCTGGGTTATGTTTCCCTATTTTACTCATATTTTACTCCCTATTTTAAATCATATGAGAATAGTTCACTCAAAAAAAAAAAAAATCATATAAGTTTGAAAAAGACACAATGATGGGTGTCAATTTTTCATTTTGGGATGCTGCATACTTTTGAATTAGCAGAGCACATTTGGGGTTGATAAGATGGTTAATGTTTTTGAAACAACACCTACAAAGATCAAAAATACAGTAAAAACACTAATATTGCGAAATATTTTTACAATTTAAAATAACTGTTTTATATTTGAATATATTTTAAAATGTAATTTATTCCTGTGATGCAAAGCTGAATTTTCAGCATATTACTCCAGTCATCAGGTGTAACCTGATCCTTCAGAAATCATTCTAGTATGTGATTTGGTGCTCAAGAAACATTTCTTATTATTATCAATTTTGAAAACAGATGTGCCGCTTAATATTGTTATTGAAACCATGATAAAAAGATTCCAGCTTCTTTGATGAATAAAAAGTTTATGGAGCAGCATTTATCAGTGTATAAATGCGTTTACGGACACATCCTTGCTAAATAAAAGAATAAATCTTACTGACCTCAAATGGTAATGTATAGGTACTCCCTCTTTACTTTATCAGAGCTGAGTGAAATGGGCAGCATCTGGTAATAAGAAAGATCTTCAAGATAAATCCTACACAAACACAAGCACCAGACGGCAAGAGTGAATAGTGCATGTGGCTAGATTTATATAACACAAACACACACATCCAGCTTTTCCTCATTTTCACCCAACCCCCTACACCTCATCTTAGCAGGAGAGAGGGGAAACAAAGAAAGAATGAGAGGATGCGAAACAATTTCATGTCGGAAAAGTGAAGGTTGAAAAATGAAAAATCAAACCTATAGCTAAAGGGAAAAAAAGGGGAAGTGGAGAAGGTGAAAAAACAAGAGAGACGATAGCCAGTGAGAGAGTTTGCTGAGGCAAGCAGCAGCACGGTGACCTACTAATGCAGAACTGAGGAATTCTCATTGCTGACCCGAAACACATTCCTCTGGACTGCAGATATTAACCCCCACGCGACCACTGTACGCGCACACACACCCGCCGATCGCTTTACGCACACTAGCAAACCTCACGTGCAATTATACAGTCACTTAAGACATAATATAATTGTCACTTGGCCATGCATATTAACACTTGTATGTCACCTTGTGCAAACCAGCATAGCACGCACACACTGAACACACAATAGCCACTTCTCCAGCAATTTACAAGTCAGCACTCCAGGTAAACACACTACAGCAGTCAGGCAACTGTTAATTAGCCCCATACTGTCAGCACATTTGATTATGCAGGTGCTGAATATCACATAAAAACAGCTCCACGGGAAATACTGCCACTGAAATAAATATATTATTCTTAAAGGGATAGTTCTCAAAAAAAAAAAATCATCTTCAAAAGAAGATATTTTGAAAATTTTCTTTTTTTTGGCCACACAAAGGAAATAAATGGGATCTAATGTTTTGTTTTGACCCTATATACTTGTTCATTGTGAACAAAAATAGCTAAAACGTTCTTAAAGATAGAAAGCCATTGGAATGATATCACAGGGGTGTCGGAATATAGCCTACCGGTGTTGACGATAATCATGATATTTAAAGCATGAAATATCGACATCGTGTTAATTTAGAGTGTGCCAATATACCGGTATATTATATGTTATGATAACATGACATGTAAATACTCCCGCGCGAGTAATTGGTTGACCTCTCAGGTGGCTTTATTGCAGACGCAGACTCGGAGAAGAATGTCGTCTGAGCGAGAGAGTGAAACACTCTGTCCACACCAGAAAAAAGACAAACATTTTCTCTCCGAGTGTAGGCTACACACACCAGTTGTGCCATTCGGCGTCTGTCTGTGGCGCCCAGCAACAGCAAATCCTGCCGCGACACAAAGCGTCATTTACATAGTTTTATATTACATTTAAATTATATTTGTCTCAAATCACCATAAATTGCGCTGCAATTTACATTTAGTTTTACATTAATTTACAGAAACCATCTGCTTGAAAGAAAATTGCTGATGTTATCAGATTTTTAGGTGATATTGTCAATTCATTGAGTTAATGTATGCAAGTGCTCAGGTCACAGACTCAGCAACTATTGTATTTAATTGTACAGTACAATCATAACATATTACAGACATTATCTTAATGTCATAATGTCCTTAAACATAATACTGCTGGAAAGTGCGTGTCTGGTGTGCGATACCTCAAGTTGTCTTTGACGCGACGCGGCACAGCAGAATATGCACCAACCTTTTTACCCATCTTCGTGTCCACCCTGCAGATTACCCTATTATGCAGAGAATACATTGCGATTATTTTACTAGTGATGGAATGGGAAACGTGAAATTAACCTGTTCATACAATTAATAAAGGGTGATTATTAAGAACAATCTTATTTTTGAATTTGCACTTGATTTTTTTGTTTGTACCCTTATGTTTGTTGGGTAAAAAAAGAAAAGAAAAACTATATAAACAAAGTAAAAATTAATTTGACTGATAACTACCCCCTTTATAGAGTCTATAAATATCACAATATATTGTGAATTGTTTTGGCCACAATAACCATGGTGTGAAAAATCTAACATTTCATTCATTCATCCTTTTAAAGAAGAAAGAAATGTTTGCTTGCCAGACCCTCTTTAATACAACTGAACGTTAGAACGGATAATTTTTCAGATATTTTAGATACGTTTTTGCTCAATTTAACTTACTGCACATCAGTCATTTAAAAAAAGCATCATCTCTCCAACAAATGTCTAAATTCATATCTAATGTAGATGGTGAAGTGGGTTGAGATTTGATGAAAGAGCTATTAAGACATAAGTCACTAAGGTTACCTAAAATGTGTACACACAATACCTAGTCACCACTACAATTTAGGCCGATTAGAAGTGTTTGCAGACTCATTTGATACCAGAAGAACGAGGCAAATTGTCATTACTCTTCCATTATATGTAGACATGATATATTTATACAGAGGAAATAACAGTTTTCTTCAAAATAACAAATGCATATGGCAATAAGTCATGAACACGTTAGCAGTGGAGGTCCACTATGTCTCTGTTAGTACTGTTTTTTTGTATTCACAGCTAAATTAAATTTTCCACATTCTATTCCACAGCAGCGCTGATGTTCAACCTATTGATTTCCTGAGCACTTCAGTAAGGGCGGGCTCAAGCAATCTGAGACACTTGAACATATGGAGAGTCAATGGCCATTATACTGTTTTGTACTGGTAGTATTCAAGACTGGAGGCTCAAAGTGATTTATTTGATGTACTGAAACTGATGTGGCAGTGTATAGATGCAGTTGCGGGCCAATAAAGAATGTCATTTCAACTGAAAGCCAAAATTCAAGAAAAACAGAGATGAGTAGAGAATAGAGAATAGAGATTTTGAATAGAGATTTTGAAACACAATATAATGAAGAAATAAAAGAAAGGCTACAGAATAATATTATTTAAACAAAAAAATGAAACAAAAAGCATATTTAGTATTACTTTTTATGACTTGTATACTTAGTAAAAAGTAACTAAGTAATGGGATAGAGATAGTATATATATATATATATATATATATTACCTAAAGGATTATTAGAAACACCATACTAATACTGTGTTTGACCCCCTTTCACCTTCAGAACTGCTCTAATTCTACGTGACATTAATTCAACGAGGTGCTGAGAGCATTCTTTAGAAATGTTGGCCCATATTGATGGGATAGCATCTTGAAGTTGATGGAGATTTGTGGGATGCACATCCAGGGCACAAAGCTCCCATTCCACCACATCCCAAAGATGCTCTATTGGGTTGAGCTCTGGTGACTGGGGGGCCATTTTAGTACAGTGAACTCATAGTCATGTTCAAGAAACCAATTTGAAATGATTCAAGCTTTGTGACATGGTGCATTATCCTGCTGGAAGTAGCCATCAGAGGATGAGTACACGGTGGCCATAAAGGGATGGACATGGTCAGAAGAAATACTCAGGTAGGGCGTGACATTTAAACGATACCCAATTGGCACTAAGGGGCCTAAAGTGTGCCAAGAAAACATACCCCCACACCATTACACCACCACCACCAGCCTGCACAGTGGTAACAAGGCATGATGGATCCATGTTCTCATTCTGTTTAAACGCCAAATTCTGACTCTACGTGTGAACGTCTCAACAGAAATCGAGACTCATCAGACCAGGCAACATTTTTCCAGGCTTCAACTGTCCAATTTTGGTGAGCTCTTGCAAATTGTAGCCTCTTTTTCCTATTTGTAGTGGAGATGAGTGGTACCCAGTGGGGTCTTCTGCTGTTGTAGCCCATCCGCCTCAAGGTTGTGTGTGTTGTGGCTTCACAAATGCTTTGCTGCATACCTCGGTTGTAACGAGTGGTTATTTCAGTCAAAGTTGCTCTTCTTTAGCTTGAATCAGTCGGCCCATTCTCCTCTGACCTCTAGCATCAACAAAGCATTTTCACCAACAGGACTGCCACATACTGGATGTTTTTCCCTTTTTACGCCATTCTTTGTAAACCATAGAAATGGTTGTGCATGAAAATCCCAGTAACTGAGCAGATTGTGAAATACTCAGACCGGCCCGTCTGGCACCAACAACCTTAAATCACTTTTGTTTCCCATTCTGACATTCAGTTTGGAGTTCAGGAGATTGTCTTGAACAATTCCACACCCCTAAATGCATTGAAGCAACTGCCATATTATTGGTTGATTAGATAATCGCATTAATGAGAAATTGAACGGGTGTTCTCAATAATGCTTTAGGTGAGTATATATGTAAGCAAGGTACGCGAGGCTGTGCTGTATCGTGAATAAGTAACGGCTGAAGGGCGTTGCAACCGACTTATTCACGATACAGCACTTGCCTTAAGTACCTTATTGCTTTTATAAAACGGTTACCATACAATAAAAATATTAAAGTTAAAAAAAGATGTATAAGTGCAACTTTCATGAAGTAAAATCACTAAAAACCTTCCTTCCGCTAGAAAAAAATAGTCCCTGACCGCAGTGATAAATAGAACCATTGGATGAAGCAGTCACTGCCATGTTTTATCATGAATAAAGCACAGCTTCCAATCAGCAAACCAATCAGAATCAAGGATTGGAACTAGCTGTTAATAATATATATATATATATATATATATATATATATATATTAGCATAAAAAATGCATCTTCAATATAATATTATATAAATAAATGCATCTTTTATATAAAAATGCCCATGGCGTAGCAAGATTTTTTTTCTTTACATTTCAAAGACAAAAAAGTAATTAAAATAAGAAATATCTTGTTTTTTAGTTGTATATTCTTATTTTAATTTAATAATTTATTTTTAACTCATCTTGAGTCTCCCTTAGAAGGTTGCTGAGGCCACCTAGTGGGCCCTGGACCCCTAGTAGACAATTGAACTTGTCTCATTTTTTACATGGATTTATGGTGCCGATTGAGGAATTAAGTTTAAACAGACCCTATTAAAGCATCTTTCCTATTATATTCTAACTCAATTCATCTTTATCTCTAAACCGAATTGTCATCTGTGATTTTAAAGCTTTTAAGCAGAAAAAGCAATGCACATTTGCCACTGTAAATAGTTAAAGAAAATCTCATAGTACTTACAAAAACACATTATTTTTAACTGGATTGGGAACTAAAAATAAGAGTGCCCAAACCTAAAAGCTCTAAAATTCATCTCCATAGATTTATGTTGAAAGCAAACATAATTTTAAGACTGTTTTTTTTTCTGCTAAACTGCAATTACGCTTTTATATGCATTGGATTGCATTCTTTTATATGCATGTATTTTATATACACATTGAAGAGACAGAGGGTAGGATAGCATGCGGTTACAAAATAAGTGCAGAGGATTTACAAAGAAAGAGAGAAACTCTTCACTTTTGTATTCATTGGTTTGACGAACAAGCGTTACAGTGGTAAACCTTCTTGCAAGGGTTCAGACAGAGGAAGACAGACAGCGGGGATGAGGGGTGATGGGAGGAGCGTGGTACAGAGAGAGAAGAGGGGACACCCCAATAAATGGATTACGCTACATTTCAAAACGATTCAGATGAAACAAAAGTGCCACAAACCGAGAAGGCCAGGATTGACTTTGCATAAAGATCGCGCTCTCTACAAGTGCATCAGTGCAGAACTAATTTAACTGATTCAAACCGTCAGTACTAAACCTTTTATGTGATCAACTTGACCGGGCCTCATTTTAGCCTTTTGGAGAAGTCATGGATATTAGTCTATAATGTTAACAATAAAGTCTCGAACAGACATACATAACCAAAGCTTATATGTGTCGCACAAGAAAACAGAGTGAACATGATAGCTGCAGGGATGAAAATGTGATGGAAGAGGAAGGAAAAGTACTTTAAGTCTCCAAACAAACACATGGTTAATTTTGCACACAAAGAAGCAGAAAGGGCAGGTATAAGCCAACAAAAACACCCGGGAAAGATATTGGAACATATTAGCATGAAAAAAAAAAAAAAATAGAATTAGCAGAATAAGACAGATGAAAAATGAAGGCGAGAAATGACCAAAACAAAAGCAAAGTGAAAAGCAAAATACCAGCAAGTGTTGGAAAAGAACGGTGGCTTCCTTTCCCCCGATTTTGCCCACTTCCAGGTCAGCCATCCCTCGTTTCTCCTCTTACAGGTTCCTCTCCTACTTTACTCTTCTCCCTCTCGCATTTCACGTTTCTGCCAGTCCACTCTCCTCGGTCCTGCTCTCTTCGTTTACCCCCTCCTTCCTTCTCTCCCTCTCTCTCTGCCTTTTCATCATTCCTCCTCACAGACACCACTCTCTTCCGCTTCCTTCCTTTCTTTACGGATAAGTGTAGAGAAGAGGGAAGGGGGAGGGAAACCTGCACCGTAAAAAGAGAGCAAGACTTCTGTGTTACAAGTAAAAAAAAGGGCCTCTCAATGAGAAACAGGCTATCTCAGTGTGTGTGACACAGCTGAGAGAGAGACGCATTAAGCCGTTTTCTCCACCCGTTGGGAGAAACAGAAATACTAGATGCTCTTAAAGCAGTGCGTTAAAAGAAGACCAAATGAGAGACGAGCTAGGGAAAAAAAGAACAGTGGTGTTTAATAGTATGTGCATGTGCAGGAGAGAGTGAAGGAAATAAATACAGGACAGATCGAGATGGAGCGAGAGAGAAAGGGGGGTGGCTTCAGACAGAATACCTTAGTGGGAGGGAAAGAGGAGGAGAGTAGCAGTGAAGAGAAATCAAAGGGGTGGATTTTACTCCCAGTCTTCTCGTTCACTTTTTCTCTCGTTCAGAATCAATGTGCTGTTAAGGATACAGCAGCATACAGATGACTCCTCTCGGCTTAGTTACCGAATATTGTTTTCTTAGTTCTTCCACTTGGTCAGGAACATCATGTAATCTTGCACATGAACTTGAAACTCTCTCCCTGGTCTGCAAGCTGCAATCCCATCATGGCGTCTCTCTGCAGGTGAAACACACTGAACTGAGTCGGGGGGACAAGAAAAGGAAAGTGAACATTGATATGCAGAGCAGAGAGTTGCAGGACAGCCAGAACAATATCCTGACATGGCAGGTCCCATCATGACAAAATATCTCATATACTGTGACATCATGACACGCTTTTGGTTTAAATTTTTTGTTATAGTCTACTTGCCAACATACAGCATGGTAGACATTTACTGGAGTAAAAAGTGCGACAAGACAACCGTCCCAGATCTTAACCATATATACGATACTCCTACCTTACTTCTTCGTGTTGTGCAGAAAAGTCACATGCGTAAATTCCAACACGATTGAATAAAACATGCAGGTTTTTCGCGGTTCGATTGTTTTTTATAGTTTTGATTTGACGTAGGATCTTGAAAACGCTGCGATTGTTGCTCAAAAGTGAAAAAATTATGCACGTCGCAAGTCAACAATTTAAACAGATCAAATAATTAACAAACTCAGTCGTCATCAACTTCATGGTGGTTGTAAAGATGGAAATTGGGTTTCTTCTTAACATAAAATGACCAAGGTAGGGTAGGAAATTTTTTTTTATACTGGTTGAAACTCTCTTCACATAATGATAGCAATCAATACTTAGTCTAAAAATTCTAAATATTAAAACAAGTACTTCTTTGAAAGTCCCAGGACCAAAAAAACATTTGTCTTATCATTGCATTCTGCCCAAATGCAATGATATGATGTCCTTCCTGTCTGTCAACACATTCCGCACAGCCTGCTCCATTAGCATTAGCCATTCCGTAATGCCCGGCGGTACACATTGTACGATTTTGGGCTGTCCCAGACGAAAGATGACCAATCGTAGTGATTTCTATGGTTGCGACTAGCTAATAAAAAATGCAACATGAAATTGCATATTGATCAATGTGATATGGCGCTAAAAATACAACCTCAAGTTCCATTTGCTAATTTGGCATGCCAAGTTGGCTTATTTTCCCTAGCCATGACCGCATCGATATTTCACTTTCTTCTTTTTTTTTTAGCGCACATAAAAACCATAATAGCCAAAGTGCAGTTTGATTTGTAATGATTTTAGGATTGCCGAACAATCCTAAGCATGAGGCTGTACAGAGTTGTAGACAGACAGTCACTGAGCAACACAAACAGCAGCAGCCTTTTACAGTTCCTCCTGAACCAAAACAACTAGCTTATGCTGCATACACACTTGTGTCATAACCGTAATTACGAGATGGCAACACGTGACATTCTACCTGGAGTTATTTACATCCTCAGATTTTTGCATTTCTATCTATGTTAACACTATCAATGGCGAAATGAATATGCAGCATTCAGGTGGTACAAGTAAGAGCTCTGTACGTTTTTTATGTTCGTTATTATTGTAAAATGTAATTATTGTAAATAAAAATATGTTCCCACCACTTTTGCCAGGGTCGATATTGTCCCAACTCCCCACTAATCTGGGAACGCCCCCTGGAACGCCCAGTCGCGTGATGTGAATTTAGCCCGTGGGGGAAAACATTGCCTTGGTGCTCATTGAAATACACGCGACAATCGTGCCGAAGAGTTGTTGTATCGTTTTCTGTATTGCCAATATTGAAGTTCTACATCCTTCCTACTAAATGCACAGAATCGTGTGAGCCTCCAGCTGTGTTGTGCCTGAACGTGTTCAATGAACGATAGTTCATGAACGCATTCATATTTTGGGCGAACGTGAACTGAACGAACTGTATTACTGCCTGATGAACGTTACTGTGAATTTGTTCATTCTGGTGTCTGTGAACGTATGCTCTCTCAGTTTAACATCGTACAATAGGGTGACAGATTTCTATAGAGCCTTCCAGGCGAAAACCTGGCTAAAACACACGTTAACAGGCCTTAATATGTAGCGAAAAAAAAACCCAATCTGGCAACACCAGCCACCAGTGTCGCACCGCGGCCGCCGTCGACAAAGCAACATGCGAGGAGGTGTCGATCAATTGAACGGGTTTAATAATGAGGTCGGTGAGGATGGGAAATAAATAATGGACAAATGGAAATGGCGGCTCCCGCGAGGCTTCAACTTCCGGCCGGCTGATGGATTACCCCCTTGGTATGTATCCGGGAGTGGCGAGAGGTGACCAAGGGGGTAATCCATCAACCGGAAGTTGAAGCCTTGCGGGAGCCGCCATTGTAGCAGAACATCACCTGATGTTAGCATCCAATTGACTCCCATTCATTTTGGCATGACTTTGACAGCGAATAACTTTACATCTGAGGCATTCAAAGACTTAATTTGTCCATTATTTATTTCTAAAGAAACACGACAATGTATAAAATGCTCCATTACTTTGTAGCTTACGTTACGGCACCATAGAAGCCATTTTTGTAAAAATAGGCTAAAGATTGTATCATAACCACGGAACTTTCTGTCGCACAATAGAGACAGGAGAAGCTCGCAGGCAATCTTTTACTGTCTATGAGGCAATCAGCCCATAAATAGACAGTCCATAACAGGACAGAATATTTCAACAACGTTTTTGAGGAATTAGGTGATTCAGATTTGGCTTGGCACAGCTACTAGAAGATTTCCAGCTGTTGGACTGTCGTCACACTTAGTTTGAGCCTGTGCATTCGCTCAGAAATCAGACAGGAAGTGCAAAAATCGGGCTTCAGTCGTCTCGTTGAAATCAATGGGGTCGCTGTGTCCATGTCTTTTTTCTTTTGACGCCCACTTCAGGCTTCAAAAACGCTCTTCAGAAACCTACGGGTGACGTCACGGATACTACGTCCATATATTTTACTATGATGCCACCCATGTGTAATTAAAAACAGAGTAAACCATAACACCATGTCAAAATAACTCATATGAATCTCTTACACTTACCTAGATGACAATGTCAAATAAATGGCTTCTTCTTCTCATTTCTCGTGAATCCGTTTCCTTTCCTCGCGTCTAGCTCCAACTCAGATGAGCGGGAAAGATCGGCTGCATCCGAAATCGCCATTCTTTCTTAGTACGCTACAAATGTACATGTATTATGTGAGAAGTATATCTGAATTCACGTCACTCATAAAACAGTAGGCAAAAAGTACCTGTGAGTGGACTTCCAGCAATATTCTGTAGTGTAAAAACTATCGAAAGCTAACTATCCATGAGGTTACGGTGGAGGATTATAAATAATGGCAAATGAAGCAACGCACCTGACGCTGTAGGTCACATCACATGATATAGTGACTACATGTGGGATGTAGTTCATCCAGATTACATTCTTCATACGAAGGCTTCGTCCACATTAATTAGGATACATTTAAAAACGGATTTTTCGTTTAAAAACGCTCTCCGTCAACACTAACGTTTTCCGACGTTTCAGAAAACTTCTAAATTCAACTTATTGCGCATGCGTGAAACCTCACAGAAGCTGCATGATACAGATGGGAAATTAAATAATAAAGTTATCGCGCAGTTCTTCTAACAGGGTAATTTTATTTAGAAAAATATGTCACTAATATGTCATTAATTAAGTTGTTAATTAAATTGAACAAGACTCAAAATCATTTGCTTTAAATCATCAGAATAATGCACCTCTTTGTGGGTGGTCTTCTCTCAATTATTTTGGTTTTCTATAGAGGTGCTTTCGGCACAAACCTGATTACTGTTCTGTTATTTGAACTTTTGCTGAAATGTCACAAACCCCCATCACAACTGCACACATTTGACTTGTCAAAATAACAATTATCACAAGCGATTTCACAAAATACTTGCATTTCAGCACATGTAAGACCAATAGAGCTTTGCACTGTTGATGACATTGAGCAACCATTCAAAAGTAATCAAAATCACAGTCTAACCTCTTTTGATTGTCCTCACACAGAGTAACAAGGACAGATCACACCACACATTATCGCCACACAACCAACGAGGCAGATTTTTGAGCACACTGCAAACCTAAACAACTATCGATCTGCTTCAGAATTGGTGAGAGGTGGGATCACCGGGATGGAAGGAAGGGGGAGAAAAGACTAGACTTTGACAGAGGTCAAAGAGAATTGTGCTGCAATCTCTTTCACCTTCATTATAGAAAGTAAACTGGCCCTTCATACATAACATCATTACCAGAGTGGGAGAACAATTCCATTAGGAACACTTCACTCCTAATGCAGACAAACTGTTCTTTTGCCCAAGGACAATCATTACCTGGGGGTGTGAGAGGGATGCAGAGGGAGTGTGTGTGTGGCTGTGTAGAGGTAACTGTGCATGAGAGGATGGTATGCTTATACTGATGCTGATCTTGAAAGGCCATCGCTATCGATTGCATTAAGCTTGCTGGGAACCCGGGAAATCGATACATTTTTAAAGGTGAAGCAACTAGCAGACAGCATTTGTGTGTTGAGGACTTCAATACAAAATGATTCAAAAAGTGGTTATTCTAAAGATATTAAAATACACATAATCAAATTATGAATTTTTTTCAATATTATTATTAAAATATACTACAGTACAGTACACATAAAAAATTTATTTAGTCATTTTCAATGCAAATTCAGATAGTATGTGCCGGTGTAGAAGTCATTTATTGCTGCAAAGCTCAAGCTGGGCAACAAAGAATAGCCTTGATAATTTCCTATGGCTACGAACGAAGCACCTGTGGTTTCTGATATGAGTAATATGATCCATTTTGCCTTGGTAGCAAAAGAAATAACCATCAAGCCACTTTTAAACCTCTGTTATTGTAGTGGATTTATCAAGTACCGGTACTTTACAAATTAATAACTTTGTATCAATTTGTGTCTCTTTTATGCAAATCAAATATACTGTGTTTGAGAGCAAAAATGTATTATATTGAAATTTTAAAAAAAAAGAAAATATTGCCAATAATTTCTTCTTAAGACTGTTTTTAATGAAAAAATAAAGTAATTGATAGCAAAACTCTTTGCATTTTAAATACATATTGTATTTTCTTTTATGTAGTTCCTGTGCTTTTCTATGTACCCATACATTTTGCTCTCTGTTAGTGTCATTTTTTGCGAGTTGCTTGCGAGTTGAAAAGTTTTGCTTGCAAATTAAGCTGCATCTCAAAACATTTGCAATATATATATATTTTTAATTGCAATATAATTAGTTTGCAATGCATGTTTGTCTGATTGCATAAAAAAGAAACAAAAGTAACTCCATACCAGATAATAAGCCAAGCAGTTTTGGGCATCTGGGAAAACACGGGACTAAAAAAAAAATGACAGAAGACTCCCTGCTTCTGCAATTGGTGAATCAAACAAATTGCCCCTCCCCAAACTCACGTCATTTGTTGAGCCACTGTTGCTGGGCTGGTTGTGGTGCACAAACAAACAAAATATTTTGATAAGAGGCACAACATTGGGGTAATCATCAATGAAATTGCTAAAATGTCACATTCAAGAGGTAGTTCATATTGGAAAAAAAAAAAAAATTAATCATATGCAAATGGTCCATGGTTTCCTTCCTCGGTCAAAGGAATACATCACACTTTTATTTCAAGTGGGATGCCAAATCAGCCATGGCTCTTTGACCAAATTAATTGCTTGTTCAAATGCATCCAGGAAAAATCCAATCAGTCCACCAGCTGAGGAACGGAATCACCCACTGACAAGGAATCTGGAGCCTGGAGTATGCAGGAAAAGATGAAGGAGAAAATGAGGAGAAATCACACTGTTTTCCTATTTTGTTCTTGAATTCCAGTTACAGCATTGAGGCAGGTTGATTATACTCATGACTGCATTGCCAGTAAAAAAAAATCTTATTGCAAATTAGTTATGACCATCTGATCCTCTTTCTCTTTTTTAAATTGTTTTCCACCTCCCTTTCTTATAGTTCCATATCTGTGACATTCTGTATTATCTTACTGAGTAAAAGTGACTGATTGTGACTAGGAAGGAATGTTATCAATGATAGCATTTATCTCACGCTGTTTTAGGCTGTTTGAGCAAGTTCTTCTAACATGTAGCCTGATGAACCCGCTCTAACATCATATCCGTACCCAGAGGGCAATAGAAGAGAAAGCAGTAGAAGTAAGAGGAAAAAAAGAAAGGATCAATTCTGCCATCTGCTGCACATCAGGAGAAGTTCAAGAAGTTCCATCAAAAGTTGATCAGTCCTGAAGTCATGCAATTCTATTCCAAACCGATATTGTTTTTCATATTGTGCTGGTTCAGTGGCACTATATAATGGTTATATGTATATATAATAATATATTATAAGAGGCTACTTACACATATCACTTTCTTTTTATGAACTAGTTTTATGAACTTGATTATTTAGTAGGCTAATTTCATCATAATTTATTAATCCCATAATAACTTCTAAAATGTTTTTTATTTATTAACTGTGCATTTTTCTGGGTTTGATTATAGCCATTGTGTTTATTTAGTTTTTGTGTTTGGTATGTAGGCTACTGTCTATATTATTTTAAGCATTTCTTACCATTCTTGTACAGATCAAAATTTAACACACTTCAAAAATCAGGTTTAGCAATAATAAAACAACAACAAAAAAGTAGGCTACATCTACAATGGCATTGATAAATACGGATTAAAAATCTTCATAAACCTTCATCTTACTTCCTAGTACACTAGCAATGACCATATTTGGGTTTGAGGTGAGGTGATTCAGCGCCATAATAACAGACATGACTGCTTGTAGTAAAAAAAAAAGTGTGTAAAGCTGTACTGTATGGACAGGGAAGTGAGTCATATGCTAATCACTGACGGTAAAATGACGTGTTTGTTGGTCGACCGACCCCAGCACGAATGAAGAAACGTGGAAACACTGTAGGCTACTACAATAACCGACTACAACAAGGAAGCAACGTGGTTAACGTTACTCTGTTAGCCTATTTGGACATAACAGTTTTGAGGAAGTAGAACTAAAAAGAACGAAACATCGAGTCATTTTGGATTAGTCTTATATCGGTAAGGAATTGCCTTAAGAATAATTTATTATTACAGTAACTCTTTAAGTTTTTCTTTCTTATTTGTTATTAAGAGATTGAGTTAAGGGATCAGTTGTAAAATGGATCAAGTTGCCAAAACATAAATGTGATGTAGTAGGCTATGTTATGTAAAATGTTAAACTCCGATTTGATCGTAGCTACTTGTTACTGCAGTTACCATTATTATCATTATATTATCTAAAAAAAAAAAAAATCTGGAAATGATAAACACTACACTATAAACTATATAGCCATAAGTGTGTATTATATATATATAATACACACACACACACACACACACACACATATGATTTTAGGGGTTTTTGTTGGGAATTTCCGATGATCCGATGATGCACTTTCCCAGTCACTTACTTAAACATCTCTAGTATTGCATGTGGTACGCGTGTAGCACGTGACTGAAGATCAGTTCTTTGGTGCGCTCTGTTTTTTTTATTCCCGGCGTTTTCTACGCGTTTTTAGGCGCTATATGTGAATCCGGCCTTATACGGTAATGTGCTCATAACTTTACTTTTTTAATAGACATACCAGTTTTAATAGGCTGTAATGCTAGAGTAGAATTAGACTATTGTAAACACCCGCTTCAAGGACAAGCAGTTTGGAAAATGGATGGATGGAGCCGAACGTTTTTTGTTCAGAGATAGTATTTTTTTTTCCACATTCATGTCACACATGTCTGGTACAATTACAATCTGGTACAATCTGGTACAAAAAAACACATGTTTTGTTTTATTAAAGGTATAGTTCACTTTAAATTCATTTTAGATATGTTTTAGCTTACCTTAAGGGCATCCAAGATGTAGATGTCTTTGTTTCCACAGTATTTTCAATTTTGATATTTTTAGGTCAAACCGTTCTTGTCTGTCAGTCATATAATGGACATTTATGGGGTCCACCCAGAGTCCACCTCAAAGAGCATGCACAGAGAAGTCCAAATTAAACATGATTTAATGACTCGTAAATGTAAGTACACATTGATAGCCTAAGACACAAAACGAGCGGTTTGTGTGAGAAAACGAACAGTATTTATATCGTTTTTAACTTTTTACCTCTTGTAATCACAGCCACGTCCTATCTGTGCAAGCCCCAGAAAGCCCCGGAAGTGATATCTTGCGCGGTTGCGAAAAAAAAAATCAACGTTGTCTGTATATATTATCGAAATCATCTTCCATTGCAATTTTCTGTATATCTAAATATGTTTAGATCTTCACAGTGAAGGATAACACTTCTGAAATCTCTGTGTAAACAATTAGTGACGTATGCGCAAGAGATCGCTTCCGGGGCTTGCGAAGATAGAAGCGCCTGCGCCCTCCGAGTACTTGGACGTGATTGTGATTACAAGAGGTAAAAAATCGTTTTCTCACACAAACCGCTCGTTCCGTGTCTTAGGCCATCAATGTGAACTTACATTTACGAGTCATTAAGTCATGTTTAATCTGGAATAATTAAAAATATTTTTTGAGTTTGACAACGAACACATCAGAAAACACAGCTATACATAACATAGTTAAAACATAATAATAATTAATAATTTATGAACATTGACTATCAGTCTTTATTCACCATTTTCTCGTGTTTTCTCAATAGAATTCATAAAAGTATAGAAAATAATAGCATAGTTCTAATAGGGCCACATTGTAACGCATTGTTACTTCACAACTGGGATTTAAATCCTGCTAGTGTCTTCTGCTAGTTAGCGAAGCATTAAAGAACCATGTCAACTGTTAAAGAACATATTGGAGATTAAAATAATATCAGAATTGTCTAAAATAAACACCAAAAATAGAGATGAAAAATTAACACAAGTAAGAAATTTACTTTTGCTAATATGGTTAAGTAAATGTTCAGTGATATCCACCAAAGATTTCTGGATTTTTTGTCTCAGTGTTGATTAAATACACTAAGTTTCGTCATGCTAGCATGTGTGGAAGTAGCCTATTTAAAACAAGTACAACTAGCCCCACGTTTGTTTGTGCCCCGCTCTCCCTATTGTCTGGAACTTTGCCTTTTGAGAACACATGCCTAAAATGATCTATAAGTAGCCCAAGAGTTTGAGGTTTAGGTGGAAAATAGAAATTATCTATGAGCCCCTTGTGTAGACTTACTCTTGAATGATTTATTATTGTGTCACTTAAATCAGCATTCTGACTAATGTCTGAGTTGACTCATTATAGCATGTTCCTTAAAGGTTGCATAATCCAACAACCTAAGTCAGCAGCATGTTTAGAGTGGCAGATTATTTGTTAATTTGGTTTAATTAATGTTATATATATATAAATATTATATGTAAAACCGATTTTTCTTTTCTTGGAATTAACAAAGACATGAATTATCTTAAGTAGGTCAGCATGTTTCACAAAGTAAACTGTGGATTGAATAATAAAACTTATACATGGTTTAATTTACTCAGAAAGAAGTTAAAATATTTACACATTTATTTTTCTTAGTGAGAGTTTAGGCTAAAGAACATCAGTAAATGACCGCATATTAATGTCTTGGGGAAAAAAATGATAATAACATGATAGCATGATGATAACACTAATTTGCATTGAGTCCAAAGGATGCATGTTTATTTGCTCTTTTATCTTATTTAGAAATATCCTGTTGGAAAAAGAGCAACTCTATTTCCTTATTTGCATCTTATTTTCCTTTAATGCAAATTATGCATGTGGCATTCTGTCAGTATAACAAGTCTTTTACATGTAGTGTAGCTGAGTAACAGCTGAAACAGTTTCAACAGGTGTCAGAGGAAAGAGAAACCCTTGCTTAGGGGAGTTCCCCTATCAGAGATGCTTATACTATTGACCTATACAAATGGGTAGATGTTTCAGGTGGTGGTTAAACATTGAAATTTATTTATTTGACAGGACATGTTTTTTGGCTAGTGACTGAAAAATAATATGCTTTTATTTGAACCTTAAAAAAGCCAAGAAGAACATGCTTTATTCTGGCCTGGATATTTGCTTTAGGCCTAATATATCTAGTCTTTTTGCATAGTTCACTTTGACGCTGAATACAATATTCTTAATAAGAATGCTAGAGCTTTTCGACTTAACTAACGGATGTCAATCAGAGATTATTATGTCCTAACTTTGTGGTTTCTGAATTCCCAGCTTTTTATGTTTTTTTTTTTTTTCCTTCTTTTTTTATTTCAGTGGCGAGAATGAAGAGAGAAGTGAGTGCTGGAGTAAACTTTCTAAAAGGTTTGGCAGTGAAGCGTGGAGGTGTGGATCAAATTAAAGCCAAACTTTTCGCTACTAAATTACAAGAGCTTCTGCTTGAAAAGTTCTCAGACCACTGGTACCCAGACAACCCCAGCAAAGGACAGGCATACAGGTAATGTCTTAATGTCGCATTGTTATTCTTAATTCAAAATAAAAGTTCCAGAATGCCAGGTTGTTGTTGCAAGTTTGTTTAAGCATTAAAGTCATGGCCACGACAAATTAAGTGACCCGAACGTGTCCTTTCCTCTTATCGTAGTAATGCATTGATCAAGGCAATATTAAATTAAATGCGATTTAAACCTCAATAAACATTATAATTCAAAATGTGGGGTAGGTAAGATTTATTTAATATTTTTATGCTCCTATACTTAATAAGGCTGCATTTATTGGATCAAAAATAGAATAAAAACACACACTAATATTGTGAAATATTGTTAGAATTTAAAAATATATGTTTTCTTTTAAATATATTTTTAAATGTAATTTATTATGTGTTGGCAAAGCTGAAATTTCAGCATCAAAACTCCAGTCTTTAGTGTCACATGAACATGATCCTTCAGAAATAATTGAAATATGCTGATTTGATGCTCAACAAACATTTATAATTATTATCAATGTTCAAAACAGCTGTGCTGCTTAATATTTAGTCTGGAAACAGCAATTGATTTCTTTAATTATTAGAAAGGTCAAAGAAGCATTTATTTGCAATAGAAATCTTCTTTAAAAAAATTACTGGCCACAAACTTTTGCCTGCTTTCAGTGAAGAAATCATTTAACTTGTTGTCAAAGTGGAAATTATTCATACTCTACATAAGGTAATATCTGAAAGACCAACAAACCTACATAGCCACCATTTACAATATGAACTTTTTTACGCTCTCCTGGATTTCTCAGATGCATCAGAATAAATGACAGAATTCCCTGGGATGAGTCGGTATCACAAGCGTGCATGGAGAGTGGCTTAAAGCCAAGGGAGTTGGGCTTTCCTCGGGAAATCACAATGTGGATCGACCCATTGGAGGTGTGTGTGCGGTAAGTTGAATGATATTTTAATGAAATGCTTGATATGATATTTTTTGTGAAGTACGATAGAAGGGTGTGTTCACACTTGTAGTTCGGGGACATTTAGTCCTGGTCCGCTTAGCATCCAAAACAATCTGTGTGCTGGGATAAATACACTCATTTACATATGATGGTATTTTGACCAGCTGAGAACTCGTTAAGAGCTTATAAAATGTGTAAAAGAGTTAAAATAATGTCAGGAATCCCTCTGTCACACACACTTGATCTGCTGCGAAGAGATGCAGTTCTGATGTCTGTACCAAACTGATGGCTATGACGAGAAAAAACAGGTATGCTTGAGCATTCAGGCCTTTTTAGGGTCGCATCTTGTGACATCGTGGCCTGTTTTTGGTTCGTTTACATGTATTTGGTTCATGCTACATTCATATCATCATTCGAACTGCGCCAGAGTTGGTTTGGAAGCCTTGGTCCGCTTGTTTGGTGAGCACCAGGGTTCGGATGGCCGCATTCACACTTATTCAAATGAGCAAATGAGGGTTCGTTTTAATCGAATCAAGTGTGAACACACCCTAATACTAGTTATATTAAATTAATGGTTTACATTCATATGTTCCCACAGGTCTGGGGAGAACGGCAGATATTTTACAGTGGCTCAGTTTGCTGAAGTCGTGGATGATGTAAACCACTTGAATAAGGATGACACTTTTACCCAAGTGGATTCTGTGAATCCGGATACATCAGACTACCACTCTGCTACCTCATCTGACTGTGGCTCAGCAGTCTCAAGTGATACAGAAGAGGAGGTGAAAGAGGACGAAATGAAAAAAGTGGAGAAGAGAACAGTGGGGAACACAGTTTATACAACGAGATTTAAAGCAAGGGAGCCAAAAGGGCAACGCAAGTTTCCCACAGCTCAGGTAAAGATGAGTGAGGAAGGCTGAAATGTTGGAATTACTAGCAAGAGCAAAAAACCCATCCACCTCTTCCTCGATGTTAGAAACCAACTGTTTTTATATTCACTTCTTGCTAGATTTGTTTTCAAACTATGATACCTTTGAATAAAAGGCCTGAGACAAGTCTTAAAACTGACATTGTAAAATATTTTCTCTGTCATTAACAGATCCCTGGCCCGCAGTACTTTTACAACCCTGCACCGATGTGGCCTCAGTACAAGAAAAAGAGAGGCATGTTCTTCACGCCCGTATGCCCACCTGCTCCGTCTCCTTTGTTTGCTTACTATGTTGTACCCAAAGCACCTCCTCAGTTCATTGTGCCTCACGCTACCCTGCAAACCTGGGGGACAGTGAAAGGGTAAAGAGCTCGAAATCCATTAGCACATACACCTGGTATGTGAGAGAATATTTATAACGTATATGCCACTCTGCAGGGAACTTTATAGCTTTTCATAATGAAATCGTATGCATGAGATATAGACAAGCTTGCCAATTATTTAACTTATTGATATTAGTCATATTTTTTCAACCTTTTCTCTTTTTACCTATTTCATAGTTATTTCTTTGGTCTGTCAATATATTCAAACTGCTCTTGCACAAAACACAATCTGTTATGACTTGATCTATAACTCTGCGAAAGTTGATTACTGCATACTTGAAATTTTTAATTCATCGAGATGAAGCTTTTCCACCCACTTCTGTATTGAACGTTTAGATGTTTTGGGAAGTTTTTTAATCAAAGAATGTTTGAGAGGTATTTCATGTAATAGAAAATCTGGAGTGATTTGAAAATCAAAGTTTGAAATCAATTTGAATTCAGTGAGTATTCACAAAATATTACCAGCAGTTCAGCTCTGAGTTGTTTATAGAGTCAGCAATATCTCTGAAAACACCAAGCATCCCTTTTCTATACAATTTATTTTTTAAATCAACTCATACTGAAGCCAAATAGTGCTGTGTGGATGAGGCTTCAAATTTGCTGCTTTTAGATAATGTGAATGAACTTTTTTTCACTTTCACTAAGAATAATCACATCTGCTCAGGATGTAGAGAGGACTGCATTAATAATAATAATAATACATGTTATTTCATTAACTATGCTAGATTCTGTGCACAATTTTACCTTTGCTAAATGGTAATGATAATTTTATCCATTACCACTAGGGTCTAGTACAGATTGCCATATTTCCACATTTCAATATCTTTTATTTGCTGCAGTTTTAATGTTTTTATTGTAAATAATTGATTCTGGTTCTGTTTTGTAAAAATGCATGTGTATAGTGTCCTCATCTCACCAGTGCTGTTATACGTTTCAAAACAATTATTTAAAAATGTTTTGTTTTATAATCTACCTTTTTTTATGTAGATTTATTTAGTTTTTGAACTGTTATGAATAATTGAAACTATTATAACATATAAGTGTCTTTCAACACTGGATTTTTACTTTTGCTTTATTATTTTGTATAAATGAATCGTGTGCAGTTTTGTATGTTAAACTTATCCCACTTTTACTATTTTTACAAACTTTTGCCTGTTTTCTTTGCTCAGTCTTCAAATGCATAGGCCTATTTATTTGTAATTTCTTTCTCTGTATTCTTTATATAATGTTTTGTTGTTATGCGACTTTTGCTTCTGTTTGAGCAAAAAAAAGTCATGAAATCTGTGTCCAACTGATCTGTTATAAATATATATTTTATTACTAAAACAGTAACACCAGTTGTCTATTTTTATTTTTTATGGTTAAGTACAAATATTTACATGAATTATGATTTACATAAACTGTTTTGAAACTTTTTGTTGAATCTTTCCATAAATCTAAGTACTCTTGATGAGCTAGTTAATGAATTTGAAGTCACCTGTATTTGTATAGTGCTTTATAACAAATCGTTTCAAAGTAGCTTTACAGTGATGAACAATGCATTTTGGTTGGCTGTACAGCAGCTCTTTAATAAAAAAAAAATCATTATTCAGCTTAAGTCAGTTTATTGTTGATTCAGTACAGTTGTAAAGATCAAAAGTAAATTAGTTAAGTTAATTTATAAAACAGTTCTGCAGAAAACAGTGATGCCATCTCAGTTACATTTTCAAACAATAGTGCCGGTGCAGTTAAATCAATAATATTGTTGAATATTAAGTAAGCCTACTATGATGGTTAAAGTTTGGATCTCTGTAACCTCACTTAAGACCTCCTAACCTCTGAAATCAGGCGAAATACGGTGAAAAACGTTCTAGAAATGTATTATTCTTCATGTTCTCCTAGAGTGAGTTGGACAAAGCACTTATTGGGTTGGTTGTAAGTTCTGTGCAACAGGATGCCGTGGCGGAAGGATCCACATAGGGTGAGTGCGTCACACTCACATGGCCCAAGGTTATGACGTCATTCCTAAAGGAAGACAGGCAAGGACTTGAGCATAGAAATAGAATCTGCTTCAGTTCATTGAGTTTGAACGAGTGGGATTGTATACAAAGAGGAGAGAGGCCAACAAAGTTTGTGGCCATACTTGTCTAGTTTCTGAGTTCCTGTCCCTCCTTTGTTCATAATGGAAGTGGCAGTTTAATATTTCATCTCCCAAATGGTATATCTGCTCATTTCTGGACAAGGGAATCTCCTTTTACATTTTTTAATTTATCCGACGCTTTTATCCAAAGCGACTTACAATTGCTATATGTCAGAGGTCACACGCCTCTGGAGCAACTAGGGGTTAAGTGTCTTGCTCAGGGACACGTATCTCACAGTGGATTCGAACCTGGGTCTCACACACCAAAGGCATTAAATCAGCTGTCAGTCTTTAAAAATTGTTTACCTTTTTCATCTTTTTTTTTCAACTGTTCATCAACTGTTGTGGGGAGTAGTTGGATAAAGGGATAGTTCACCAAAAAAAGTAAAATTCTTCCATCATTTATACTCATCTGTTCCAAACCTGTTTTAAGTTCTTTCTTCTTCTGAACACAAAATATATTTTGAATAATGTCAGAAACCAAACAGTTGTTAGACCCCATTGACTTCCATATAATTTTTTTCTACCTGCAAGCAAATTATGGGGGTCTGACCTCGATTTTGAGGCTTGTCCCCCAACAGGAACTCTAGTCTACATCTCAAGTAAATCATTTAAGTCAAATGTTTCAACCACAAATATGGCCACTTGTTTACCATATCTTACACTTGCTTTCCGTTATAATCACTGGATGGTATTAACAATCATGACAAACGTTGTAAAGTGGGTTAGTTGCAGTTGCAGCAAGAGATGAAACAGGATCTAAGTGAGTGCAGATTTAGAAATAAACTTCACAAAACAGAATCACAGGAACCAGGAACAGAAAAACCAACAAAAAAACGAAGTAGAACTGAAAGAAACACAGGCCTTAAATAGACAGCAAACGAGAAGGGACACAGACATAAGCAAAACAGATCAAAAACAAACTCTAAACAGTCACACGGAACAGTTTGCTACCCCAAAACAAATACGTCTAGTCTAAAATATTTTTTAAAACGTCTAATTGAAGCACTGGGAAGTTCACGAAACATTTAGTCTTGCACTACTACAAGTCTTCCACTAGAGGTTCCCAGTGGCTGCGAATGTAGGCTATTTAGTGCTTTGCTGAGAGAACAAAGATTCAAAATTTAATTCTAACACGTATGGTGATTTGCTTGGAGCTTAGTATAATTTCAATAATTTCCTTTTAGTCGCATGATACATGATCTTGTACTGTAGTCCTAGCTAACTCCGTATAAAACTTTGCCAAACGTAAGAACAACATATTTCTGAATTTCATTACAATATCATTACAATTGCAACAAACAAAGAATTCATTTATGTCATATTCATCATATGAGGCAACACTACTTCAAGACGAACTACTCCATCCACAGCATACGTAAGAGGGCTACTTCATAGTGAAGAGTTTCAGAGCGCCTACCCACAGACCCGTGTCGTGTGGCTGCAGTCAAATGTTGAGGCGCGTACAGTGTGAGTGAAAGATCGCAGGTAGGAGCGCGCACTTCACTTTGTGCTTTGTAATACTGCTCGAGTCCAACCTGCTATGCCTTGCGAAATTTTGGTTGGAGAGGGGGAAGGATAGAATGGAGTACAAGGCGACTGAGGTCTGTGTGGACTGAAGACAAGAGCGCGCTATGGAGATGACCGCTCGCCTCGCGCACTTGGACACCAAGGTGGATGGCAGAAACTGTGATGGGCTCGTCAACCATAACGGAGAGGCGACAGAGATAACAGTACCGCTCTCTCACACGGGGAAAAGACTCAGTCCGATCGAGGGGGGAAATCTTTATAGACTGCGGGACAGAAAGTTCCTTTTGGAGGACAAGAAGCGCCTCTGCGCGTGGGCACTGGGAACAGCGTTGTTAGGCATTCTGCTGATGGTATTACATGCTGAGCTGTGCCCAGTAGTGTATAAGCCAGTAAGTATACAGCTATAATGAAATACTGGTAACGGTAGCGCGCTTGAGACAAGTGGTGCAATTTATGGATGGAGCATAAGCTCTGGAATTTAAAGGGTATAATGTATTTAATAAGAGGAAATATCACCCAGATTTAAAAAGAAAATTATTTTCTTAGTTATTTAGAGTCTTTTATTTAGGCGTACACAGGGAAAAAAAAAAAAAAACATTTAAAGTTCCAAAATTACGCACGGCAAGAATATTTAACTTTAGTTGTAGTATAGGAAACTAAAATGTTGTTGCTTAATATCTTAAAGAGAGTTATGCGTTACACTGTAAAAAGTGGATAAATTGTTCTTAATGCACTTGTTTTGTATTAGCTAACAGTTAACACATGAAGGACATTTTTAAGATAGGCTATACTTTACAAGTCATATTCCCTGGGTAGCAGGTTGATCAGAAGAGGAAACATCTCTAAATGATAATCTTGACTTTATATAGCAGGTCTGTTTGGTCAAATATGTTTCTGTTTTCTCAAAAAAGAGATGCATTAATAATGTTAAGTTGAAAACAGAACATACAGATAAAGCCCAACGCAACAAGAGTTCCCATGTAAAACCACTCCTGTTAAATTCAGAGCTGATGTCTTTATCAAAACGCTTCCCCAAAGTCCATCTCAACTTTGGCACATAAAATGACCTGTTGGTCAGTGAAGCCCAATTAACACAGGGAATCAGATAGCCTGTGCCCTGCAGTCACTTATGACCCGTTGTGTCCCAAACTAGTATTTTTATTGCCTGACATTTAGCAGGAAATTTTAGCCAACACGAATTACAGTGCATTCAGAGTTTGCATTGTATCCGTTCACGCATTCCGTGAGATTTGAACCTATGACCTTGGCGTTACTGGCACCATGCTCTAATACTGTCTGAGCTACAGAAATGCATGTTTATGTTTTTATAATATAGACACATATATTTAGGATTTTTTAAAATGCATTTAAAATGAATTGGTACATCTTGTCATGATTTAAAACAATTTTCATTCATTTCATACTTTCACTGATTTGAAGATTTAATTCAATGTACTTTATATTTTTGTGAGAAAAACTCTGTAAACATCACCTTATTTTCTTTACTCATATTTACAGTGTAACATGTGTCTAATAGAAAATTAAAACAAAAGTTATTTATGATTGATAACATTATAACGGTTCTACATTTAAACATTTAAACCAAGTATTAATTAAAAAAAAACATAAAACAATGTTAATTACATAACATATAATCTCTATATTAATCTAGTTTTGCAGTCTCACCCTGAAATAGGTCAACATGAGTGACTGAAGAGTTTTTACTCCCTGACTGACTACTAATCAGTGTTTTCTTGATTTGCTGTAGCAAGTTTCCTATATATATATACGTAGCATAGCCTACTTCTACAACCGTGACAACTTACCATTCTCATGGAAACCAAATTATACAGGAAAAGCAGCTATTTATGCAAGTTTTTCCACATTTTGTCCCCCCTCCCTTTGTGCTGCTCAGACTGCCTGTTGCATCTTTCCACACCATTTAGTGCATAATTAGCGCCTGTTTGAATAATGGATTTAAGTGTTGACCTCAAACGGGACATAAGCACTATGCTGATTTTCACGTGTTATCCTGTCCACATAATGTGGTGGTTGGAGCGCTCAAAAACAAACTTCAGCTCTACCCCCTGTAAGCTTTACCTGTTTCCTCAATGTTGCTGTTGCATTCATACACATTAACATGAACACCACACAAAGAAATCATTCTTTTTTTTTTCTAAAATCAATATTTGTTATTTTTCTAACACTATAAGTGCAATCTATACCAACAAAGCAACTTTATCTATTCAATATCTATAAATTATTTCTAAAGATGCTTATCACGCTTATATAGGGTTAGACTTTGTATTTAAAGGAGTAGTTCCACTTTTAAAAAAAAACTTTTGCTGATAATTTACTCACCCCCATGTCATCCAAGATATCCATGTCATTCTTTCTTCAGTCAAAAAGAAATGAAGGTTTTTGATGAAAACATTCCAGGATTTTCTCCATATAATTGACTTCATTGGGAACCAAACAGTTCAAGGTCCAAAAGACAGTTTTCAAGAGCCTGTTTCAAAAGCCTGCCTTTTGGAGTCAATGTCTAAAACAGGCTCCGCAGAGTTATCTAAAGTTAACTTTTTTTGCTCAACTTAACACAGCACGACACAAAAATTCTCTTCACTTTTTAGGTCACCCCCTATCTGCGATTTAAAATCTAGGTATCTCTTTAGTATTTATTTACACTGTAAAAAGTGGCTCTTATCTTAAGGAGCTTTTTCTTGATCAAACTCTTAAATGTAGTTTTGTTGATGTAACACAATCCATTTAAGTTTATTAGCCACATTTTTCAGGGTAATGTGTTTGTTATTGCCGCATGTTTGAATTTAAAACCGCTCAGAAACTCATACCATTTACCATTTTCAGAATGGTAATAATTATGTCATTTTTGCCCATTTTCTTCTGGAAATGTAATGACATTTGTTCTTGAATTTGCATAGCAATGCATATACTTGTTTTATGGAATTTTTGTGGCATTTGTATGGAGAAGGACCGCTAACAGAACGATCTTCCAGGCATGATCATTTATTTAAGCCCACCATTCTCTTGGAAAACAGGTTATGCAGGAAAATTGGCTATTTATACAAGTTTTTCCACATTTTGTCTCCCTCCCTTTTGTGTTTCTCACACTGCCTAAGGTCATATTGCATCTTTCCACATCATTTAGTGCATAATTAGCGCCTGTTTGCATAATGGATTTGAGTTTTGACCTCTAATGGCATATAAGCTTGATGCCGATTTTCACATCTTATCCTCCCCACATAACAAACAAAAAAAAGAAAAGAAAAACAATCGTCCTATTGCTGTAAAAATTAAAAAAAAAAATATTAAATAAGATTACAAAAAATCTTAAATTGTTGACTGTGTTCTACAAAGAAAGCACCTGCATCATACATGACGTGATGATTAAACAGCAGAAATTACAGTGAAATACTTTCACTTTTTGGCTAGTATAGGTATTTAATGTATATCTTTTGTATTTAAGTAAAATTCTTCAGTTCTCACATTGACAAATAGCACCACACCGTAACCTGTATAGCATAATTCACTGTCATTCTGTGTATTTTGTCTGTTCTCTCCAGGGATCCATATATGCCCTCTCCATAAACGGTCTCATCAGTTTCTCCACTGGGTGTCTGCTCATTCTCATCATCGCCTTCCATTATAAAGACATCAGAGTGAGTGTTTTTGTCCAATCAGTCTTTTTAACCTCTGAATGTCTGAAAATATTACTCTTAAAGGGACAGTAACCCAAAAATGACAATTCTATCATGTTTTACACACCCTAGATCCAAACGCATTTGACTTATTTTGTTCTGTGGAAAACAAAAGATTTTTTTGTCCATACAATGAACATTGATTTTTATTAACAGTTAGAATTTTCAGTCAGAATTTTCATTTCAGAACTTTCATCCTCCTTTATTGTTAGCTCCGTTTCTTTAGTTTCTTCCATTGCAGTGTCACTTATTTGAATAAAATGCCTCTTGATGTTATCTTGTCTGCTTCAATAGAGACCATATGAGTACATATGGCATACAATTCATGCTAGCAATAAGATACAGATGAGACTTCACACAGATGGGATATGTTTATCTTATGATATGTAATGTCATGTCCCAATGAGAGGTGTTAAAGTACAGGATTAAATGGTGCAACCCATACATTCCAAGATTCTTACCCTTAATCAGTGGCATGGGGCACCGCATGGGTGTGCAGCATTTAGACACAACTTTCTACTCTTCTTTATAGTTCATTTGAGGCAGTTTCGGCGTGTCGAGAGCACATATTGTAACGCAAGAACACATCCATGTAATGCACAAGCATGAATTTCTCCGCTTGCAGACGGATTTCCTTCAGTTGAGCACAAAATGCACACATTCAATATACAGTGTTCTCATGGCTATGCGTTCGCTCTGATATTGCATGTGCAATATCTTTAGTATTTTCTTGGAAGTCAATGTCTGGTTACCTACATTCTCTAAAATGTATTCCTTTGTGCCCAGCAGAAGAAATAAATTCATACAGGTTTGAAACAACTTGAGGGTGAGAAAATTATGACAGAATTTTCATTTTGAAGTGAACTTTTCCTGCAACCACTAATTTGTACTGGAAAATATTCATTTGATTGTGTGACTACAGTTCCTGACTGTCACATTGGGTTAAACAAGAAATAACATTTATGTGTTTTATATGAGGCCAGTTACAAAAACCTGACTAAATTTGAACAGTGTCAAATTCAGACACCGCTTCATAGCATCTACAACTGCAGCGTAGAGATAAGAAGGGAAGTGTGAGGAGCAGGTGGGGCTTATCTGAACTCCTCACACTGAGTCAGCAATATGGGGGCCAAAGATTGGTACTGACAAGTCAGTTACACTTCACTGTGTGTTTCTTGTTGTGACTCATTAGGTTAAAGCAACTTAATTTAAAGAACAAAAGAAACGGAACAGAAGCATTGAGAAAGATAAAACAGGGGAAATGAGAAAGTAAAAAAAAGTGTGATAGATGATAGAGTCTTCAAAAATTGTGTGTCAAATAAACATCTTCTGAAATCTGAGAAAGTCTTACTTTGAGAAAGCATGTCATTTGGCCAAAAGCCCCCTGCTAGTCTTAAGTACCTCAGCACATGTCTCCATCAGCCCACTCTGCCAAAACATCACCTGCTTTTACACGATCTCACATCTCCCTCAATTCACCCCAACCCCCACCCTATTCCCTTTGCCTGGCATACACTTAACTGTGTTCCCATCATCACTGTAAATTCCTCGTTCAAGGGACAAAATCTCTGGTCAGATTAAATCTCTGTCAGTAGCAAAAAAATATACAGGATTTTGTATGGGCTAATCTATTTAATATCATAAAATGAAAAAATGTACTCCATATTAAGGTCAATGGTTTTCAAAGGAAGACTGCTCAAAGTCATGTTGAGTATTGTTCATTTTTTTCAGTTGTGATTCCTATCAAAACAGGATCTTATGCCATTAACCATGTGATGCCAGTGTTATCCATAGTGTGAAAAAGGCTAAAAACATCCGTTAAGCCGAAGTCCGTAACTTGTTTTGTGTTCAAAATTTACTTAATAATAAGCAAGTACATCATGAAAGCAACATCATTTTTTCTGAAATGATTATATATATATATATATATATATATATATATATATATATATATAAACAGTGGTGGGTTCATTGATTTGGGGGCCCCAGACAAAATATAGGAATGGGGCCCTATAGCCTACGATTGCAGACATTTACCTGGATCAACCGGCACATCTCTGATGGCGATACATCTGTTCCACGATTGGCCAGATTCACCGCATGACAACAACCCCCTGTGTTTCGCGTTTAATCCGACCTTCAGTTCCACCAACTCCGACTCCCGTCGATCGATTGCATCCAGTCACAGTTGAAGTCGAACGCACCTGAACGGAAACATAGGACACAGAACTAAACGTGTGAAAACCCACCCAAACATACAAAAGAACATAGAAACACTGACTATCCTTTACACTACTGTGATTAGATATGGTATGATTTATGTTACAGTTAAATAAATAAGCTGCATTTGGTGCAGGTCATTGTGAGTTTTCCTTTTTTGTGCCATTTTCTTATTATTAACTTTAAAATGGTTAAATCTATTAATTTAACTTTTTCAAATTTTACGGCAGCTGGAACTGGTACAATAAAAGTGTTGCGGTTGTACACTTACAACCAAATTCTGGTCCATGTAGCCTACTTTTCAAACCTTCTGATGTAATCAATCAAGACGGCTGTTGATTAATATGGTGTTACTCATTTTCAGCTCTAAGTCATGTTTGATATTTTTCGTGTCATGTAATTAATGAGGCATTCACTTGTGATTTATGGTTTTGAGTAGTTTCACTGACACACTTGTCCTTCACAAGCAAAACAGTTTACAGCTGGACGTCCCATCAGGGAGGGCGGGGCTGTGTTTATTTTGGCACCGTTCTCACAGCGAATCAAGAACGTCTTGCTCACTTTCTCGTCTTCTTTGCCATACTTTGTTAATCATTGCTTCCTTATGAGATCAATCAAGTGATTCTCTTGTTGATACACATCCTGCCTCTGTTTTTCTTTCCTTTCTTCAAGCTTTTCATCATTGACCACAACCAGGTGGACTGGCGCATTGCCATGACCAGTAACCGAGTGCTCGGCATCTCCCTGGAGCTCATTGTCTGTGCTATCCATCCTGTGGCCATCTACCTGAGGCCAGATATGGGGGGCAGACTCGGGGGGAAACCAGAGCAAAATTCCTCTACCCCCCTCTGCTTGTCCTCCAGCCACAAAGAAGTCATGCTCGATGTGGAGCTGCTGCTGTCGGCCCTCATGTTCCTGAGACTGTATCTCGTGCACAGAGCCGTCCTGTTACACAGCAAGGTGCTCCTCAGCGCCTCTTACAGGAGCATCGGCTCCCTCAACAACATCAACTTCAGCTTCCGCTTTGTGCTCAAGGTGTTAATGAACAAGTATCCGGCCCGCACGCTGCTGGTCTTCATTATGTTATTCTGGTTCTCCGCTGCTTGGATGCTGCGGCTCTGTGAAAGGTACAGAATGTGCAATTACTAGAAGAGAAAACACATATGCAACAGTGTTTGCTATATTTTTTTTTCCATTCGCATTCAACTCGTTACAGCTCATCAAGTGTTATCATGCTGATTCTGATGTTGATGGTCAATTTGAGTTGTGGTCATTTCTTACAACTAGATTTATTTCAGGAACAAATATGTTGTTCTTCTGCACTCAGAACTCATTCTTCAATGTCAGTTTCAAACAAAACATTCTAGTGTGTTGTTTTTTTTCCCTTCAGTTTAATTAGATGTTCTGAGTTTTTCTTTTGTTCTGAGTTATTGACACAGCTGCTCTCTGTCTCCACCTATAGGCAAAAACAGGTCGAGACAGGTGGCATGGACACAGCACTGTGGCTTATAGCCAT
This sequence comes from Pimephales promelas, assembly GCF_016745375.1. The sequence goes on along the minus strand of NW_024121222.1, from coordinate 1,823,189 downwards.
TACCTTCCTCACAGTGGGCTATGGAGATGTGTCCCCTCACACCAGCTGTGGGAAGTTGGTGTGTCTCTTCACAGGCGTCATGGTAACTTTAATTCCTTTTGAGACAAATGCACTAAATTATGAATTTATTGACAACATAATTAGTTTTTGTTGTGCTATGTACTATTTATGAAAGTGCAGTATTTGTTAGAGTTTTAAACATGTTCAGTGAAATATGTTTGCTCATAAAAGACAAAGAGTACTAATTATTCATTGAGCTCCATATCTTTGGTTTAATAAAGTAAGAGGTTTAGCATTATCATATGACTTTGTAACCATTGTTAGCTTGACCCCATTATTGGTCTCTCGACTACAACTAGCCTAGTCGTAACTGCGACAATAATTCAGCTATATATTCATACCATGAATAAGTCACAACAATGATGAAAAATGACTCTTGTGCACTGGTTCATTTTAATGACTGGGTCAAAAAGATTCAGAAACTCTCTCGTGAACTTTGAACCGTCACTGTCTGTGAATCGTTCAGAATCGTTTACAGCTTACTGCATGTGAACCATGCATCGTTTTTTTTGTTTTTTTTCCTATTAATAACGAACCAGAAACGGTGTTACTTTAGATTCATTACATTTACATATTCACTTAATCATTGTTCATGTGAACAATGGATAATGTGAACATTACAGTTATTGAGTAAATGAATTACGGTTTTCTTAAAAACACCGCTTTAGCAAGTGTGCATGTATGTTGTTCGTAAGTCTTTTTGCCTCAAATTGCAAACACTTCTTTTTAAAAATGTAAATCAGTAGTTGTCACAGCTTCTGCTTTATCACACATACAGCATTGTGACTGAGTTATGAGCCCCACGTCCATCTGGACACGTTTTTTACACAGTTAGCTGTTCTTCCTGACAGAGATACTGTCGGATGATGCTGCTGACAGTTTATGATTTTAAATAGAATCATGGTCTGTGACATCTCACATATAGAGGCTGTTCAATCATGATTAACAAACAAGTAGGCTATTGAGAGGTGATCTGAATGAATGAGTTGCATTTTAATATCCAAAAAGTATATATATATATGGGCTGTCAGTTTAAAGGTGCCGTCTGGAACTAAAAATCCAAAAATATTCCATATTTCATAACAGATGGGGGCAGTATACCTCCAGAAAATGTGTTGTGCCGCTGCCGCACGCACTCATTCACGTCTTCAAACAACACAAACGAGCGCTGTTTTGCTCTCTTTCTCCGCATATTATTCAAATCATTTGACACGATAGTAAAAGGTCGGAAGACCGCAGTTTCAAATGGAGCATTTGGAGATTTTTAGAGATCAGAGACTAAATGAACAACATCTCAACAAATGATGAAGACCGACTCATAGACGCCTGTCTCAAAAACAAGCTGTTGCATTTCGACGATATGGGAAAATAAAAGCCTGCAGGCTATTATTTTAAGTTTACGGTATTCGTTTTGTTCATATTACACTTTTATTGTTAGTTTGAATTAATTTGACAGACAGCATTCGCTGATGTTGATCAACCTAGCGAAATTCAGAGCTGCCAGCTCTCACGAATTCACCGTGAGACACATGCAATTAACACTTAGCAAGCAGGTTAGTTAAGCTCTCAGATTCTGTCAATTTTATTATGCAATTCAAACAATAAATACCGTTTTGGCGCTTGTACATGTTACACCACAGATCCCTAGCGCACGTGAACCGATCTACTACTAGCTAATGGAAAAAGAACCCGAACACTGTTGAAAGATACAGTATGCTACAACTTACCAAAATGTATTCCTCATGCATAATGTCAACCAATCATTTTTTGAACTCTTCCCTGAACTGAAATGTAGTAATGGGCTGTATTTCCACACGACTGACATCAGGTTCAAGTACACACACAAGCCGGGGCGCGAGCGCGACTCACTCGTGTACTGCAGTTTGGCTGGTGGTAATGTTGCCCGGCCGCATACCGCCTCCCATGGCCGGAACTGGTATTACGACACCTGCCGGGCCGGGGCTAGTCATTTAGCATGCTAATTTAGGTTTATATCTCGGCAGCACTATAACTTGTCAGTTTTTTAATTACATTATTGCACTTATTTCTTCTCATTCTTTTGATGCGTGTAGCTCATTTTTTGGATATTTTTACCTCAATTATTACATATGGCACCGGTCTTTTTGTCCTAGCAAACTTTGTAGTTTTTTCACATGCTTTTGCAACAGGACGCGGCATGCGTCCTGATCCATTTCGGCGTCTCGCGCTCGTCATCTACTCAAAGCCGGCTCGCAAGCCCAAACGTGTGTTTGCGGCGTGCCTGTTGTTTTCCGTTCTAGCTAGATCCGCTTGCGCTTTGGTCGAAGAAGCAACAAAACGTCCTCGCGCAGCGCAAGCCATTGAAATGAATGGGTTCAGAGCCAGCGCGAGGACGTTTTTACGCACACACTCGTTTCGGCTTGCGAGCCGGCCAAATAGGAACGTTACGTTTTGAGTGGATGACGAGCGCGAGACGCCGAAATGGATGCCCTTAGAAGATTCTGAATGGAAAGTATACTTTTAAAAAGTTGCCAAATTGTCCCATTGACAAGACCATCTGTGTGTTTTGTCATTGTGAACTGAGCGATCACCATCACAGCAGCACGTCCAGTCTGAAACACCACTTGATGATGGCCAAGCAAACACACACACACACACACACACACAGATGATGCGAATTCTCCACCCCCTTGTCAATATCAGGACCTCGTCAGTATTTCTTTCACCCTTTTATTGATAGACAGTGTTACATTGTGTGAGAGATTATTTATATGTTAGTGTGAAATTGAACACTATTCCAATATTATTTTCAATAATAATAATAAAAAAAACATTTGCACTAAACAAGCCGATCCACTTTTCCATGTTGACAAGAGCATTAAAATGAGAAAAAAAATAATGTAACAAAATTAAATTAAAAGACATTTAGAATAGATAAAAATGTGCGATTAATCGCGAGTTAACTATGACTAATGCGATTAATTGTGATTAAATATTTTAATCATTTGACAGCACTATATATATATATATATATATTTGTCTTGTTGTATAATGTTGAAATCATTTAAGGCATTATGAACGTTTTTAAAAATGGATTAAATATAAACTCTCAGGGTTTGTGTGCATCAGGGTGTATCTTAACATAGAGTTCAGTAAGTGAAGGAGGGAGGGAATGATTTAGCAATACGATACACAGATTGTTCTGTCTGTACTTTGGTTACACCCGTACAAGATCATTTCAGGCTGAATCACTGAAAATCTAGACGATACATATGAATTTCATGTCAAAAGTTTACAACAAGAAGCGTATTATGTAATATTATTTTATTTAAAAAATTTGAGTATAAGTATTAAATATAGTTTTATTACATAATTAAAATTGTTTAAACATAAGGTCATTTTAGTTTGTGCATTTACTAACATTAGAATAAAAATCATAAAAATACAACTGTCTCTGTTGGTTCATGAACCGATGTTCATTTTTATAATGTATTACTACATTTTTAATTGACCAATATTAATAATGCTTTAGAAGTATTCTTCATTATTAATCAATGTTTACAAAAGGAACCTTTTTGTAACGTTTTAGCGAATGTTTACAGTGACGTTAGAGCCTGTGCCAGTATGTGTTGTGAATTTGTGGTGTATGTTCCTGAGGGTCGGGTTTCCAGCCTCACTGTGACTTAGACAGCTGCATCTGCACCGTACTGTCCGCCCTTCTCTTCTCTCCATCCCTCGTTTCCGATCAGGGCAGATAAGCCGGCAGGATAGGAGCATGGGGCTCACACGACAGGAGCACGGGGCTAAAGCCAAAGCCAGACACCTCCCTGACACAGTGGAAAATAATCCTTCACTCTTCTTTCTCTCCCTCGCTCAGTGCTTTTATAAGCTTTCCCCTTTTTTTAGGGAACATTTTCCACCATTGCCATTTTTAGGTGGTTTATAGCATTTGGCGCCACTAGATCAGGAGGGTGTGCCAACCTGTGCCTAAGACTTGGAAAACCAGAAAACAAAAAGTTTCCTAATCCAGTTGGAACAGTATGTCAACAGTTCATTAGTGGGGGATTGCCTCTCACCTGTAGTTCACTCAAGCGCAGTGTTCAACATGCCTGGTTGCCTCATGTAAATGCCTCCTATCACTTTCTCCACATAAAGACGAGATTTTAACGACTTTCCAATGGCACGATCAGCTTCCATCATCACCTGTTACCCATTAACTGGAAGTATGATGGAGCGTCTGTGTGTTTGTTTTGCATACCTGCACTGCAAAAAAAAAATTTAATCAGTATTTTTCTTGTTCCACAAAAAAAAAATATATATAATTACACAATTTAGTTTTTTTTAAATTGATCTGGTTAGAAATGACTAATTGTTTTTACCTTGCTTTAAGCTTAAAACTTATTAATTCTAATGAGCTAGAAAACAATAACAGACTATAAGAAAACAGACAATTGTATAAGAAACGTAATTTAATATAATAAATTCTTTGAAAACATTTCCTAAAATCTTTTACCGTTTTGCGTCCTGAGTAGATATATACAATTTCTTTTTTTTTTTTGAAAAACAAGAAAAAAATACTAGTAAAGAATTTCAGTGTACCTTTTTGCATCTTGCATGAATTCCAGAAAATTCTTCTTATAGGGTGGGGACAGTTCAAAAGATGAATGTGTATCTCCATATTTTTGATTATAACACCCAGGAATTCACATCGTCTGCCAGCAGAGGAAAAGAGCATTGAGGGAGAAACTCTTGTGTTCAAATGTGGATTTTGCTTGTTGAATTGATTAATTCTGGCTTAATGAGATGATTGACTAAGGGGAGTTTTGTGATTATACTTTACCGAATTCCTTGACTGCTGTGAATAATCAACTATGGAAAAACTGTAGGCCCTTTTAGTCAATACCATGAATCAACCTTAAAGCGAACGGATTAAACCATTGCTTGCTAACTTTTATTTCTTTCCATAACAACTAACTGGCTCTCTCTCTCTTTCTGTCTCCCTTTCTTTATCTCTCAATGTTTTTTTTCTCTAATGCAACAAATTAAGGAGCTCAGGTAAATGAACTAATTACATGGAAACATTCTAAGCTTCATTCCACCACAGAATAAAAACAGTTTTAAAGATAACCTTTTTATCTCACAATTGCATGATATAAAGTGGAAATTGCGTGGTAAGTCAGAATTGTGAGATATATAATCACAATTGCATGTTATAAAGTCAGAATTGCGAGATACAAGCATGCAAAAAACGAAAGCCAGAATTGCAGAATTTTATTCCTCACAATTCTGACTTTATAACACACAATTCTGACTTTACAACTCGCAATTGTGACTATATCATGCAATTGTGAGATACAAAAGTCTGAATTTCGAGATGTAAACTTACAATTGTTAGATAAAAAAGTGAATTTTGAGATCTAAACTCACAATTGTGAGATAAAAATTCACAATTTTTTTTGTTCTGTGGCGGAAACAAGCTTCCGTAAATTCCCCATAGAGACACACACTTTTTATAATGAATTTTTTCTATTTTGTTTTTGAAAATGGATTTGAATAAAACAAAGACTATTATATTCCATTCCGCCGACAATTATTTATACACTTGTTACAAATAATTCTGTGTACTGTCTGAATATTGTATGTCTGAGTACATGTTTGGGATAATGAGACAGATGGTAACCATGCTCATGTCTGTGTGTTTGTTGTCAGGGTGTGGCATGTACTGCTATGTTGGTAGCAGTCATGACTAAGAAATTGGCGCTTAACAAAGGGGAGAAACACGTGCATTTCTTCATGATGGACATTCAGATCTCCAAGCGGGTGAGCACCACAGTCAAAATGCCACTCTCTTTCAATTCTTTACTGTCTTTCCCCACACCTGTGTACTTGGTCATTTCCTTATGACCGATTTGGTGGTGATAAAAAAAAAAAAAAAAAAGATATGTTAATGATAATTAGACTTAGCTTAGCCATTTGGGAATGCTTAACTTGATCTTTAAAAATATCTCTCTGTTGCGGATGAGAAACATAAAAAGCAGTGACCCAGAGGATGCAGAGGCATGGATGGAAGCAGCATTATTTTCCGCATTGAACGTGTGTTATGATTTCTGAGGCTTTTTATAATATTATTTTTTCCTTAAATAGGGAATTCCAAACAGCAGCACAGTGTGGGAAATGCTTAGGTTGGCCAGGCAGAGACGGCCGCTGAGCTCTTAATAGCCGACAAAAGGCGTCAAAGGGAGGAAACAATCAGGTCCCTGTCAGGAAAAGAACTTGTGTTAGCCCATGAGAAGTTTAACTGCAGACAGGAAATACGATGCACTGATGTGTGTCCTGTGAGTGAGCCTTAGCGTATGTACTGGGAAAGAAGGGAGGAGAGAAGGTCTTGATGCTGAGGTGGGCAGGCGGGTGGCTTACGCTCCTCTAACAGGATCCATCTGTTTGCTTATCAGAGGAAGGAGGAGAGACCCCGAAATAAATGCATAGAGGAAGATGGTAAATGCTTAGAGTTTCAACAAATGGACGGAAATCATATTGCTTTGAGGAGGCAAGAATTGACTGAAAATTACGTTGGATCGTTTCCCACCGCTGAAACCAAGTTCTTAAAGGAACATTACGGGGTTTAAGCTTAATCGACAGCATTTGTCATAATATTGATCCCTCGTGTTTCCCTTGTCCCTCATTTTCAAAATGATCAAGGACCTGGGGAAACTAGGAAAATTACTTTTGGGCAGTTGTAAAAGTTTGTTTAACATTTATAAGCAAAAATATTGAACAACTATTTAAATATTATTATTATTATTATTATAGGCTAAATAAGTTCATTATATATAGTATGTTATATACTGTATATATATATAAATATAGCTATATGTAAACTTTATATAAACCTAACACTAAAACCATGTTAACACACATATTGTTTATATTGAGGCAATATATTGAAAGATTATTTTAACGTTAACATATTGGCCACATTCATTTCTATCATGATTGCCTCACCTAAAACCAATTTTAATTGTTGCCAATGATTGTTTTAAGAAAAGGACGGACAAGTGGATGTAGATTTTTTTTACCTCAACATGTCACACATTATGTGCCCAGAATATTCCTACAACATATTCATAAAGGTCTGGACCTGTGCTTTCAACTTGGCAAAAGCTATTTCCTGTCACAGGTTTTGTTGTGTTGACGTGTGTGTGTGTAGCGTGCCACAGGTCCAACTCATCAGATCCTGCAATGATTTACCTTGATGATACTTTAAAGGAAGACATCTGGACACACTAATAATAACCACAAATGCACAAAATTGGCAGGGAGGTTGTGACATCATTATGAGCAGGTCTTCAACAGGAAGACACAGAGACGATAATACAATCAAAGAAAGTAGAGAACTGTGTGATTGAAAAAGAAAGCCGTTTACCGTCCATAACCCATATATAACTTCAGAATAGCTATTCTCATCCTCAAATCACCCTCAAAATAACCTATACTCATCCGTCCGTTCCTCTCTTTCCGTGTTTGTTTCCATCAAGGCCACTTCTTTAATAAACCACACCAGTTTCCTGTCCATCCTGTCCAGATTTTCTAGTAATACTGTTGTATTTTGCCATTTACACATCACAATCATCATAACTGTTGTCGGTTGTAATTTAATGGCCAGAAACGTTTACAGTAGATTCAGTATTTTATTTGCTGAACAATTTAAACATGCAACTGTTTACTTAATGAATGGACTACAGACTGGCAATAGTGTATCATTGTATAGTTATGATGGATGGATTACTTATTATTGAAATCCTCCTCTCTGTGGTGCAGATCCGGCACGCAGCAGCCGATGTGCTGAGAGAATGTTGGCTACTGCATCGCACCACCCAGACGAAGGACAACAGCGGAGAGCATCGACATCATCAGAGATGCCTGCTGGAGGCGATCCGTGTGTGAGTGATCCGTTACAGTGTGCATTCAACCATTAGACATCAGGCATAGACAATCACTACAGACATTTTTTTTTTTTGAGAAGGTTTTTTTTTTTCATCTTTGGGTTGCTGACAAAATACTTTTGGGCAATTGAAAAAAATAAATATTTGAAAAAAATAATGTGACACTTTATTTTATATGTATATATACATATATATATATATATATATATATACTGTATATATGAAAAGTGCCATTTGAAATTTTCTTCTAGAATGATCATTTTTTATCAAGCTTGTATATTTAAGTTCAGTGATTTCACTTAAATGGCAATGATAATTAGATATTAATTGTTATTTAAGTGAAATTACTGAAATTAAATATACAAGTTTGATAAAAATCATCATTAATGGATATTGAAGCATGGTCAAAATGCTTCCCAATGTGTCAGTTAGATGATGCGTTGGGATGAGAATGGGCTGATATATATATATATATATATATATATATATATATATATATATATCAGCCCATTCTCATCCCAATATATATATATACATATAAAATAAAGTGTCGGATCACATTATTTTTCTAAAGCGTCAATGTTGAAGCGTGGTCAAAATTGTCAGTAGATGACATTCAACACATTCTCATCCTAAAAAGTCATATAACTGACGTTTTGGGACGTCTTTTGACCATACGTCAATATTCGCCTTTTTAGGGTCCCCTTAAACGTCGGTAGATGGCGATCCCAGGCCGTCATACAACTGACGCTTTACCTTTAACGTCAGTTAGGAGACGGTTTAGGTTTAGGTCTGGGGTAGAGTTAGGATCCCATAACCTCATCTACCGACGTTTAAGGGGGCCCTAAAAAGGCAAATATTGACGTATGGTCAAAAGACGTCCCAAAACGTCAGTTATATGACTTTTTGGGGTGAGACTGTGCTGTGACATTTAATGAATTAAACATAAGATATGATAAAAAAAATATTCACATGCAATTATTGCCCTACAAAGCAAAAAGGCAGTAACTGCAGTTTTGGTAAAGCATTAATTATTACAATTTTCATGACATTCAAGCCAACCTTTGTTATATGACAAAACATCTTATCTTAAATGCATGTCGTTTTAGTGAAAAATGGTAGTCGTTTGTACAGTAACTGCAAAAAGCCCTAGCAAAAGTCATTTTTCTCAGCTCTGCACTCTGCGTAGTTACTGCCTTTTTGCTTTGTAGGGCAGAATAGGTCACCAATCTGGACCATCACCTGGACTATTTTACTATTTAAACCAGGGGTGCCCAATCCTGCTCCTGGCGATCGACTGTCCTGCACAGTTCATCTCAAACCCTAATCAAACACACCTGAAGTAGCCAATTAAGGTCTTTAGGATCACATTCAGGTGTGTTTGATTGGGGTTGGAGATGAACTGTGCAGGACAGTCGATCGCCAGGAGCAGGATTGGGCACCCCTGATTTAAACCCTATGGACACTGGGGTAGGACATTGCTTCATTGCTTCGAGGGAACTGCTCATATTCCACTTGGTCATTTTCTATAAAATCATACATGACAAGTCAGTTTCACAAAGCATATAGGCTATATGTTCTTGCGGTTGTTTATTTTGTAGTCATTGCAAGAATAGCAGTTTCCCATCTCTCAGCAGGTTGTTGAGCACTTGTTTACAGTATGTCCTCACATCATCCCGCAGATAAAGGGCTGGGTTTGGATGCAGTTCCAATCCTATATGACCTTAGGAAGCTATGATGTATGAATCTACACCAGAGTTTAGGATTGTTAATGACTACAGGAATCGGGCTCTTAGAATGTCCCATGTGTGTATGCATGAGATCTGTGGCTGTAAGGGGTGGAGGGATTTCTTACTTCCTGTTTTACAGTTAGCAGAATCACCAAAAATATTCTGGAAAGAAAGTGGGTGCTGCCGTGAAAGCTAAAACGGCATGGTAGCAAGCAGACCGCCACATAGTTTGGAAGTCATTCTGGTTTGTGCTTTTTGGTGTGTTTCCTTTTTGCTCCAATGATACACGGTCATGTCTGCATGCTCTGTGGCTGATGGTTCCCCTACAATAACTGGTTTCCGTTTTGCTTTTTTGGGACACAACATATTCAGAGACATCTGCCAGTCAGCCTGTTGCAAAACCTGACTTACACAAACTTTCATTACTTGAGATTACAAAAGAATATCTTGAATTTAAAAAATTAAAAAATTACATTTTAATAAAAAATTACAATAAACACAATAAAAAATTACATTAAGTGCAATTAATTCTAAATATAACTAACGTATGCGAGAAATGATACTTTAACTCAATATTTGACTACACTACACCACACTGACATTTTTTCTTTTTTAAAACAAAATATGAAACTGGCAGTCACAAAACTTTGACAAATCCAGGGTGTCAATAAATTAAATATTAATAAAAAAGCACCAGTCAAGATTCTGTAAGAAATGCATACAGGTCTAATAAAAATGAATTAAAGCATAAAAAAGGAAAAAAATGAAAAATATATATTTATAAAATAATGAATAAAACTTAAACTAAAATTTAAATATAAAAAATAAAAGCTAATTCAAATTTAATATATACAAGAATAATATACACTAATATCAATACTATATAAATAATATAACACTATTTTGACCCCACTTTTATACAAAATTGTATAATATATTTTATGAACCTATATGACCATCCCATGTAAATTACATTACTGAGGATTACATGCAAGATTTATGAAGAATACATGGAATATTAAACAATTAAAGGTTTATTGAAGAAACACGACACCCTTGCTCATTTTGCCCCCATTTTGCATATGATTATTAGAGGATTGATATCTCCAACATGGAGAAACCTAGCAGACTAAAGTTCATTGTACCAGGCGATGAATGTCAATAAACGCATGTCTTTGTCTACAACTAGATTTCGTCACTTGCGGTTGAAGCAGAGGAAGATAAGGGACTATGCCAGTGAGATGGTGGATCTTTCGAAGGTAAGTCAAGACATACATCAGACTGGTGTCTAGGTCTGTTTGCCCTAATAAAGAGGCATTCACTTAACCCAGACATATAAATGTTCTGTGAAACCATAAACATCTCTGTAAAAACTACCTTAATGTCTGACAGTGTCTGGTGTGCTACTAATGGCTGTGCACATAAAAAGAAAAACAAGACTCATGACAGTCACCTTCCAGAGATTGTACCTCCCAATTTTTTTTGTGAGAAATGAGTGAGAAAATGACCGAATGTCCAGTGTCTTATTATACCTATGTGCTTATACACTCGTGAAATACAGCTGTAGCAAATCTAAGAAAAGGATATTGTCTGGAAATGGACTTTGTCCTCAAACAGATGCAGATGATCATGTGTGATCTGAGTGCAAACTGGAACAGCTCTTATCATGAGCTTGAACAGCGAATCATCTCCATGGAGCAGAAGCTAGACGAGCTGGGACGCTCCTTCCAAAGCACCTCTGAGCTGCTCACACAGGCGCTGCATCGCCGTAGACTGGACCACAGGTACACTGTACAAAAATAACACAGATTATTATTATTAAAAAAAAATAAAAAAAACAGATTATTAGAGTACGTATTGCAAGAAAAACTATCTTTCTTCTTCAAAATGTCATGTTGCTTGCCCTTTCTTTGTAATTATCTATGAAATTTACAAGGAATTTCTGAGTGAAAATTGTTTCTACATCAATTTTTGAGTGCCATCAGCAGTCAACAGTCTGTCTTTATGTGCTTATTATGGTGGCCAAGAGAGGTTAAAGCGCTGCAACTGAAGAAAACATGCGAAAAGAAATAACACCAGTAAATTAAGAAAACATTTGTATCAGTTTGACAAAACGTGTGCTGCAAATACAACACAACTAAATACAGAAATAAGCTGGAAATACTCACAACACAACCATAAACAGAAACACACAAAACAAAAAGTCAAAACAACTAAATACAGAAACGCACTGCAAATACCAACACATTCTCATCCTTTGGCGTCATATAGGTGACGCCATATGGCATTTCGTCGAAATACTATGCACATGGCACCCTTTAGTGTCAATATAACACGCACTGTTGTGGGTAGGTTTAGGTCTGCGTCTCATATTGACGCTAAAGAATGCCACTCACCTGTATGACGCCTGGGTTCTGCGTGTTATATTGACGCTAAAGGGTGCCATGTGCGTAGTATTTAGACGAAATGTCAAATCTCTAAAAGGGGCAAAATGACCACGGGTGTGGTGTTTCTTCAATAATCTTTTTGATTTGGCATCACTTATATGACGCCAAAGGACGAGAACGGGCTCCAAATACTCACAATGCAACCTGTGGTGGAAATTGTAAATTAAAGTAACCATGTTAGACCAACATCTGACCTCATTTAACATCTAACATTTGAACAGAATGTACTGTTCGAAACCAAGGGAAAACTTGTGACTTTGAGTGCGTGTGTTTGTGTGAATATACTGTAAATGACAAATATGGGAAATGGAACTAGACAGATGTCTAAATTCGAAAGCAAAACCAGAGTTTAGTCATCTAGTAACAAGAGGGCTTGTCTATTAAGAACCAATCAATTTTTCTTCTGGGAAGTTCTCTGAGGAAATGTTGAAAACTCCCGAGCGTCATTTAGAGGACATTTGCTGAAGTCTGTTTGTTAATTATTCCTGCGCATTAAGTAAACTAGTTATTTAGCGAATCAAATACTCACAACACAACTAAATACAGAAACGCACAGTACTCACAACACAACCAAATACAGAAATGCGCTGCAAATACTTATTGACGAACCTGGCTGGGACATGCTTATTATTCAATGTCGTCAGTAATGTTGTCGAGTATTTTTGTTTAGTTTAAGATCGTGATCGTATGTGCATTGAAAGTATTTGCAGCGCGTTTCTGTATTTGTTGCATTGAGTATTTTCAGCACATTTGTTTTCACCGATGAAGATGTTTTCTTTATTTGCTAATGTTTTTCCATTTGCATGTTTTTCCTTTGGTTGCTGAGCTCTCTTGGCCACCGTAGTTTATCCTTAAAGGGATAGTTCACCCAAAAATGAAAAATAACTCATTAATTACTCACCCCCATGCTGTACCAACCCCGTAAGACCTTCGTTCGTCTTCGGAACACAAATGAACATATTTTTGATTACATTTGAGAGCTGGATCACTACCACATAGGCACCCTAAGAGATTGAAACTTGATGGCCCAGAAAGTCATTGAAGAAAATGTTTAAATATTCCATGTGACTACTGTGGCTCAAGTATAAGTTTATCAAGCGACGAGAATACTTTTTGTGAGGAAAAAACAACAAAAAATAACGGGGCTGGGACGAGAGTTCAAGAGATTTCCACGACGCATGCGCGAGAGCTACGTTATTTTCCTAATACTTCTTGTTCAGTTCTCGCGCATGCGTCGTGGAAATCTTTTGAACTCTCGTCTCAGGCCCAGAAGCAAGAAAAGGAATAGTCAAATAAAGTCGTTATTTTTGTTGTTGTTTTTTCCGCACAAAAAGTATTCTCGTCACTTGGTAAACTTATAGTTGAGCCACTGTAGTCACATGGAATATTTAAACATTTTCTTCAATGACTTTCTGGGCTGTCGAGTTTCAATCCCTTAGGGTGCCTATGTGGTAGTGACCCAGCTCTCAAATTTAATCAAAAATATCTTCATTTGTGTTCCGAAGATGAACGAAGGCCTTACGGGGTTGGTACAGCATGGAGGTGAGTAATTAATGACTTAATTTTTATTTTTGGGTGAACTATCCCTTTAATAAGTACGGAGTAAAGTCTGGCTTTGTCTCTACACAGGTGACCTGTGACATCTCTTTTGGAAGGCCATCCTCTGAATGTTCTTCAATCAAACCACTTGAACCGGAGGAGGATTAACAACCACAGCAGACATCTTTTTTTATTTAGCTCTGCTATGCCTATTTATGAACATTTCCTCAATTCTCAATTCTACAAACATGAAATTGAGAAAAGGCCACTTTTTGGTTACTTTAAACTTTTTACCATTGATTTAGAGTTTCAGTTCATAATTGATACAAAAACTAAGAGATATAAATTCTGGTGTTACATGAAGAAACAAATTCTGATTTCTCGTAAAATAATAGTACAGGTCTCCGAGTGATTTATATCATTGTGAAAGTCACTGAAAGGATGTGGATTCTTCTATTATTCTTCTATTTCCGAACTGTCAGTCTCTTATAGACTGATCTAGGTGAGACTGGGGAAGTTCACCTGAAGCTCAGATGTTTATCTCAAAATTGGGAAGTAAGAATCAAGCAGAGTAGCTTGATTTTAATTTTATGTCTCTAATTTGATACACTCTTTTCCAGTTACATTTAAATGTGCATACAACCTGGGAATGACACATTGATGAAGCTTTCTGAATCTTAAGCCAATTATAGTTATGTGCCAAGGATAAACCAGACTTCCTCACTGACTGTTGCCCTTGAACACTGTTATTTTAAAACGACCCTCATTTAGGCAGAACCTGCACCCATAAAAAATCTGGGAATGACTTGAATTTCCATCAGCCCTTTAACCTGACAGGGCATCTGTTGAATGATGGTATGTGGCGGCTCTAACTACACAATGAAACGTTTTTGTACATTATGGTCTTCAGAATATTGGTGTAACGGAAAAATCTTTATTGCTTGAGCCTGTTCATTAAGAAAGAGGCTGTCAGTCCTCTCGGATAACTCCTCCTGGTGGACAAAAGTGTGTGCTGCAGATTCGGTTATCGTTCCTATGAAGACCATGCTTAGGCCTTGTCCTTTATTGTTTAGGATAAATAATTTTCAGAACAGACTGAATACCTAGATGTATATGCAGCATAGTGACTACATGAGGGCAATGGGAATAAAAAGAGAGGTCAGATCTGTTTTATGTATTTCTTTTCCAAAAAACAGGAACTTCATCTTAGGTGTACCGTCTTCAACCATTGGAACCTGCTGATATATGAATGGCACCTTACTCATTATTTGACCAATCATTAACCTTTGCTGTTTTTACTATTATTTGTTTGTCAAAAACAAACATAGAGAAGCAAACCAGAACATTTTTTTTCTTTTGTCTTAGATTCAAGATGATCAGGAATTCAGTCTTGCATGTTGTATTGTGAAATCGACACAAAAAAAATGCCAGGAGAAAATGACTGAAACAACGTTTACAGCATTATTTTTGCACATTTTAATAAAGCCATCTCATGTTAACACAACTTTGTGTTTTCCCAACTATATTATGATGAGTAAGCCTAAAAAACACAGCAAGAGATTCATTTCTCTGTGTATTTATGTGTTTTATTACAAATGGGTTAGGATCAATCCTTGACGTATGACACAAAAACCCTATAAAAATGAAGAAAAAAAGTGTTGTGTTTCTTTGGTTATTAATAAATGAGAGCTCTCAATTAGTGAGCATTATTTTAGTAGTCACATCCACTCAACTCAACTCAAAATTTATACACGCTGATTTACCAAATCTACCAAATTATACCAATGTTCACTTTACATTACATGACACATAAATCTTATCATTAGGGCTAAAGAGTCACTATTTACCATTTTATGGATTTGGTTGTCAAAGTCTTCAGTCTAAAAAAAAAAAAAAAATCTGATCCACCACCGTTGTTAACATAATAATAGAAACATTGTGCGTACAAAAATCATTTAGGCCAAAAAAAAAAAAAAAATGCAGTTGATTTGCAAAACAGACGAGTTTTAGTCTTACTTGTGTCTCATTTACAAACAATTCTTAGAGAGACAGATTTTGAGATTTTTCTAGTGCGTTTAGAAAGTTTTGAGTTTTTAAGCATATGCCACAACAGCGCAGACGGCCTCGCAAACATCTGTCCACAGCTACAGTCAAAAGCCGCCTTGCATTTCTTTTTCGCTTGCTTGCCTTTTTTATGCTTCCGTTTGTGCCAGGTCAATTCATGCGCCCCTTCGAACGTATTTCCACACCGTGAACAAACAAATCGGACCGACTCCGCATGCTGGACCTGGTGCCGCAGTAAATGCAGCTGTTGCTGGAACGACCTTCCGCACTGACATTTGTACAATCTCGATCCACGATGTAAGTAACGATGACGCACCCTCAGCGATGGTTGTCTCGAGACGGCACCGCAGTGGCGGCAGGGGAAGATGGTCTTGTAGCGCCAGCTCTTCTCGTGTCGCTTCTGAAGAGCCAAATCCCTGCTAGGATTCATAAACATGGCCACTACTTTTAACGGAGCCTGAACCTGGGCAGGAGGAATCTGAGGATGGTGGTTCCCGGTAAGAGCACTCACCAGGGTGGGAAAGGTGACTGAGGTCATCGGCAGGACATTTACAGGTAGAGGTCTAATATTAGCCACTGATGTTGGTCTCAGAACAGGTTTGTTGGATGACAGAAAAGTGTGTGCAGAGACAGTGCAGTGTGCAGTGTTCACAGTGGGCGAGAAGGATACGACGACTGAATTTGGAAGAGGTGGATTAGAAAGGGTAGGGATACGTAGAGTCATCCTGGCCGGATTTGACAGCAAGGGACGCACTACAGGAGGTGTATGGACTGGAACTTTCGGGCGAGCAACACAAGACCTTGGAAGGAAATTGGGCCTAACAAGAGTTTGTTGCAGAGCCACAACTTGTGGAACCAGATTGGTCACCTTAGCAGTGCCCAGGGGAGTTGTTTGAAGCAGGTGTTGCAGCGTCAGAACTTCGGTTGATCCCAATGGGACGACCGCAGGTGGAGGATCAGGAGTTGTTGAAACGCTGTTCGCTGTCGGAGTTATTTGGATAACTTTAATGGTATTCTGACAGGCATACAAAGTAGGGGCAGATGGTCTTCCCTGACCGCTGCTATTAGATAAAGGCACTGTGGGTAAATGGGATACCGAGGTAGCCGGCAAGTTTGTTTTCCCTGTAGGTCTTTTCCTACAGATGTGATTTTTGAAATTGTCCAGTCTAGGGAAAACATTGTGGCAGAACGCACAGATATACCCAGCTGCTGGGTGTTTTGCGATCATGTGCTTCATCAGCAACTCTTCAGTCTCACATGCCATACTGCACAGACAGCAAGTAAACATCAGCTTGTTCCTGCAATCATCCATGTGCTTCTCCAAATTAGCGAATTTGCCATAGCAGCAAAAAGGAGAATCAGACTGAAACCCAAATTTCTCTGCAATGTTGATTGAGTCTAGATTTATATTTGCTGATGTTTTCCTGTTGGGCACCTGTTGCTTCCCTCTCTTTATCTTTCGGCGATACCTGTAGGAGATGCATTTTAAGCTAACGTCGTCGGAATCTGAGCTGAGGTCCTCGTCTGGGTTGTACGCTGTGTCACCAGGGGGTAGAGAATCAGGGTTTGCCTCATCATCAGTGTCAGTACCTTCTTGATCTTCTGCCAGGCAAATTTCCTCCTCTGCAGCCACCTCGTAAACTACAGTTTCTCTAAGCCCATCCTCATTGTCATTCTCTTCCTTCACCCTAAAACTCAGATGTTCTGGCTCTGATTGGTTCGAGGGGAATGAAGAAAAGCTGAAGGTATCAATTGGTTCGTCTTTAATAAGAGGCAATCTTTTTGTTTCTGTTTTGATGTGTGAGGCTTGATTTGTGGAGTTTGTATCATTTTCAATGCGTTTCTGGATGTCTCTGCAAGTGTCATTCGTAGCTGAGGCACAATATGAATGATCTATCATGATTACTCTTTTCAAATCAATGCAGCTTATGGTCTCTTTGATGCTAATTTCTTCTTTCTCTTCCATTTTAACCACAGCTTTTACCTCCATTGCGGCTTTCCGGTGCTTACCCATATGTCCGTTTAGATGCCATGTGCAACTAAAGACTGATCCGCAGATTTCACAAAAGAGACTGTGGTTTGGGTGGGCATTTTTTAAGTGCAACGCCAGCGACATTACACGTCCAAACTTTGCTCGACACAGGTGGCAATGCACCTCGACTGTGTGCGTCTTAAAGTGCTCTATCATGTTACCCAGGAAGGGGATACTGTCTCCACAAACACAGCACATAGAGCTTTCCTCACTTGTAACTGGCAGTGGTGCCATGTAGTCGTCCTCATCACTGGAGTCGTCTGAGAAGCCGTAATATGACGAAATGATGGTTTTGTAATACTCCTGAAAACAAAGAAAACAATTCAGAGAAAACTAGTCGTTTCTGCATTGTGCATTTAAAGGTACAATATGCAAGATTTTTTGCCACCAGGGGTCGCTAACCTCTTACAATAACATAGGCGTATATTGATGACGTATATTCTGCATTAAGTGGAATTATGGACCTTGACGTCAAGCTGATGGATCTTTTATGGATGACTGAATACATTGATGTTTTTAACATGACTGTGGTATGAAGCAGTGCGCGATTGCTAGACGTATACCAGCGCCAAACGCAATTATTCGCATTTCATTCTACCGAACAACTTACAGATCATATTCTAACTTTTCATCATGTTGAACTGAATAACATTGATTAGTTTGCTCACCATGCTCAACATTTGCTCACCTGTTTAATAAAGTAACCTGCAACACTCGCGTCTCTTAATCGAAGTTAGTCGCGGACGTGGAGCTCTCTGCATTTCGAAAGATGTTGATCTTCATTTTAATCTTCTTTTTGTCTCAAAGTCTGCTTGCTATGGTCCTTAATGTTTGAACAAAACAACAACAGCGTGAGCGTCCTTCTAGGCATAACGGGCATAACCGACCCAGTCGCCATGGTTACTTTTGCCGTACGAGGTCAAACCTGGCGGAAACCGGGGGTAACGCGGATATGACGCCATCGACTGGCGACTCCTCACCCCTGCTTACACGCCCCGTTTCCTTGGTTAAAATCGCAATTTTCTCACGATTTACTAATAGTTTAAAACATTTGGAATATTGTAAGTAATCAACTAAACAAAATATATAACATTGTCCTAGTGTTTTTTGGATATTTTTACTGCAAAAATCCTGCATATTGTACCTTTAATAAAAGAGCAGAAAAATGTCTTATTATCATCAACGTTGAAAACATCTGGACGGCTTAATAACCACGCTACCTTTTTAAGGCTTCTTTGATGAATACATAATTTAAAAGAAAGGCATTTATTTGAAATATAAATCTTTTGTTAACAATGTTAAAGTATTTTTCTTTGACAAAGTTTCTGAATAAAAGTAATTAAACTATTAAGAAAAATAAAAAATAAATATCTTACAGACCCCAAACTTTTGAATGATACTGTATCAGCAGCAACATTTGTATTTCTTGTCAACTAATTTTCCTAGAGAAAATGATACTTATGTAACAGAAATACAGAATAGACCGGTTTTCGTGATCTCAACATTTAGCTTAAAGGCACAATGGCAAGACTGGAAATACAGCAGCTATGCTTTTGACTGTGCAGTCCACCAGAAGTCTTAGAACAGATGCCTAAATGTAATACTTATGTCATACTACCAAAGAAACCGATCTAAAAGCTGCTTCAGGACAAGCTGACGTAGATGTCAGGCCTATTTCTCATGCTTTATTGCTCATGTGCGTGACTGCGATGGTCAACAGATGGAAAGCATCTAATTCGTAACATTACTGCCCCAATCCAGAATGTGTTTATTTCACTGTAAATTCACCGAAAGACATGATTTGTTTTCACGTATAGGGGGAATTATTTGCAGGACTTACAGACTGTTGAATGCAAGTGTCACCAATTTGCAGCATAGGTATTTTAGCACCAGTAACACGCTCCACCTCCTCACATGGTAAGATTTCCATGCCAACTCGTATGCAGCTACTTTATACTGAAAATGGAAGAGAAAATATTGGTAACCAGCACACAAACACGTCTGACATTATTACAATCTACATATTACACACATACCTGCATTGACGTACCTTACAGTAATATCAGCGAGCTACAATAGAATAAAACGTTTCCTTCAATTTAAATCAGTTTGAATCTTGTTCCTAGAACTTTTGAGGGTGTGGTCTGTGTTTGTGCACTTATAGTATTTATTTTTCTGTCAACTCATGACAATGATTTTATGTCACGGCGGATATCACACTTTATTAATTGATAACATCTCTTAGCCTATATAAGCAAAACAGACATTTAAAAGAACAATATTTAAGTTAGTGGCAGACCTTTCATTATAGTATATTTCTGACATACTTTATAGTAAGTAAAATTAGTTGAAAACGGGAGTCTTCCTTACCAATGCGTGTACTTACAATAACGATTTCATTTATAATTTTCGTGTTTGGATTCTGGCTCCTCCCCCAGACAATGTGCGCACGCGTGGGTCCGTCTCCTAAATTCGTCCGGACAACAAGTCGATGTATTGCGCATGCGCAACATTTTTTCCCCCTTTTTTCAGATAGCTTCCTGATTACAGGTGTCTTTCATAAATTTATATATTAACTGATGTTAAGTTGCTAAAATATTTAATAAACAAACAATACGTTCAAATAATTTGTCCTATATATTGTAAATATAATACATATGATTGTATACAGTATTGATTAAATGTTGGCTTGTAATTATGATAGTTTTGAGTCTGATTAACATGAGGATTTAGCCATTTCCCCCAAAAAAATAATAATTTATACAATTAAATAATAAATAATAATTTAATTACCTAGAAATTAAAGATGAAACAAATTACATTTTTAGTTCTGATCTTATGAAACATTTACACAGAAAAATCATGCTGCAATTGCATCTAAGTTGCAAGTTTTTATACAAACACATATTTCTGAAACGTGCGCTGTATCATACTGTTTTATTTACATCAGCTGAATAAAAAAAATCACATATTTACTACATAAAGAAAAAATTTAACATCACTGAATCTTTGCACGTCACCTCTTGCAATAACAATGAGTTTTAGCAAATGACTGAATGGTCCTTGTCTGGCACCTGCTAGTTTTCATTAAAAAAAAAAAAAAAACTCAAACAATTCAAAACACCCCACTGTTGTGATCCAGGCCTCACAAAACACTCTGGTTAAACCTCATTTAGTGCTACTGCACTAATTCTCTTTGAGAACTGCCTCCTGAAATCATCTGAGAAGAGGCCCAGTCCTCTTTAACAATGATCTCACAGGTTTCTTGACACCATCCTGACTATGACAGCAGCCGACTATACTCAGAGAGTGCAGATGACTTCTTAACTCCATCCCAAATTCTAGCTGCATAGTGAAACCTGTAAAAACACATGCATCCATTCTCTTTATATGAATTCAGATGTACGCATAAATGGAAATACTATTGTTTGATATTTTCTTAATTCAAATATTCCATTGAAAATTATGTATAAAATGTACATTTAAATATAAAATTCAGTTCCAAAAGGAAGAACAGAAGCATTACCAGTTTTTCTCAGTGAGGATTGTGTGTGAGAGCTGACTGCGGGACATGGCCAGGATCTGACTGCGGAATTTAGAAACCAGTGAAGAAAAGCTGGGATGACCTCTGTAACCAGGCAGCAGAGAGAAAAGAGGGGGGCCTGAACCTGGTGCACAAAATAGACCAAATGCAACGAAAGTTAGTTCATCAAGGACAATGGAGAATCATGAAAAAGCATGCTTGCTAGAAATGAAAAATATATACAGTATCCATTATAGTGTTCATGAGAAAGATATAGAAAACTGTTGTGCCTACTTGCATGAGATCTCTGACAATACAAGCTATTTAACGTACATCGGCTAGTGTAGTGTAGTGTATACAAACTATATAAAGTACATTTTCCTGATAGCATTCGCACAGCCAGTAGGAACTCTGAAGTGACATAAACCGGCAGACAGTGACATCATTTAAGACATCATATTTAACGCCAGCGCCTGGACTTCACCGTCGGTCCATCTATGTTTTCCATGTTCGTGGGATTAGTTTGTGGAGTAAGTACAGTATGTTTACACAACTTTTTATAAATGTGTCTCGTATGGCATGTGTTCAGATGGGTTAGACCCTACTCTGAAGGAGGAGCTAATTTAGTGTCAAAAGGAGTTTCTTTTACTAAAATTATTCTCAGTTCCTGCATGCCAAAAGTGTGTACTTGTGCTAATAGTTATCAGTAACTATAAAAAAATGTTAATCAAGTGTGAAAGTTTTAGAAGTAATTAAACGTCTAATTTATAAGTATTTTTAGGATTTCACTAGAATTTAGCACTAAAAATTGATTTCACTAAAAAGACTTTCGCAAACACTTTTGGTTATGACACATAAAAAAAGATTTCTTTGGGCTTGTTTCTTGTAATGAAGCTACACTTGATATTTAGCTTAACATTTAGCTAAACAACAAATCTTTCTGACCTGCTCTTGTCAAAGCATCTTCCCCATCATTCTCCATCATAGGTAAGAGGAAAAGATTGACTTCTGCCTCCAAGTAATCTCGACTCAGTCCAGGGAATATGTTACAATCCATCATGGATAATGTGCCTTCAACAGGAAGCAAAAAAAAAAAGTCATTCAGCCAAACACCAAATCACCAATCACATGGTGTTAATGAATGTGTTTACTGTCACGTAAAGGGAACTGACCTTTATATTTTAAGTGGGAATGGGCCATAAGCTTGTCAACAGCCATATGCATCTTCTTCAGGTTTCTTGGACAGAACTCCTCCCTCCTCGCTTTGTTCTGCAAGAAAACTATGCAAATAGAAAGAAAAGTCATGAGTTAAACCCTTATACAAAACTAATTCTGTGAGCATTTGCCAGAAGCTTCATATATTATGAATGTCCATATTTCAGAACATTCATAGTTTTCTTACCTATGTGGGGGTAATACTCAGAGCCATCATCTGCCCCTGAGGAGCCGGTGCTGTCATGACTGGCAGAGGGAGTCGAGGGTTTCAGCATCTCAGCAGTCTGCAGAAACCTGGTAACGGACACGGCTGTTGGTTTAATGCAACATAGAGTCTCCAGACTCCAGGAGACGAATGTGAGTGATGAAGCCAATACATAATGTATGGGGATGAATAGGAGGGCAAGATGGGAGACAGAGGCCAGACGGCAAATTTGGCCATGATGCCAGGGTTACACCCCTATTGTGTGTGTGTATAAATATATTGTATGTATGTGTGTGTGTGTATATGAATACCACTGTTTAAGAACTTTAAGAAGTATTACAAATACACTTTTCAAATAAATGCTGTTTTTTGAAGTTTCTATTAAATCAAAGAATAGTTCAAAATGTATAGTTTTAAAATAAAATTCAAATATAAGTTATTTTTAATTGTAATTATTTAAAAAATATTTTTGTGTGTGTTTTAGTGTATTTTTGACCAATTAAATGCCTTGAGAGACTCAAAAAAAAACATTTTGAACGGTGTATATACAGTACATAGTAATGAAACTAATTGTTCAAATTGTGTTAAATTATTTCAATGTCATTTTAATAAGCATAGGTGCGATAGAGTTATTAGCATACCTATATAAGTTGATATCAGTGAACCAGTCCTGAATCACAATCACAACATGACATACAGTAAAGAGGAAGGCAGTGATCTGCAGAGACTAAACCAAACAGTTGGAAATGGGGGGAAAAAAAGGGAGAATTTCAGTTTATTTCAGATTTATTTTTTGTGACAAGTAGTATTTGCATAAGTCTGACATCACTGATAATAATAAAAGATGGCATACTGTAGTAATTATTAATATTGTACTAAATTATTTGTAAAACGGTACATAACATATAGTGTCCATACAGCTCACCTGCATCTCCACATAAGTGTGTGGGAGGTTGTATTCAGGTGGAAGCTTGCGGTCATTGTTAATCAGGTGATCCAAAATAGAAGGGCTCAAAATTGGCTGAAGATGACAAAAAGCATTATTCCATCAAGTAGCTGCATACATTCTGAAAACAGCAGTGCTCTGTGTGACTCTACAGTCTGACCTGCGTGTCCAGAAAGATGACCCTCTCCTGAGTGATGTAGAAATCGATTCCACTGCTCTGGTTCCCAGCTCTCTCCTTGATCTCCTGCGTCTGCGCTCTGAATACATACGCCCTGTTTGACATATAATTAATGGGTGAAACTCAATAACAATGAAGTGAAATACAAAGCGAAAAAATTGGTAAGAAATACAGAATCATGATGTTGATGAAGGACTAACCTCTGGTCCTCCTCAGGGCTGTTTGCAGACAGGAGAGACATGATTGTGGACTTGCCAGTGCCTTGTAGCCCAATAACTCCAACTACTAACATATCCGTCTGATCTCGCAGATACTGAGATACACAGTAAACACACATCAGCCGACTATTATGATACAAAACACAACATTATTAATTTATTAACAGAATACACATGCCCTTGCCTCCATAGCGCTGTCACACCAATTCATTTGGTCATCCACCAGCTTAATGCTGTGCTTCATCTTCTCAGGGGGGAGGAGCTTAGTCTGGCCAATCACAGCTGAAAATCACACAAAAAAAATTATCGAAAACTAAAACAGACACATAATAAGTTTAAGCTTGCATGTGTAAATATCTGTGTTGAAACCACCACTGTTATTATAAAGTCTCAAATACTACCAACCAGAGATGGAAACTGATGTTCAAATGATTGAGCCTGCCATGTAAAATGCCTTCTGATTGATTTTAGAATAATAATGGTCAAGCAAATGTAAATTCAGCCGTTTATGTTGAATACGCTCTTGAAAATGCATAATCATAATATTGAACAACTTCAAAATTCTCAATGGAGGTTAATGAAAGTTGATATTTATGGCACTTTAAAAAGGCAAGTCTACATTTTTTTTCCTTCCACCCCTTGTGTTATTATTGGATGTTGTGGGAGTTATATGTACTGTGGTTTTGCTATGTTTAACAAAAATCCAATACATTTTTTTAAAACATTAAAAAAAAAAAAAGAAGTTTAGTCAATTTTGATTTCGTGGTGACTTTTAAGGTCCCGATATACTTCAAGTGAAATTGAAGAACGAACCGGTGTGACGTCAGTTTGAACAAAATCAGCCCAAAAGTTTTTTTGGTGTTCATTTTGGTGATTAAAACAGCTTGCCAAAGTGACCTTTCCGGAAAAGTTCAATCTGGCAGGTAAACACCTTCAAACTACCATTAGTCTGTGGTGATTATAATAGGTAGGTGTGGCTCTGAGGCTCCGCATTCTCCGTGTGGGGTGCCATCGGTATGTTCACTAACATTATATCGCTGTTTCCGTGTTTCAAACTTCTTTATCCCCCAAAGTGATGAACGAAAAACAACTCCGCCGTGAGTATAGCGGGGCCTTAAGGAGAGAAACGTGAGAAAATTACTGACGATCCACAGCTCCACCGGACGCAGCTGAGCCCATGCCTCTGTTCTGGATCTGATACACAGGTTGAGTTGGCCGCTGACCTTCCCTCTCCAGTTTGACAGTTCCTGCACCTGAGGTTGAAGGAGGCACATCAGCAGTGTTCCCAGGTTTCCCCCCTTCATCTCTGGTCTTAATGAGCATGATCGGCTTTTCCAAAGATGCGACAGCTCCAGTCGCTGGAGCACTTGGTTTGGACTGAAATCGAACCAAGACAATATTATACATCAGTAGTTATATATACAAAACAAACCTAAGCAAGAATGAACTATTCACTTATATTGTTTGCTTGTGTAGGATAAACATAAATTATATTTATACACTTATTCTCTCTCCAGGAGGTTTAGCCAGAATAATGGGGGTCTTCTGTAGATGAGGTCCTGTAGCTTCCTCACTCCCATCCTGAGAATTCATGATAATAATTTCATACACATTTTAGAAAGTTTTTAAAAACACAAAGGAGGGCTAGGGGATCAATGGAAAAACATTAATAAATGTATCAAAATAAACAAATAATACAAAAGTGTTCAAATTTCAAACAAATATTAGTTTTAAAAAAATAAACAAGTATTTATTATTATTATTATAGTGAGGAACGTTAAGAGTAACGTTAGGGGAAAAAAAATCTACATTTTTTTCACATTTATAATATTAATTATACATTTATAATATGTTTAACTCATCTTTCAAAAATCATGTTAAGGTAGACAGTCCCTGTTTTGGCACAGAATCTCACCCTGCGCTCACGGGGAACATAGTCTCGATCCCGACTGGGGCCGGAGAGGTTTTGTCCAGGCGGTCCTGGGTCTCGGTCTCGCCGTCGTCTCCTCCTCCTTCCCTGTCCGTACAAACCGGGCTGACTGTGACCGGACTCAGACATGCTTGCTTGCTTGCTAGATACTACTATTGAGTGCTGGACTTCTTACTATTATGACTATTCTTGCAAAGCAGTTTCTTAATGTTCAAAACGAGTAACGTTAGCTATAGTATTTGCCATTCTAACTTTTATACAGTGTTAATAAGGCAGGGCATTACATATCAAAACATATTAATAACTAATAGCTCACATGTTCGCACTGTAGATAGCCTTTACTAACTAATTAAATGACTAATTGCTCATTTATATTTATTCTAGAATATTGTAGTATTAAAATGAAGATGTCAGCGTCCACAGATCCCAGAGTGTTGTCGGTACGAATCTGAAAATAGGCCGATGAGGAAACGCAATGTCGGTTTTTCGTTCCGATCATTTGGTTCATAAAATCGCATGGGCAGTCATAAAATAGGATTGCATAGCCTAATATAAATATAACATTGTTGTATTTATTTTAAATAATACGTTTTTGCCACATTCACGATTAAAATTTGCATTTTTACGATTCAGCGGCCATTTTATTTTTTTACAGAAATAAAGTTTAAATGAAAACAAATCATGTTGCGACGATAGAAACAATTCAGTAGCCTATTATGACAATGTCTCACCATCAGTCACGCCGCATCAGTCACGCATGTCGTAGTGCACACAAGCATCTTTACAAAAATTTGTTTTAAAAATGTCAACGTCACTGAAAAATGCAAAAATAGGAAAAAACTAGACATGTCATGTAAACATGACCTATGCATCCTTATAAAACGTAGTTGTAGGATAGGACAAGCCATCTGGTATATGTGTGACACATTTCATGTATTTAGTGTATAAAAAGTATAAATAAACATGTATTAACTTATTTAAATGTCTCACTTCATATTAAGTGTCTTTGACTATGTATCATTTAAATTTATAATTTGATACAATGCACTTATTGTGTAGGCCTTCATTCATGTTTTACACTGTACACATATTACAAAAATACCTGCATGTAATTACAGCAGTAATTAATTTCTGTAATTACATCAATAATTACTCTATTGACCCTTCCCTTACACCTAAACCTAACCATACCGCCGAACCTGTCATAGTCAATTCCCATATCACACATCAATAGCAGCAACACATTTTTGCCATATAAACAAGAACACAATAATTACATTACCTAAAAAAATATAAAGACATAAAGAAAGATACCTCTATAAAGTGTAAAAAAAAATCTTATTTAAACTCGATGCACTAGGTGATGTTTTTTTTTTTTTTTTTTTAATTTAACAGTCAGACATACATACAAACCAACATGGTGATGTGTTTTTTAAAAAAGGGTGATGAATGCGTTATTGACTTTATATGTAATGAATATTTTTTTCAGGGGAAGAAAAAAGTAGATATTTTGAAGTATGTATCAGCGATTTTTCCATACAGTGAAAGTCCCAAACAAACACTGTACTTCACTGACCTTCATTTCATTATATCTCTTTCACAATATATAAACACTTCACAATAAGGTTCAATTTGTTAACATAATCCATATTTCATGACAATGAAAAATACTTTTAAATTGATCATTTATTAATTTGAGATAATATCTTTCACTAAAAACAAAAACATTCCAAGTGAAAAAGTTAAAACCAACAACACATTATCATCAACCAATATTATTTTTATGAAGGTTAAGAAATGCTGTAAAAAAATGTTCATGACACCTTCTCCATAACTGATGTTATCAAGCTGAACCTCACAACTTTTCCTGTATGGCTGCTTTGAAACAATCTGTAAAAACAATTTCTGCAAAGACTTTACTTTTCCGCCATTTTTCCTCATTACTTTAGTTTCGTCCTTGAGGATATTTTCTTTGCATTCTGCAAACAAATGTACTTCCTGAATGAAATCAGACAGCTTGCAATGATCCTTGCAATGCAAACAAGACTGTGGAAATGCATAAGAACTCATCCTGGCAAGCTGACATCCTTCACTCAGTCCAACCATGGCACTGCACATCGCTTTGCTTCTCACCTGTGTTTTTTTCTCCAAAGGTAAAGTGTGCACAGTCTATTTGAAATGTGTATTTGTTTCTAACTGCTCAACTTACTCTGCATGTTTGTTTATTTAAATTAAACCTGTATAAGATTGGTGCTTCCATTTGTAAACAAATTCACACTGTATGTATTATTTATCTCATTTTTCAGCACTGACACTGCAGTGTAATGGATGTCCAGGCCTAACAACATGCACACAAAGTGTAATAAACTGTCCATCTGGTTGCGGCTCCAAGACCACAAACATATACGCATGTAAGAATAACATGATTCTGAAAAATGTCTAAGTTAGGGTTTTTGTTACTGTAGGGGTTTTAATGTTGGTCTTTGTAGATGGCAAAACAAATAGTATCAGCGTGAAGACCTGCGGAGATGTGTGTGTTAATGGGAGCATGAGTTCTGGACAAAGCAAAGTGACCCTTAACTCCCACTGCTGTAATACACAGTTCTGCAACAGTCACAATGCACCAGGTTAGTGAGTAAGAGGTCTTTTTTTCTCTTGACATTAATTTATATTATTATTAGTTTTATATAGGATATATTAATTTATACTATTTATAATTCATGTAACCTGTCCAGACTTGCCAAAACAGTCTCCGAACGGGAAGCAATGTTTCACCTGCAATGGCACTGACTGCTCAAAACCGTTGGCTTGTGAGGGTGATGAGACTCAATGCTTTATCACTACAGGTGAAGCGCTTCTTTATTAAAAGTTTTAATGAATCTATGCATAGACATGAATACCACTGCAAATGATTGGTATAGTTTTTATTTGGACATTCAACTTTACACCAGCTCTTCTTTTCTCTCAGTTGACATCAGTGGCAAGAAGGAGACGACAAAAGGATGTTCAAGCAAGTTGTTCTGTGGGCTCAACGCAACACAATCTCTGGGATTACCCGTTCAGGGCTTTGGCTTTGGCGTTTACATGAAATGCTGTGAGGGAAACCTGTGTAATGCTGCTTGTGACTTGAGAGTTCATTTTGTGATGCTGGTACCTCTTCTCTCTCTGTTTGTGTTCTGATACACGCTTTCAACAACCAACAATTTCGTTTGCAAAACATTTGTAATCTAATGCAATGACTTAAATACATTTTAATGTTTGGAAGTTGGCTGTCTGAATAAGGTGAATCGCAAGGTTTTTTTTTCTATTCTGTTAATAGAGGAGATGGAGACCTGGTGGTGGAGGAAATTGTATAATGTGCTTGTTTTTCATGTGAGCATCTTTATGTTTTACTTTTGGAAATAGTTTAATAGCATGTAAAAAATAAAGAAAGTTGCAGCTGCCTTAAATGTTTAAGTACAATCAGCTTGGATGATTAAGTCATTTAAATTACATTAAACTCACTTAAATGAGTTGAATTTTGTATAACTTAAAAAAAAAGTTGAAAATTTGATGCCGTCGATGTATGAATGAGTGAGTGAATGGGTGAATGTGAGGCAAATTGTAAAGCGCTTTGGTGGCCATTGTGTCTGTGAAAGCGCGCTATATAAATGATTTACCATTTACCACACTGTACAGCATAAAAAAATATTGTTGATTTTAACTTAAAATAAGTAACCTGATTGCCTTACAATTCAAAGTTCATTGAAATGGAAAAATTGAGTTAATACAATAAAGGAGATTGATTTAATCATGAGAAACTCAAAATATTATGCTATCTGAAGTGAACTACATTATAAGGATCCATACTACATAATGATCTAAGTTGATTTGACAAAAGAAAAAATGTTGTGATTACAAATCATGAAAATATATGACCTATAGTTTAATACAAATTCTGGAATAAGGGGCTAAAACAAATTCTTGTAAAAATTATTTTAAAGGGGTTGTATCATGACAAACTACTAATTTTCTTTGAATGTTTGAAGAAGAAGAATACAAAAAAAGCTTGAGGACCTAAAACCGGTCACACAGAAACACAACAGACCATTCCATAAGAAAAACATGATAAATAATATCTGAGACGTGAAGCTTGTGGATTTGGCTCTGCCAATGTTGGTCCTTTGTAGCCATGTGCGGCAGTTAAATTACATCATCACCATTAACTGCTATGAAATTACCAATATTTGTAACATTATAAAGAAAGATTTAAATGCAGGTCTGCAACATAAAAGTAAAAGAGAAGATAAATATTTATTATGTTTAATAGTTTTGGTTTTATATTGTTTTATAGTAAAAAATTTAACAATAATGTACTTTTCTGTCGACACAACACTGTCTATGCATTTCCCCCTTGTAATTCAGTCATTTTCTGTTAATACCTAATGTCAACACATGTAGTGTATGTATTGTTCTATACAATAAAAACATAAAATAACACGAATTCTCCATCTCTCCCTCCCTCACACGCCTATACATTCACATACCAGTATCAATCAATAAACCAATAAGTTTCAAGATTCGCTGTAAAACTAAAAAATTATAGTTGTGACACGTTGGCAACTTTTTTGTTGTTGTTGAGAGAACATCAGAGTATCAGTTTCAGCATGTTTCATGTTTCTGAGGGATTTAGTCTCCTGTCCCTCCCTTCTCATCTCAGTCTGAGCTCAAATCAAAATGGCACACTTTATCCTCTTTATTCTTATAAGTACACTTTTCTACAAAGGTAATTGTTGGATTTATTTTTTTACACACACTTTAGCATTTAGTACTAAGTGTAAATTATTTTTTTCCTTATTTGCTGTATCAATGTTTAGGCCTGGACATATATTTCCTTAAGATAGCCATACTTTGCATTATGCCATATTTTCTGAAATTTGACTATAGGCCTACTTTTCTAAAAGAGCTATTTATTTTTAAATGTTTTGTTTGTTTAAAACTGTAGTGCTTAAAGATTTATTTAGACTTGTTCGATTCCAGTAAATTGCCTAACCTGCTATCAGTGCATTCCTGAGACGTCAACTAAATGCGTTGAGACTAAAGTAGAGTGTCCTGTCGGTCAGTGTGGGACCATGAAAACCACAACTTATACAGGCAAGTTTTGTGGCAGACTCAATATTTAAACTGAAATTCACTGTGTCTTGTGTTTTTAAAACAAGTACGATGTAAATTTCTACTATAGGAAACAACCAATTGGCTGACATGATTATGAAGAACTGCTCCGTACCCCAACAATGCGTGACTGCATCTGTAAACGTTGGAATTACAAAAATAGTTATGAACAATGAGTGCTGCGGCACTGACCTGTGCAATAATAACCAAAGTCAACCAGGTACGTATAACACCAAGAGCCAATATATAGCCTACATAAGAGTCAAGCATAACTTGTTGCTTTAATTATGCATATTTCATAGGATCACCCACTCGGCTCCCAAATGGAATAGATTGCTACACCTGCAATGGAGAAGACTGCTCATCAACTTTACCTTGTGTTGACGATGAAGAGTATTGTATCAAGGCAACAGGTACGATAAAACATAAGAAAAGAGAGTAGCCTATTAGTGAGATAAAAATGCTCATAGTCTGAGTAAGCTATTGAATTGTTAATATTATTGTTTTTTCTAAACCAAACTTCAACTGAAAAGAGTCTGAACGCATTTCACTGTTTTAAGGGATTTTTTCGATTTTTTAAATTGAATAGTGTGTGTGTGTGTGTGTGAAAAATTGAAAAAATAAATGTCTCTTGAGCACCAAATCAGCCAAGATTTCTGAATGATCACGTGACACTGAAAGAAACTTAAAGTTTTTATTTATTTATTATATAATTTATATTTTTATTATAAATCTAAATAAATTATATATTTTTGTATTATAATACTAAAAGCGAAAACAGTTATTTTAAATTGTGATAAAAAGGTTGGTTAAATATAGGAGATATGATCTGAGCTTAATAAGGGAATTTCTGACATGTCATTGGAGAATGCTATGGGCGATGGAACGGTTTTATCTTTCAAAGGCTCACTGCCCCAAATAGTATTTTTTGTGCCATTGTTAAAATCAACAGTCATCATCAGTTGTTTGATCAAATATCTTGTTGTTTTCTTCTTAAAAAAAGAATGAGTGTGTGATCCTCTGCATTGCCCTGAATTTATCCCCCCATTTTATCAACAGTCAATAATGATGGACAGAAGATAATAATGAGAGGATGTGCAACCAGAAGTTTCTGTAATGGTGACCTGTCCACCAAGATCAGCCAGACCAGCACATCATCAGTGGACCTGTCCTGCTGCAAAGGACTTCTCTGTAACAGCGCACACACCACCACCGCCTTGTTTCAGCTGGGGCTTCTGATGTATGCCATCGTACTGATGTCATTCTGAGCACAGCTCTCGTCATGATGCTCCGTGAGGCTTCAATTCTAATAAATAAATAAAATCCAACCAACATTTTTATGTGTTGGTTGTACTGATCAGTTACAATTGCTAACACAAATATACTGTATTGTGTATATACTGAAATTTTCATTTAGACATTCATTTATTTCATTTTAGGCTTTTTTATATGTATAATTAACACAGCTTTGGTGAGAACCTGTTCTTCAGAAACTGGTGTGTAACAGTATTTGTTTGCTGATATTTTGCTTTTAAGAGGGTGTAGATTTTCTAAATGGAATCCAGTTTCAGTACACTAATATATTGTTACACAAATCTTTTATGCCTCTGGTCTCTGAATTGTCTTGGACAAAGGAAATGAAATCTGATGATCTCAAAGCATCTTGTTTCACCTTTTGTTTTTGCCGACTTTATTATATTTGCACAAACATACCTTTCAATACCTTAGGGATGGGTGAGAGGATTTTCAAGAAAGCCACATTTATTTGATTAAAAAAAAATACAGTAATATTGTTAATTATTATAATTTAAAACAAGTTTTCTAGTTTAATATATTTTAAAATGTAATTTTTCATGTGATGCAAAGCATATGAATTTTCAGCATCATTCCTCCAGTCTTCAGTCACATGATCTTTCAGAATTGATTTCATAACAGTCTAGGAAATAATTGTGCTCCTTTATATTTTTGTGGAAACCATAACTATTATATCATTTTTTTGATCTATTTAATGCATCCTTGCCAAATCAAATATTACTTAAAATTACAATCTTGCAGTCCCCAAACTATTAAACAGCAGAATGGCAAGCAACTGCATTTCTTAAAACATTTTTATTCTATATTTATGATTATTTTTAGGTTAAATTTTAGCATGCCAAAAACACATTCCTCAGAATTTACCCGATTTTGCAAATCTTAAAATGGCCAGAAATAAAACACCAGAGTAAAAACTTTGTGTTAAATTATTTTTTTTATCCACTTACATGAAATTACATATTTTCCCTCCAAATAACATTTATGCTTGGGTGTTCTGTATGAAAATTCCAGAGACATGACACAAAGCTAGCCAGCCCAACAGTACTCCCTTTCCTCCCCACATTAACTACTTCATAGCCACATGCAAATTAGGCAAGTATCAAAAGAAATAAATGGAACAAGGAAAAACAAAAACCATTATTGGAAAATTGAAATCATAATTGTATTTCCTACTGCGCTGCTTGATCAGTCATACGGTAACAGTGTCAAGCTTATGTGCTCTTTGTTCTTAGGGTCCTCTATACCTCGTAATTAACAGGGAATAATAAGTAAATGCCATTTGCAGGGCACCAAATGCCTGGAATAAGAAACTTGAAAGTGACAATAAATGGAATGTAACCTTTTTTTTTTTTGCCCATCATCTTACATGACGTGCGAGCGAGCAGCTCACTATTTGACGTGTGAGGCTGCTACTTTCCTAGCTAAAGACTAGCACTGCTATCCCCATCTCTACTCGAAGACGAGGGCTGTTTATAATGCAGATGCTAAATTGCAGGTGTACATAATGGCCATGACGAAGAATCTCCTTGACAGAGATTTACATACAGTATACGAATAACAAAAGACTTTGACTTGCAACTTTGCATGAGCTGAGAACTTGCCCTCACCCACATTCCTCCATGCTAATGCGAAAACCTAGAGCTCCCCAAGGAGAAAAAAAGGTTAACAGCAGACAAAACTCCTCCCCCTCCCAGCCCCCTGCCCCAACCACATCCTAACGCCCACCCGCCCACCCATTTAACCCCTCCCACCCACCTCCCATTACACAAATCCTTAGAAAAAACCCCCACAATGACATGGAAGGAAGAAAGCAAGGAAGGCGCGAGAGTAAAAGAACTAAAACAGACAGAAGTCGACGATGAGGTGGTCTCAGTGTTGATGGTGAGCTGGAACGATGGCAGTTGAATAACAGGGGAAGGACGGACAGAGTGAGACTTAGTTTTCCCGGCCCTCCTCGGCTTCTTCGCCGTCGCCCTGGTTATCTGAAGTCCACAGCTGAAAAATAAGAGGACACTAGTTAATCATGAGCACCTAAACACCTGCTTCTATTAAGAAAGTTATGTCAAAAAAAGACTGAATGCCAAAACGCTTTCCTATTTGGGTTGTCAATTAAACAAATTTTTAAATTAATGATAGAAAATAAAATTAAATATGGTATACATTTGACACCAACTGGCTACCTTTAAAAATAAATCATTCATATCTACTGCAAACATGTATAATATGTACAAATGAGTAAATGTGTACTTTGTCATTTATAATTATTATATTTGTTATTTTTTTAATGAATTTATTCTCTTAAGCTAAACTTGTTTGCACATTTTTTAGTCTTATTTTAAGTCTTAAGCTAAATTTGTTTTTATACTATCCCTTTAAAATTAAATAGCAAATATTGATGCGATTAAATCGTTTTTTATATAAAAAAAATAATAAACATAATTCAAAGGCATTTACATTACTGTGGCAGCTAATTATATGTACTTTATATAACACACACACACACACACACACATAAAATTGTGCACCCCAAATATATATTATATACATAGAAGTGAAACATCTGTATAATATATCAGAAGTTTTATTTATATAAAACCGCTGAAATATTTAA
This sequence comes from Pimephales promelas, assembly GCF_016745375.1. The sequence continues at coordinate 1,788,104 of NW_024121222.1, read as the reverse complement.
ACACAAATTTTACTTCTGTAAATATATATATTAAGGCTGCACGATTAAGCGAAATTAACATTGTATCCAGCCTCTCACAGAGACTTCAGATGGCCAAACACCTGCGATGAGACGACTCAACGCCGGCGATATGTTATGCCCTAAATTATTACATGGTTAACTAAATGTGTTAATCCATGTACATTTCTGAAATGCACTTTCTGTAAAGCTGCTTTGAAACAATATGTATTGTGAAAAGCGCTATACAAATAAATTTGAATTCAATTAACATGAAATATGTATTTGATTTAACCTGCTACTAAAGATAAAACTCACTGTCAAGTTGTCCCGCAGTAGCTGCATGATCAATGTGCTGTCTTTGTACGATTCTTCATTCAAGGAATCGAGCTCTGCAATGGCCTCATCAAAAGCCTAGGAGAAAAAGATCACCCAAAAACAAGATGAGTAATATATACAAGTATATTCTGTATAATTATAAATATAATTGTGGGCAACACTAATATTTTTTTTCTCATTCGCCTGTGTGTGTGTTAAACGTACCGTTTTGGCAAGCTTACAGGCCTGATCGGGCGAGTTGAGAATCTCGTAGTAAAATACGGAGAAATTGAGCGCGAGGCCCAGACGAATGGGGTGTGTGGGCTGCATCTCTGCCTTGCTGATTTCAAAGGCATCCCTGTAGGCCTCCTGTGAATTGGCAATGATAGCTAGAGAAACAAAGAGGAAAAGTATATTTATGTAATCGCATGCATTCAGGATTTGATCATTAAAATACAATTAGTTTAAGCTTTAAGAATAAAGAACTTAACTGGTAATATTGTGTCTGCAATGTTAATAACTAAAAATTAAAAAAATATATATATATATATATAAATAAGAGGCTTTACTGTCATATAAGGGATATTTTAGCAGATTCAGTGCATTTAAATGTGGTAGTCTCTCCTGAAACTCTGCAGTGTCTAGGCTACGTGGCTGTTGGTCCTCTTGCAGCATGAAAAATAAAACGTTTTATTCAAATTGTGAATAGATTATATAGCCTACAGTAAGAGAGCAAAAAGCGCTCCCTTTATGACTGAAAATGTCAATAACAAGCAAATCGCATTGTAATTAGAAAAACTTTTGACAATCTTCAGACTGCAGAGCGTGAACAAATAATCAGTGGATACCGAATTGAGACGAAACAGTCTTGGCTATTGGGCCTGCAGTCTGCTCGTGCCTATTGACTCCCGACCCGCACTGCAAATGACCATGTCAATATTATTCCACCCGTTACATCAAATATTAGCAGTTATCCTGTGCAGGACTGTTTTCAGATCACTTTCTGCCCTAATCCAGTGAAATTATGTTTTACATTAACATTTTCCACTAGGGGGCGTTCAAGCACAAACTTTGAAGTTATTATGATTTAAGTACAGTAAGCATGGTTTCACAGACAGAGGTTAGACTAACCCAGGATTAGGCTTAAGTTCAATTAGGAAATTTGAGTCGTTTTATACGTACATTTTAAGACAAAACAGTAGCACTGATATATTTTAAGATATGTCAGTGCAAGTTGCTTTCAGTTCAAACAGCTCAAACATGCATTTTAGTCCGGGACTAAGCCTTATTAAACCTGGTCTGTTAAACCGGGGGCTTATCATTTTTAATTGCAACCTTATTTAAATCATCCAAGAAATAATTTTGCAATCTGCCAATTTACAGTTCATCTCACTCAAAACTTTTAATTAGTGTTAACTTGTTTTAATGGTGAGAAGTGGGGATCTGTATTAGAGGGTTTTTCCCTGAGACTTCCAAACCAATTCAAAAAGGAATTATATTCCCTTTCCTTCTTAAAATGGAACAGGAATGTGACAAGCTGTGAAGCAGCACTGGAGCTCCACCCACCCACACATGGGCTCGCATTCATTCAGTAAGGTGGGTGGATTCACATGTCTGCACCTGTTCCAATGAAGGAAGGAAATCAGACTGCTAACCATTTCCCTCGTAGACCTAAAGACCCTCCTTTTATTTTATTTTTTCTCTCCCTCTCTCTTTCCCATAAGTGAATCCTACTCTCTGAGAGTTTGTCAACCTCATGGCACAGGAAGGTAGCAGCAAGAGTCTTCCTGTTATGCACACTACAGCTCTGTTCCTTTCTGACTCTACCAAGACAGACAATGGAGAGCAAACCACTTTAAGGTTTATATAGAATCTCCTCTAAATAGAACCAGCCTGTGAACAAAGTAAGATTACATTACGTCTGGTAATTACTGTACTAGTTTATTAATAATTTGTTAATTACACTAACATTCAAAGGTTTGAGGTCAGTACATTTTTTTTAAATACATTTTTAGTCTCTTTTTCTCACCAAGGCTGCATTTATTTGATCAGAAATACAGTAGAACAGTAATATTGTTATACACTATATTAAACCAACTAATATATTAATATGTTAAAAACAGTTGTGATGCTTAATATGTTTGTGGAAAAATAGGTCTCATTGTTTTTCAGGAATCATGGACAGTAAGAAAGTTCAAAAGAACAGCATTTAATTAAAATGCTGTTTTGTAACAAAGTAAAACACTTTACTTTCATTTTGAGGCTAACTTTGTTACGTTTACTACTGAATTATTCACTGTGGGAGCCAAAGTTTATGAATGGCCCCCTCAAAAAAAAAACAGATCCTCTTTAGAGATTTCCGCCCCCTTACTTCCTCTCCAGCTTGGCTTCGTGTCAGTAGTTTGCGGAAACGTTACATTTTTAGCAGAAGTTCGTATGTTCACTAGCACGTGGTGGAGACTAGTCACTACCGCAGCTTTGAGAGCCATGCCGCATATTGTTCAAATGCCTACATGACTAACTAGCTAACATAATCTTGCATTGTTAACAGGATTTAAAGATATAAGGGGTGCTTTCCCACCTAGTAAATTTAAATAGACCAAATTCACTGAAGAACTTACATTTAAAAAGACAATTTAAGGACACAAAATAATCTATTTGTTTTTGCCCATACAATGGAATTCAATTAAGTCCACATCCACTGGACTTATGCTGGACCCCATTGACTTTCACTGTATGGATAAAAAAAAAATAAAAAAAAAATAATAATAATAATAATAATTTCTCAAGATATCTTCTTGTGTCCCACAGAAAAAAAGTCAGTCATTAAGATTTGAAACGGAATCTAGGTAAGCAAGTAATTCATTTCTGGTGAACTATCCTTTCAAAATTAAGGACAGACTTAACAGAATGGCTTACAGTTTTTCTCCTCTCCCAGAGCCACCTCCGCTAAGTAGCGAAAGTAATCGCCTTTCATTTTCAGATAGAAGACTTTACTTTCAGCTGGGGTCGCCTTGGGGATGAGATACTTGTCCAGAAGAACCTATGACACACAGACAAAAGAGAAAAACCATATTAGCGGTTTGTCAAATGGTTTTACGTCCTGTTATCAGCGAGTTTGAAGGAAAGGGGGAAGTTGTCCTCAGTAGAACAAGAGTCAACAGTAGTAAAGAGATGAACTGATAACAGAGTTCTGCAAAACTAGTTTGACGACATGCTGTTGCAAAAAGTGGCCCAGGTGATACCTCTCTTAGCAAAATGTGTCCAGTACTGGGATGCCATTTTCAGTAAACCATCATGTAGTCCCAACAATGAAGTTTCTAGAAAATCAGCATTCTAAAAGCCTTTTAAAATAACAAACTTGGATTGCCTTCAGGAGTGACAGACGCCTGACGGCTTGTGGCAGAACTGCAGTTTCACAGATGCTTCTGAGACTTTCTATTGCAGGGAGGGGGGAAGGGGAGAACGGGAAAATTGACTACGCCATGTGAGCTAGTGCTTGTGGAACTAGGTCATTGAGCTTGCTGGGCTTGTTTGCAGCACGACTGGCCTGATTGCTGCCACCCTAAACAGAACCTCAGGGTCAACACTGCAATACAAGTATTCAAATAAACTCTTCCATGGTGCCCTAACAAACCACCTAAAAGGGTTCACCCAAAAATGAAAATGTCATTAATGACTCACACTCATGTCGTCCCAAGCCCATTCATCTTCGGAACACAGTTTAAGGGTGTATTCACACCTGCCTTGTTTGGTTCGATTGAATCGAACTCTAGTTCGTTTGCCCCCTTGGTGCGGACCTTTTGGGCAGGTGTGAAAACAGCAATCGAACTCGGGTGCGGACCAAACAACCGAACCGAGACCCAGCTGAAGAGGTGGTCTCGGTACGGTTTCAAACGAACTCTGGTACGGTTCGTTTACGGTGTGAACATGAACCGACCCAATTGCAAGAAAGCACTGCGTCGAAAGAGAATATTGCGCGTCTTTCTGCGCGTCGTGTGTGAATGTCTAATCGCGCAAAGATGCAAAAAAAAAAAAATCATTTGCAGTTCATAAAGCATTTGCAGTTCACCACCTTTTGGTGGTGGTTGACGAGTTTCCCCCTTAAAGCGAGTGCCGAGAAAAATTATATATATAAATGTAATGAATTATTATTAATGTAAGGATAGTTACAATACAAGGATGATGCGTTAATTTATGTTAAACTGGACAAACTTAATCGCAAGCGTTAACATTGACAGCACTTGTTAGTACACAATAAGAATCTCATTATTTGAATGAGTGAACATAGCCCCTCTCTATGAATGAAAACTTTATACCTTCTCCATCTTCTGTGCAGTGCCACTTGTAACGCAAAGTTGAGATGTTGCCCAGAGATAAAAAAAAAAAAAAACAGTAGATGGTCGAATGAAAAGATGCACGAGAGACGAGAGTTGTCGTATTTCCCCGCGTTTATAGAGCCACTCAAACGTTACACTCGTCGTTTTCTCAAAATCCGAATTACTTCGTATAGATGACATTGTATCATATGATACTCATTAGTTTCTTCATATTGCGTTTGTACAGAATTAACACAAAATTAGTAAAAGAACAAATATTGCAGTATGAAATATATTGAAATATCTCCATGCTGAGCCTTTTTTGCACTTCCTGATTTCCCTTGAGAATCCTTGTCCAATGAATGGACGACCTTAGCACACGTGTGGTTTGGTTCACAAATTTTGGTTCACTTGCAAAAAGAGCAGTGTGAAAGCGAACCGTACCAAAAAAAAAATAGTTAAAAAAAAATAGTTTAGTCCGAGAGTTTTCTGTCCCTCTTTTGAAAATGTATGTACGGTATACTGTCCTTGCCCAGAAAGGAAATAAAGACATCATCAAAGTAGTCCATGTGACATCAGTGGGTTAGTTAGAAAGTTTTGAATCATCGAAAATACATTTTGGTCCAAAAATAACAAAAACTATATTCAGCATTGTATTGTCCTCCGGTTCTGTTGTCAATCCGCGTTCAGTGATGTGAGCGTGTTATCAGTGCGCCCGAGTTTCGTTTACAGTCTGAGGGAGACGCACCCTGTAAACGAAACAATCTACGCAAACATTTGAACCCGAATACACGGACGCACCAGATACACGTCAGTAGCGTCTTATATCATCACTGCGGACTTGTGAGTGCGGCATGAAAACAGAACCGAAGAGAATACAATGCTGAATAAAGTCGTAGTTTTTGTTACTTTTGGACCAAAATGTATTTTTGATGCTTCAAAAAATTCTAACTAACCCACTGGTATCACATGGGGTTACTTTGATGATGTCTTTATTTCCTTTCTGGAGAAGGACAGTAGATCGTACATACATTTTCAATGGAGGGACAGAAAGCTCTCTGACTAAATCTAAAATGTCTTAAAATGTCTTGCGGGCTTGGGACGACATGAATCATGAATGACATAATTTTCATTTTTGGGTGAACTAACCATTTAATGATAAACACTGTCTCACTGGATTCGATTGATTCTGTCAAGGTCATTCTTAAATACTATTCAGAGGCATATGGTTAAGAATCTCAGTGTTCTGTGGCCTCATTTGCATCAAATATCAAAACGACAGGAATTTTTAGGTGCAAAGCAACCAAAAGATCTGTTTAGTCATTACAACTCAAATGAATAATTTAACCTTGTTAAATCACGTCACTGATGAATCAATGACCTACTTGTGCTTTCAATGGTGGGAGCAATGCATAGCATCATTGTATTATGTAGCTCTTTATCCTGACACATACATAGTTGAGGGTTTGAATAACCACTAACCCATAATCTTTTTCAAACCGAGACAAAGTGTCTTGTGTCAGGAGAGCGATTTCCTTTTTTTTATTTGATGTGTAGAGACTAAACAGTGTTAAAGTGATTAGTATGCCAACTGCCACTCACTTCCTCCACCATATCAAATGACACAAATGTAAATATTTTGAAAGTGTGCTCACATAGGCATAATTTCAGCAAATTTTGGGGGGTAAAAGGGTCCACTTTCAGTAGAGTAGTGATGTATAAAGCACAGCTCACACAGAAGTCACCTCACCAAGTAGCTTTCTGAACCAATGACAAACAAGTCAAACTGTGATATCACGTAGTAGATGAGAGAGGCAATCGTGGGACGCAAGTGTTTGTTTTTGTGGTACAAAAGTTCCAGTGCATTGCATATCTTTCCCCACGATGCTGCCAGGGCTAGACTCTGGCTGCGGGTGATTGGTTGGCCATCAACCACGGACACATCTAAACTATGTTTGTGTGTATAGAAAGTATTTTTCTCAAGAGAGCTTCGAGAACTGAAGAATGGTGGATTTCAGCCTTGTTTACCAATTCAGGTTTCGTCTCGCGGGTGATCCGGTACCAAGTTCCGAGGACTTGTCTATGCCTTCAGAGGTATATTATGTCTAAAATGTAACCCTGACCAATTTACTTGCCTTTTGTTAACCCTCTGGGGTCGACAAATGCACCAGTGCACGCACCAGATTGTTTTCACATAGCAGCAAAATAGACTTAAAATACTATCATTTATGGTCATTATGGGAGACTTAAGAAATATGAAAAAAAAGGTAAAATATTTGTGTGTCCAATTACAGTCGAAACAAAACATTGTGCTTTTGTAAAATAAAGAAAATAAACAGGGTGTGCTTTCTGCCTCCATCTACTTTTTTCTGGAGCACGTCTCTAAACTAAAAACTCGAATACTAGTCACACAGGCAAGACAATATCTTATCAAAAATGAATTACTTCTAAAATATATTCATTTATTATTATAGTGTCTATAAACAAATATATATATTATAATGACATAATTATACATGTACATTAATATGTTTTAAATAGAATCACGATTAGGCTCCTGTAGGCTAATATAGGCCTATGTAGCAGGGCATTCAGTTACTTTTGAAAGGACAAAAATAAGGTGCATTTCATTATACTAACTTTGCCATTTTTTACGTTTTATCACTGATTTTTAGTTAATCTATGCTGATTATGAAAAATGAACCGTATGCATGAGTATAATAAGATGCGCAATATATCGGGAGGCCACATTTTGATCAAATTAAGTTCAGTTTTGTATAAAGCCTTTCTTTAAAGTGAACTTTGTTTAGTATAAATTGTATCTTAATTGTATCTTGTATTTTGATTAATGTTTCATCAACCAGTTACCTATATTTAACAAATAAGCAGCAAATATAGGCTATAGCAGACAATATAATCAGGACATGGACATGCCGGCACGATTTAACTTGTAGTGCTCGTGAACTGGGGCTCGTCTCATAAATGAAACAAAACTCAGAAATACATAGAAAGCTTGAAATGTCTACGTCTAAACAACAATTCAAAACGAAAAGAAACAGAGAACTCTCTCTATAGGCTATGAAGTGCATTAGCCTACTCCATAGGCGCATTCACAATACTGCGAAGTGGCGAATCAGTCTCGTCAACTTAATCTTTTCAGTCAAAAATGACATTGATTCGATAAAATGTCTATATTTGACACATTCGTTACTTTTGCCGGTTCTTTGTGGCAAGCTTTCAGAGTCCGCTAACTAATCGAATATCGTGACAGCCACCATTGAACTCGAAACTACAATAATAAATTGTAGTTTTCCTTGCTTAAAACCCTGATCTTAAAGTAAAAAGAGGAAAATTAGTATTTAATTAAATATATGGTGAGATTACTACATTTTACTGAATTAAACGCATTTGTGGTGAAACTACTACATTTTCAGGTCAATCGGTGTTCATTTTTACCACGAACCGTGTGCTCACTTTAATTCAGCATTTGCAGCCCAGCAAAAATAGACTTGGTGCGGAAACGATATAAGCACTGCACCTGGAACGGATCGACGGACTGCATCCGCGTGCAGTGCGAAAGCTCTAACCTGTTAAGATGGGTACGGTAAAAAATACACACCGCATACGCACTGCTAACGGAGTATGTGTGAAGTGGGTGTTATTGTAATGTGTTACCAGTTCAAACAAATCTTAACAGTCATGCTTAATTATATATTCAAAACAAACTCCACGAGGCGTCAGTGATTTCACCAGTAGAGACGGCTTTATATAATGACAGCGGACCTTTCTTGACCAATCCAACAGAAATTATCAGTATGGATTTTTGCAGATAACTGATGGTGATAACTGAACAAAGGTACACGTACTTTTCTGATTGGCTTTGATTTTTTTGCAGCAAAAAAAAAAACAAAAACAAAAAAACCTATTTGGCACTTAAATCTTGTCCCATCCTGCTTGGTTAGGACATACAAGTGTAAGGACTTTAAAGAACTAAATGCAACATTAGGTTACATAATACGCAGGAATTCACAATGACATCATAGTCTCGTGTCATTCTCCTAAATGCAAAAACAGTGAAGGTAAAAGTCCATTTGGCTATAACGTGGAGAGCTACGGGTCAGTGGCCCAAAAACAAGAGCTCAGCTGCTGTCATTATGGGATTAGAGGTGACTCAACCTGCATGGTAACACAGAGCCCTGTGGCCGTCAGCCGCTTTCAAGCTATGTCCAGACAAAGTTAATTAATTCTCTCCCTTTAGCTCAAACACATCAGGTAGCTTGGCCTAAACCCTTATTCTCCTTTGATTTTAACTCATCTTCACCTTAAGAAAACAAATATTGTCCAAACGAAAAGTCCATTAATCTACAAGCAACTGTAGTCAAGCATCCTACTGTGCCCATGTTTGGTCCACAGCCACACTGCAGTGTTCAGCCGTCCTCATGTTCTCTGGAGGCCTCTTCACTTCCCACATACATAGCCTCGTCTTTCCCACCCAAGCAGCTGCTAAAAGTAAATTAGCTGCCTCTCTCACTTCGGCCAAATCCTTGGAATTAATATATTACTCAGGGGACTTGTCTTATGGCTTACTGAGCTGAAATTACGTCTTCTGTAATGTACCAGTAACAAATTCTTTCACAACTCACTGCTCTGTCACAGGTTCAATTGGTACTACTGCCAAAAGACAGGTGAGCTGTAAATAAATAAAAAAAATTTTTTTGCATTTATATATTATTTATTATTCACATTTTAGTTTTACTAAGCTGTTTTTGACTTATTTTAGAAGTGAATTGAACCATATCAGTAGGTAAATTCTCCAAAAAAAAAATAAAAAAAAATACCACTTTCATCACTTAAGACATGCGGGTTATTTATTAAAGGTAACCCACTGACCAATAGATATTTAGCCACTCCACTCAATCCATCAAGTCTGGCTCTATTTTGAGATGAAAATACATATTTTCATAATCCATTTATTAATATACATTTTGTTCACATTGAACATAAATGGCTTACTCTGAAATCCATTGCATTACACAAAATGGACAGTCAACAAGAATTCACAATGACAAAATTTAGAGAAACATTACACCCTTAATTCACATTGTACAGCTTTTTTGTGAGCTCACTATCTGTGTAGGACATCCAATTAAGGCTTACAGGCATTGGACCAGCCGTTTTTTAAGTAAAAAAAAAACTGTTTTTAAGTAAAACTAAAACTGACATCATGCACAATGTATGGCAAGGATACAGGAACCTCATGCAATGTTAATTCTGTAAAGTCAAATATACATTAAACCATACAGGCCGAAGACAGAAACTGAGGTTAAATAGACTCTGACCCCTTAAATCTGTCATCATCCAAGGAGGGCTACAATAACTAGCCCAGGGAAAGGACACCTGTGAATGCGCTGGAACAAATGGGATCAGGCCTGGACTAATAGGCTTGGCTGAAATAGGGCCTTGCTCATGATGACTAATTAACGCAAGCAGGATTATCAACCTATGTTACCCACCAACACTTGGAAGAAAGAAACGGGGACAAGAGCAAAGGCGTGTATAGTGTGTATCCCTGGGTTAGAATGCAAGATATGCAATCCAAAAGATTGGGATTATCTCAGTTGTAAGATTCTTACCAGTACGTCATTGCAGATCTCCTTCAACTCCTTCTCGATCTTTTCCCGATATTCCTTGACCATTTGCTGCTTCTTATCGCTGCCCTCCGTCTTCTGCTCGATGCTGGAGACCACTCTCCAGGAGGAACGGCGGGCACCCACCACATTCTTGTAAGCCACCGAGAGCAGGTTGCGTTCCTCGTTGGACAGTTCAATGTCACCCTCGGTGACAGCCTTCATAGCGGCTGCCATGTCATCATATCGCTCTGCCTGCTCGGCCAGCTTGGCTTTTTGCACTAGCTCGCTCTTGTCCATGGCTGCTCAGTGCTGAAGAGAAATAGTTACAGAGTTCAATCAGACACCCAATCTGAATTATTTTAGATTAATTACAACTCCACACCAAACGTTTAGTTTTACACAAAATCAAGTGAGACATGCGACTAAATGTTGCTTTTACCTAAATCAATTCTACTGAACTAAATGAACTTAAACATATGAATAATAGGAATAAGAATAATCCAAAAGAACATTAATATATATATATATATACACTTTAATATTGCATCTCTTTGCTTGATTAGCCTTATTTTGGATGTTCAAGAGGTGTCCTCTGACGAATTCTTGGTTAGATGCTAAATCCACTGAGAATAGAAACTAGGGTTAGGGTTAGGGACAAGTGGACTAGTATCACCCTTGAGGAAGTTCTGAAAAACTCAAAGCAGTGTGAATCAATTAGTTTGGCACAGGCAACACAGGATAACCAAAGGCTGCTGATGCTACTACTGACCGTGCGGGGTATATTTAATCAATTGCTTATGTTGTATAACACAAGACGATTCATGCATTATACAACATGTACAATCTACAATATATTTGTAGCTTTTAGACTTGAACCACAAAGCATTTTGCAAACATCCAATGAAAAGTAGGTGCCATTCTTGTACACAGCTTTAAAAAAAAGTTAGGCCATAAGTATTTGCCCTCCAGGGTCGCATTACAGAGCGAAGAAATATGCGGATGTGCTGTTCTCGACAACCACGCCCAGTTCCCATAGTTGCCCATTCATGCGCTTTACATATTGTGTCTTAAAGAGATAAATCACCCCTAAAATATGAACATTCTGTCATCATTTACTACACCCCATAAGACTACCATTATTCCCTTAAACATAAAGATATGCTTGGCCGTAAGACGGCACCAGTCACCATTCAAAAACAACCATGCGATGTTCGTCAATGGCGACTGAAGCTGTCATTCCGTCACATTCTGACTAATGTTTCACGTAAAAAAAAAAAAAAAAAAAATCGAAACAGTTTTGAAACAAAAGTTAAATGTATGATGACAATTTTGAGTTAACTATCGCTTTCGAAGTTGCCAAGGACCAAAATACACGTCGCTGTCGGCCACTTGCTGACTACACAAAGCTTCTTCAGCGACACCATTCTGGAGGTTCGCGACTTTATTACGTCGATATCATCGTGAAAGGGAGACAAGCAAAAGCAATTTCCCTTCAAGTGCACAGTATGGCAAATGTATCAAGCTAATATGTCATAGTAACATCATGTATCGCTGCCCTCATGATAAAACCAAGCTAGCTTGTTGGCTAAGCCATATGATGAAGGCAAGTCTGATCTGCCCTGCCCATCTGCATGGCCGACTGAACTCACAGCAAAGAAACCAGCAACTATTTCTAATGTCAAGAAACAGCCAATGTGTTTTAATGATTTAAACAATCTCTGTGCTCTATGCATGCAAGACTGATAAAGCAAATCGATGGCGCTGTTTGTCAGGTGGGTCTCTCGATTAACGTTATTTATAATAGCTCGCCTGATATTATCAACCAAATTACCCGAAATAGTCGAAGATAATAAATAAGTATACTTTTTGAGTACCATTAAATGTGTTAACATGACAGGACCAAGTACAGTCGACTGAATTAATAGTGTCAGAATAACGTTAGATATCTCAGACACGTGAAACAGGCTTCGGCTCGTTTCAGCATCAAAAATGCACTGAAACAGTATTTTACACAAGGACGCACAAATAAAACTGTTACATTAGGATATAAAACACAAAACGTGTAGTTTTAGCGATGAATTGTAACTGTAAGGTCGACCACACCAAGAGGAAGAAACAAAAAGGGGCGGCCTAGATCTGCCAAGCAAAGGCTTATTGTTCATTTCCAGCACGTTAGCATCCTCAGCTAAGGTTACTACGTCCTGTCCATTGCATCGTCCATCGCCATTTAAATGTAATTTCTCATCGCAAATAATAAAATAATAAAAACAGGACCAACATGCCTGGCATTTATACAGATCTAGCATATTCTCTTACCTGAGTCTCGGGGAATAACGATGGTCCTGTCGGAGCTAAGCTAACCGCGGCTCACAGCTGATTCTCACGGGCGCTCGGGCTAATCCACGGGGTTTCCCTCCAATCAGACCAGCCCCAGGAGCCGAGACAAGGCTGGGCCATGTGACGTCAAAGGTAACCAAGGCGACGGCTGACTTCAAGTGGTTTGTGATTGCATGAGAGCCAGTTCGTGATTCTGTAGTGCACCATTTTCCCTCCACTTTTCCTTCCCTCATTATATGTCCCCAGCCTTTCTTTTTCTATCAATACCACCCAAGGTCTGTCAGTCTAGGTTATGTTCCGTCATTATAATGTGATATCATGTTATAATGATATATTATTCTAGCGGCGTAGTTTCGTGATGTGTCAGTTTTACCCCTCACAAGTGCACTTGAATAAGATGGTTGGATGGCTTATGAATGGCAAATATGATCGTTGCTTTGCATCTGCCATTTTGTGTAATGAGAGCACTCACATAATGCAGTGCTTTAAGGAATGGTTTACCCAAAAATAATTTTAAAAATGTCATAAATACTCGCCTGCAAGTTTTTCCAAACCTGAATAAATTTCTTTCAAAGATATTTTGATAACACTTTACAATAAGGTTCATTATGTTCACTATTAATCTTAGTTAATATGAGTTTCAATATTTACTAATACACTAAAAGGTTGTATCTGTTAACATTAACAAGGATTAATACAATTACAAATGTATTGCTCATTGCTAGTTCATGTTAGTTAATGCATAAACTAATGTTAACTAATTAACCTTACTGTTAAGTGTTACCGATATTTTGAAGAATGCCAGTACACCAAACAGTTGTGGGGGCACGATTTACTTAGTATGGAATATTTCTTAAAAAATGCTGGTGGCCCCACTGTTTGGTTGAAGACATTCATACAGATAAATTCAAACAAATTCATACAGGTTTGGAAGAACTTGAGGATGAGTAAATGATGGCACAATGTTCATTTTTGGGTGTGTTAATGAAAATGTTGTGTTACTAAAAATGTAGAGAGAACATTAAAAAAATCCTCCCTTTTTTCCTCTTGAGAAGCAATTTCAATCAGGGGGAAAGGCTATTGCAACTTATGTTTCATGCAAACTATATATTTTTTGTGTTGTGGCATTATTTGAACTACAGACACATTTTTAACCCAACATTTGGGTTTGTCCATATTTGACCCAAATTTGAGTTGAAAAAACACAGCATTTTTTTTTTTTCCATTTTTTAGCATTTTGTAGTTCAAATAATGCCACAACAAAAAAATATTTGCTGTATTTGCAACTAGGCAGTTGAATTTAATTCATTTTCTTGTGAAAAACATGAAGTCTGGACTGTGGAGCCTATATCACAAGCAAAATTAGAACACAGGTCATACACAGCTTGGTAGAAGAGGAGCTATTTTTTGCACTACTCCAGTTTGTTTCCATTGGGAATTAGTCTATTTTCTACATTGTCACATGTCCTCCCATCAGATATAAATTCAGTAACCTATTTCAGGGCAAAATCCTGTATTATTGGTGCAAGTTAAGTCCACGGTGAGAGCGAAGCAATTGTGCAACCAGTGCGCTGCTACTGTAAATGCAACCGCAGTTTCACTCGAAGGTGAGCAGTGATTACAGATTTTGTTGTGTGACAAGTAGGGCAGGTTTTTCAGTTTACTTAAAGCCACACCCAGAGCAGAACTCAGAGCATGACAGTTCAAAATAACGCTATTGTCACTCACTTAGGTAAGCTGTGGCTTCGTTTGATGCTATAGTTCATACACACCTGTGTGGTTATGTCACTGCACTAAAAAGAGAAAATTATGGAGAGAACAATTTTAGTGAGTCAGACACAATGCCAATCAAAGTCTTGGCAAAGGTTGTGCTGATGTCTTTTCCAAGAAGAATAGGCTCATCTTCCGGCTACTTGCCATTGTCAAACACTTAAAAGTATTATATGCTCATGATATATATACATTTTGATGACAGGAATACAAAGGCACTTGACACCACAGAACAAAACATTTATTTAAGTAAACAAGTATTTAAGTAATCTGTAATTTATAATCATTCTATATATTTAAACATAAAATGTGTAATTTTAAAGGTTTTACCTGTATTTGACCACACCATAACAAACCATGAGGAATAAGGAGCAACCTAGATCTCTGGATATTGCATTTTGATGACAGATATACAAAGGCACCTGGCTGAAACCACAGAACAACACATTTAAATTGACTGCTTTGCATGTTATAGTATTCACAATGGCAAGATCTTATCTTCTCTTTTGGTAAAACAACCAAATTATGTCCCCAAACCAGAATTTTTTTTTTTATAAATTAAAATGTACCAAACAATAAAGAATCGTCTCTGCAACAGATATCTCATTGACTGTCCAATGTACATGATTTGGGTTGTTGAAGTGTGATTTTATAACCTCATATTTTATAAGGTTATACAACAACAATTTAATGCTTGAATTCAAAGACGAGGCTATGTAGCCTATAGATAGCAAAAAATGACACCACTTATTTAGAACAGAATGAAAATGACTAATTTAAATTATTCATTAATCATTTTACATAATGCTAATATGCATTTCTAAGATAAATAAAGTACTGTTTTTGCACTGTTAACTGGTCAGACTGTTTCCTCAGGAACCACACCTGAAAAAAAAAATGAACACATACTGACTGCATACTTTTGAGTAATATATCAAGTGATCTATTGGCTAATTATTATGCAAGCCTCACTGGGCTCAAATAACAGCTGTCCTAAAGAAGAAAGGGATAGGGAGCACAAAGTAGCCTATATGTTAATGAAGAAAACGCAACTGGGTCAACTGTGGTAATTAAGTAAAGTAGTTTTTCAGAATAAAGTAAATACATTTTAAAATAAAGAGCACTAACAAGCAAAATAAGCGAAAATTTAGTACATTATAAAACATATATGAAGCAAGGACAAAACTGCCACTTATAAATATTAGATTTTCTATAATTGTTTAATATATTTAATTTACTGTGTGATTTATTAATGCAATGTATTAATAAATGTCGGCCTAATTGTTTTGGTTGATTAGGCCTATTTAAAAAAAATATTTTACATATATTGTACCTGTCAAAAGATTGAAAACGTTACAATTTTTTATGTTTTTGAAAGAAGTCTCTTATGCTCACCAAGGTTTAAAAAAAAAACAGTAATAACATAATATTGCAATACATTATTACAAATTAAACATTTTTATTTGAATCTATTTTAAAATGTAATTTAATCCTGTGATGGCAAAGCTTTGATTTGATTTAGTAGACAATTTTTTTTTTTGCCTATAGTGAAATACCAATTTGTCAATTGATAACACATAACTTTCCATTGAGATCCTCGATTTAAAATGAAATAAATATCCACAAGACTTTATCTAGTGTTATAATAATGTTTCTCACTTGAGACATATTAAAATATTTAGCTCTTTTATTGATTATTGTGTACCATTTTTAGTTTTACTCGGCTTTTTATGGGATACATCAACGTAAAACAAATAAAACCCGAAACCTTCTGTATCAATTTATTTTTTAGATTTTTGTAAGTTATCCATCTACACATGGGACAAATCAGACATCCAATAAAATGACATTGCATTAAACATGATGTATTTTTAGATTTTGAGAGATACTTGCACCACTAAAATCTTTATCATGGACACATCTAAGATCATTAACAATATAGTTCTGTTTAATACACAACTCACTTGATAGACATGTTAAATACCTTGTTCAATTTACATTTACTTAATCCAATTTTCAGTGTCACATAACATTGTCCTTCAGAAATCATTATAACATGCAGATTTGATGCTCAAGAAACATGTCTTCTTCTTCTTCTTCACGTTATTATTATTATTATTATTATTATCATCAT
The DNA here is from genome assembly GCF_016745375.1 of Pimephales promelas. The sequence goes on along the minus strand of NW_024121222.1, from coordinate 1,771,599 downwards.
CAATGTTTGTTGAAAACATTTGTGCTGCTTAACATTTTTTTGTGGAAATGCTGATACTTTTTCAGGATTCTGATTAATAAAGTTCAATGAACAGAATTTATTTGCATTAATTAAATGTATTTAAAGCATTTATTAAATAGAAATCTTTTGTAACATCATTCATCTTAGGCTACGTATAAATAGCTAGCAGTAGGGAGGTGGCTGGAAAGCCAAAACAACGGACCAAAAAGAAACAAACAACTTGGATGCCATTATTGTAGTGTTTAGTTCGAACAGTAGGTGGGGATGTTTGGCAGCTGTTATTAGTGTTTGGCAACGGTTAATAATTTTTGTGAACCTAGACCCAGAGTTTCAGACATGGGCAAGTTAGCAGTTCTCTCGCTCGCTGTTACTGCTCTTGCAGTTTTAATCGGAGAAAGGCTCAGTTCATTAAGGTTGGTTCATGTGTCCGATCATATTAACGATTGCTGCGATTACCATTGCAACTTTTTATTGCAATTAACGTTTGACTAACGTTACATGTTGTTCTGATCTTTGTTGTTGACATAGGCCTATTCATTTGTAGCTTATCACTATTGCACATGACCGCATAATAATATATTTTTACACCACTTGTCGTTTTATCTTCTCCACAGGCATTTAACACTTTCCTACAGAGAACTAACTCAGAACTACCTTCCTAACTGTCACCTAATTGATGGCATAGGTAAGCAAAAACCTTTGGGTTGATCGCCTTCTTCTTTTCTGGTCACGTGTCTTTAGTTGGATTCAATTAAATAATTTGAATCTAATGCCTTGTTAGCTATATACATTTTAAACCTTGTAGTTCGTGGAAAATAATGTCTTACTGGTACAATGTAATATGTGTGTGTAGATTTGAAGAAGCAAAAGTTTCTGACACTGCTAATGTGGATGTTGTTGTAATCTTTGCTACTTTTTAAAATGTTTATCAGATTTTGGGGCTGAAGATATCACCATACTTGAAGATGGATTGGCTTTTCTGAGCACTGTATGTCATACTCATAACTTCAAAATTATTACTGAGTATTTTGATTAGTTATTCAGATATAAATTGTTCTCGTCAATTTAAGTTAATGTTAGCAACAGCCGTTTTCACTAAAAGCATGTCTATTGATATGCTCAGCTGCTGAGTTTATTTGATCATTTAAATGCAACTAATTTTTTTAATGTTCAAATAAATTGCACAAAGGGCTTGAAGTATCCTGGCTTGCCATCCTATTCAGACGATCCTGGAAAGATTTATACCCTGAATCTGTTGGATTCTGAACTGAAACTTGAAGCACTGAGCATCAAGGGTCAGTTTGACAAAGACTCTTTTAATCCACATGGAATCAGCGTATACACAGACGACAAAGGTTTGGCATTTTCATTAAATATATATATACATAAACAAGAAAAGTTGCATTCCACGTTGAATTATGTCTATATTTACATTGATATTGTTTAATTTACAATACCTACTGTACACTAAGGTGAGGTAGTATAAATGTAAAAATGTTAAATCGGTGTTATATTAACAAATCTCCTGGTTCTTCCAAGCATTATAATGGGAGTGAATAAAAACAGGGATTTTGAAGCATCCATCAACAAACTAAAGCTCCTCTGACATTTTTCTTTAATAATTCTCGGTTTAGGCTTCTAGTTCATGACTGTTTTTTTCTCTCTGTGCTTCCACGTTCATCAATACATCATGTGTCGGGTCAGGGTTCACTCTTTGTCCGAATACAAAATCTAGTGAGTCTAGTTTTAAAAAGTTAGAAATATGAATATTTTTCTTACAAAGACACATTGCTTTGTTTTAGAGGGCCTTTAATAATCCCCTGCATGGAAGAGCCAGGATATTTTTGAATATAAGTCTGATTGTGTTTGGCTGAAAGAAGAAAATATACTCATAGGATGGCGTTAGAGTGAGTAAATTATGGGATAAGTGTTATTTTTGGGTGAACTAACCATAGATATTATGCATAATAAAGGCTAGATCTAGTCTCATCTGCGCTGCTGGCCAATGGAGGTCGACGTCCACACCTGGCGGCCATCTTGCCACAGTCAGCTCGCTCACTTGTAACGTTGTGTTTTAATGGTGCATGTGCTTTTTAAATAACCATAACTTGCTCAATTTTCGAACGATTTTCAAACGGTTTGATTTGTTATAAACAGCAGATATATGGTTATGACACTGTGAATAATTAGAACCATATGAAAATAACATTGAACAAAACAGATAGGAGCAATGAATATACACACGCACAAGGTATTTATGTTATTTATGTTAAATCAATATACAGTATAGGCTACTAAAATTCAGTGTACAGAATGGCAACATGATACATATACACTTATATAATATAAATATTTCCATTTTAATAAAAATAATTTGAATTATTACATGTTTAACACTTTCAGGGTTGGGCCATTTTCTAGGGTCCAACATTGCACTGTGCCTGCTTCAGAGATCACTGTTCTTAATAATACAAGTTACAACCACACTCACAGCTTCTTATTATTAGCCAGCTACAACCACATCCACAAAGATTGTAATTTAGACAAAAGTTTAGTTTTCATAAAATCGCTATTAGTGTCAGTAAAACCTAAATGAACAGCTCGATTGTGGTCTCAGCCTTGATAACTTGCGCAAGTAGCCGTGATGCACAACTACACGATTAAGCCGTTTTTCCAAAAGAAAAACTACAATTTCAACATGTTCAAGCATCCAGAATTATAGCCACGTTAATAACGTTTGTACTAAACTGTTTGTAAATCCGTCAAGATTTCAGCGAGATAAGATTTGAGTTTGTGCAGATCACTACATACAGCCATCCACATTTACATATTCAAGCATATTGAGCTGTTAGAAAAGCCACTCCAAGCAGCCCAGTGGGATGAAGGGCACTGGAGGTACCGTAGAGCCCGCCACAAAGCTTGCCTGTGACAAGATGGCCACCGGTGATGACGATAGAGACTCTGCCGAAAGACATCTAGCCTTTATTATGGATATCTATGGAACTAAGCCTTTAAAACTACTGTAAACAGATGAGTTTGATAGAAGTCATTGCATGAATTCTTCTTCTCTCACTACAGATGGTGCCATATATGTGTTTGTTGTTAATCATCCTCAAGGCAAAAGCCAAGTGGAGATTTTCAGATTTGTTGAGAAGGAAAATTCTCTTCAACATATCAAGACTATCAAGCATGCACTTCTGCACAAGTATGTGCTTCAAAACACAGTATTTCTATAACCCTAAATCTAATCAAAGTATAAATTCCAGTTTATGTATGTCCATTTGTTAGTGTGAATGACATAGTAGCTGTGGGGGCCGAAAGTTTTTATGCCACCAATGACCATTACTTCACTAATGAGATTCTCAAGTTTGTGGAGCCCTTACTCTCTTTGCCCTGGTGTGACGTCGTCTACTACAGCCCTGAGACTGTGCAGGTTGTGGCAGGGGGTTTCCTATCTGCCAACGGCATCAATATCTCACCCAGCAAAAGGCAAGTTACAGAAAAAAGCCATGATTTGCATTCATTGAAGCATTGAATGTAATATTATCAAAGCGTTTTTTTTTTTGTGTGTGGAATTATCCCCTCTTTATATGTTATTAACACAAATAACATGTAATTTCAGGCATTTGTATGTGTCAAATATTCTGAAGCACACAATTGTTGTCCTGGAAATAAAGAAAATCACTGCATTATCTCATGTGAAGGTAAACGTCAAACTACACGAAATGTTCACACCTTCTTTTATCCCAAATAGAATATTTATTTTTGTACAGATAAATGCGTAGAATTCTGTCTTTATTAGTTGTGTTAGCTTCAAATAAAACTTTTAATGTAAAAAGCCAACCATTCTTGACTTCTATTGGTAATTTTACTGCATGTTCGTTTTTCTTACCCAGGAAGTTGATGTGGGCTCACTTTGTGACAACATTGAGGTGGACCGTGAATCTGGAGATCTGTGGCTGGGCTGCCACCCAAATGGTCTCAAATGTCTATTTCATGATGCAAATGATCCACCTGGTTCTGAGGTGTGTTAATGCTTGAGTCATGGGTTGAGCCTGTAGGTTCAAATATGTTGAGCTGTCATGTTCATCTTGAATGGTCTTCCCATCCCTTTCCCCTTTCTCTTCGTACTATTTTCTGTCTTAAAAAATATGTGTTGTCCTGTAGGTTATCAGGATTGAGAACATCCTCTCTGAAAAGCCCCAGGTGACTCAGGTGTATGCAGATGACGGCAGTGTGATCATGGCTTCTTCAGTGGCAACCCCATATAGAGGAAAGCTGCTCATTGGAACCGTTTATCAAAAAGCTCTGATCTGTGACCTTAAATAGCGAATATATTCACTTGCAGCAAACAATGAATAAAGATTTGATGATTTGGGTGTAAGTGTAAGTGCATGTGTATTTTTTTATTTTTTTTTTAGAAATTGTCTAAAAAAAGTTTTAAACTACTTTTTTTTCTTATTATATAATCATTATTCTCCATTTGTGTGGAGTGGAACTTAGATTATAGTTTTGAGTTGCCATATGTTAAGACTTTTTGACTTTCTCGAACAATAAATATTTTAGGAGTATGCTCTAAAAATAAAGGTACTTTATTGGATCTATGGTTCCATAAATAACCTTTAACGTTAACTGAAAATGTACAATCCATAAAAGGTTCTTTTGATTGTTAAAATGTTCTTTACATGAATTATCTAAAGTTATTTTAAGAACTTGAGTACCCAAAAATGGTTCTTTGACATTGCTTAAAGGATTAGTTCACTTTTAAAAAAAAAAATCTTATCTAGCGAAACGATCGGTCATTTCAAAAATAAATAAAAAAGTTTAAGTTTTATAAGCACAAATGCTCGCCTTGCTCTGTTCTGTGATGAGCGTTCGTGACTCTCCTGTTCCAACTCGTTCATCAAAATGAACAAATCTTTTTTCGAGTCATGACTCAGATAAGACCCTTATTCATCGTCTGGTGTCGTTTAAAGACCTTTGAAGCTGCACTGAAACTCTCATTTGGACACTGAACCGTTTGGTTCCCAATGAAGTCCATTATATGTAGAAAATCCTGGAATGTTTTCATAAAAATCCTTAATTTCTTTTCAACTGAAGAACGAAAGACGTGCACCTTGGGTGACATGGGTGTAAATTATCAGCAAAAGTTTTTTTTTAAAAGTGAACTACTCCTTTAAATCCCTTCTGGAATTTTTATTTGTGTTTATTAAGTGTTTATGATGTCAATGAAAACTCAATTATGATTATCTGAGTGAACAGCGCAATGATCTCAGGGTGGATGACATGTTCAAAGTGTTTGGGATGGCACTTCAAAAGTCCAAATTGCCTGTGAATGAAACTGCAGTGCTAATGATTAAACAACTGAAATGTATTGTAATTCAAACTGTATATTGAAGAACGGGAAAAGGGATCTGACTTAGTCAATCAATGGCCTTTTTATCTTTAAATGCAAAAATGTGTTTTCAAAACACCTGCTCGTATAATAATTCTTGCTTACTGGATGTGTGTGTATGTATAAACAGTATATCTTAAACGTACATTGGAAATAATCCTTTACCGTAACTTTAATGTTCAGTGTCATTTAGTTGACCTGATTACTCTGGAATCATTCTTCAGTCTAATGACTAGCACAATAATCTAACTGTCCTGTGAGTTGAATGTGGTTATGATTTAATGTAAATGCAGATTTCATTTTATTTGATATGATTGTGAAACAAATCAATTGTCAGTGTTACACTAGACTAGACATATACAAAGTTGTGAATGATACCCCAATTTGAGTTCATTAAAACTGATGACAGAAGAAATGTTACTGTGAGTTTTTCTCTTTGCAGAAGTCATGAGAGGCATTTAAAGGAAAAAGAAAGCATCACAATCACATCAGAGTCACAATCTAGAGGGAAAATGTATGATTTGAACACGAGTCCATCCATACAAGAGGAAAGAGGGAACAGATAGCAAAAAGGTGAGTACTTCTTCCTTACAGCTGATTTTCAGCTTGACTTTATTCCAGTCTCAAGTGTGCTGCTGGGTAAAGTCGTAAACAAAGTCGTAAGTGCTGGGCTCTTTGGGAACAGGAGGTGGGACGTCAGGAATCTGAATGTTTTCGAGGTCCAAGAGGCGAAGTTTCAGCTCCATAGTAACCAGAGTGTCCATATCTGATTTTGTGAGCTCACTTGTCATCTCTTTTCCCAAAAGAGCATTTAAGCCATCACTCCAAATACAGAACTAGTGAATAAAAAAATAAAGGAATTTATCAATAGAGCATTGTTAAGGATGATGCATTAATTCAAGCAGCTCATTAGTGGTAATACAACTTAGGCCAACTTTTAATGGCTTTGATGAGGTGATATTGTTATATTATAAAGAACAAAGGTTCTTTACCTATCCATGAGAGAAGTATACCTTTTATTACTGTTCTGGCTTAGTATCCTGATACTCACCTCATGCTTGTCTGGAGCAATGAAGTTCAGGTATTCATCAGAATTATGGAGAATGGAAAAGGCCAACTCCAGCTGCTCCTGAAAAGCAGAGGAAGAGAGTAATCTCCAACCCTGCAGCGCACCTGACCTCACTTACTGTTCCACAATTCCCACTTGCACTTTACTTGCGGTGCCTTTGCAAAACAGATGGCTTCTTTTGCTATTAAACCCTCCTCCCCAAGTCTGCTGAATTTCCAAAAATGTCAATTTAAAACTTCATAAATTTAGGTTTGAGAGATGAATATCTCTTAGATAGATAGACATTCCTCTCTCTCAAACCCTACATATGCACTCATACACACAATTGGTATGTTGTAAAACAATGCTATTCATTGAACGTCTACCCCTCACATCCTTGTTTTCATTCCTGACAAAATTAAATATGGCGCTACCCATGTAAGTCGATTTAATATCCATAGTCTTCGGTTAAAGGAGTAGTTCACTTTTAAAAAACGTTTGCTGATAATTTACTCACCCCCACGTCATCCAAGATGTCCACGTCTTTCTTTCTTCTGTCGAAAAGAAATTAAGGTTTTTGATGAAAACTTTCCAGGATTTTCTCCATATAATGGACTTCATTGGGAACCAAATGGTTTAAGGTCCAAATGAGAGTTTCAGTGGAGCTTCAAAGGTCTTTAAATGACACCAGACGATGAATAAGGGTCTTATCTAGGACCCTTCGAGTCATGAGTCGAAAAAAGATTTGTTCATTTTGATGAACGAGTTTGAACAGGAGAGTCACGAACGCTCATCACAGAACAGAGCAAGGCGAGCATTTGTGCTTATAAAACGTAAACTTTTTTATTTATTTTTTAAATGACTGATTGTTTCGCTAGATAAGACCCTTATTTACCGTCTGGTGTCATTTAAAGCCCTTTGAAGCTGCACTGAAACTCTCATTTGGACGTTAAACCATTTGGTTCCCATTGAAGTCCATTATATGGAGAAAATCCTGGAATGTTTTCATCAAAAACCTTAATTTCTTTTCGACTGAAGAAAGAAAGACGTGGACATCTTGGATGACATGGGGGTGAGTAAATTATCACCAAAAGTTTTTTTTGTTTGTTTTTTTTAAGTGAATGAGTGACTACAATATGTGTATTTTTGTGTTCCTATGAGCTCAAATAGCAAAGAAAAATGCTACAAAAGTCTTTTCACAATTTTTAAAAAGAGGAAAAAAATAAATGGAGAGATTGATAATGGCAATCGACAAAAATATGTGCATTTGTAAAGCACAGCCGCTGTATATAATATAATAAAAAATATAGTGCTATAAATTTAGGTTACATACATAAAAAATGAAAATATAAAAACTTCGTAGCATTTACGATGCTGATGACGCAAGATTAAAACTTGTTACACAGTGTGTAAAAAGGGCCATCTAACCACTAGATGGCGTCATTTGGACTTAATTGGCATTTGTGTTCCACTGTTTTCTTTCCTTGGGGCTGTTCTAGTTATTATTTTGAGGTAATTAAGGATTTCATGTATTTTTGCCTCTGCAAGATTCTGCATGTAAAATCAGCCTGTCTTGTCTGCTCTGAGTTTGGATCCACAACACCTAGCTGTCTGGTGAGTTTACCAACTTGTCAAAGTTTCTTATTACAATTACAATAACTAATACTTCTTACCTTATTCTTAAGTGCTCCTTTCTCCCTCATATGTGGGCAGTCTTTCCCTGTTACCAAAGCTTTGATATCTGCCACTGTCACTGAATGTAGAGAAGATGGAATGTTATGGAGAGTTGACCAATTCAGAATTTCGTAGAAATTAGGCTATATTCAACCAAATTCATTAAAAACATTTAGCTCTAGTCTGCTTCAAGCTTGTGGATCAATATGGTATTAAAGGGATAGTTCACTTTGAAATGAATTTTTGATATGTTTTAGCTTACCTCAAGGGCATCCAAGATGTAGGTGTCTTTGTTTCCACAGTATTTTAAATTTTGATGTTTTTAGGTCAAACCGTTCTTGTCTGTCAGTCATATAATGGAGGTAAATGGGGTCCACCTAAAAGAGCATGCACAGAGAAGTCCAGATTAAACATGATTTAATGACTCGTAAATGTAAGTACACATTGATGGCCTAAGACACGAAGCAAGCAGTTGTGCGAGAAAACGTTTTTACCTCTTGTAACCACAGCCATGTCCAAGTGATCTGAGGGCGCGGGCGCTTTGTGGCAGTGGTTACAAGAGGTAAAAATGATATAAATACTGTTCGTTTTCTCACACAAACTGCTCGTTTCGTGTCTTAGGCCATCAATGTGTACTTACATTTACGAGTCATTAAATCATGTTTAATTTGGACTTCTCTGTGCATGATCTTTAAGGTGGACCCCATATACATGCATTATATGACTGACAGACAAGAACGGTTTGACCTAAAAATATAAAAATTTAAAATACTGTGGAAACAAAGGCACCTACGTACATCTTGGATGCCATCGAGGCAAGCTAAAACATATCAAAAATTAATTTCAAAGTGAACTATCCCTTTAACTATCAATGTGATTTAAAAAAACTGCAGTTTTCATCTACGGCTTTTGTCATTTATGATCAAAAAGTGCTTCTCACCTTTCTCCTGGAGAGAGTCGTGTGATATTTGTCCTTGTGAGAACTCCTCTATGTCTCCATAGTGTAACACTTTGTGGTTTGGAGATAGACGACAATACCAGAACTTGTCTAGGACATATGTATTAATAAAAATATGCATGTTATACTGTGCAAGTCATTGTTTGGCTGTTTTCTTTGCACAAATATCTTGCTTTGCATTGTCCTTATAATGATCCATTCTAATCAGATTTGACAGTTTTTCTAGTCGGACAACACTGTAAATGAATTCACTTTTGATTAAAAGCATCACTTTGCTTTTAAAGCTTGACTAACTGCTCTTTTCATGTTTTTTTTTTTTTTTAATAGATACAATGTATTTGCATATAGGCTGTTTTGTGCCCCAAATAGAGAATTAGATTATACATTTAATATATTCATATCCTTGTTTAATATAATGCAACATCAAACAAACCAAGCATTAGGGTAAGATGGTCGAGGGAACCTAAGCCTGTAATGCCCTATATTTGAGTAGATTATTAAAGATGTATGTAATCTTTATAGACATTAAGCTATACAGGGTCTCGCTTCAATTTAAGTATATCCAATCTGATTGTCAATCAATCCGGTGTTGTTAGTGTCATCTATAATACTGCAATCAAATCCATCAAATGGCGAATTTGGAACTGAATCCATGAACTGAATTACAAAGGTTATCAGATTTTTGGATAAGCAACTGACCTTGTCTGCGACGAGCACTGATCTTCCTAAAGCAGGTCCCCTCACACAGCCGGTTCAACCTCTGCCGTTTGATCAGCTCGGTCACCTCTGGCTGGAGTTTCTCTCGTAGTTCTCTAAACACACGCAGACATGTTACCTCATTGTTAAGGGCTTGTTAAGAAAGTTGTCACTCAGATGATGCATGCTCGGATGCATTTAAAATTGAATTGTAAATAATGAGTGAAATAAGTGGTGAATTGCTTCATTTATATACTAAAAGAAGATGCACTTACAGCATTGGACGTGATTTGGGGTCCTCCTGGCTCAACATCTCTGATTTCAGCAAGGGTCTGTGTGGCCTGCCACTGCCCACCGTGTTAAATCGCAATGTGACACTTTGGGTGGTGTACCATTTCTGTTTTTTCTCCACCTACAGAAATGGAGACAGTCATTCAAATGCAACACATCTTTTGCTTTGTTCATATGGCGTGATTTCTTTTCGCTTGATGGCCTGGAGGCTTCACCAGCTGTCATTGTAGTTTGCTGTTGAAGAGCGTTTTCTGTCTTAACAGTGATTTGCTGATGGCTATACTGCAGTTTTGCAGTCTGAGTCTTTATCTGTGTGGCTTAATGGAGTTTTTCTTTATCTCAGACCTCGCATCCCTTTGTGTGGCCGTTGGGTACATGCCTGGCACAGTGTTGGGGTCTGGCAGGGGGAACTGAGGAGCTCAATGGGATTAAGGCCCTGTCAGTCTAATCTCTAACAGTGCTGTGACAGTCCGAGCCTGGGGAGAAACATGCTGACACAGTACACTAAAGTGAGTAGGCCAGCTAATGTCTGGACACATCGGTTGTGGTTCGTTTCGGTTGTCATGTGTGTTGTCTCTCAGCATCTGTTTACCTTTTCACTATTTCTACTCTGTTAATGCGATTACCGGTAAGTAAATTCATAAAAGTGCAATGACATTTTCATTGCAGATTTTAACTAGTGTATACGATTTTTTTTCTTTTTAATTGCAATTGACACTTAAGTGTGTACTTAAGCATTTTGATGATTCTGGAAATGAATTAATTTCCTAAATAACTTTACAACATCATCTTTATGTAGACCATTAGCTATATGACTGTGAACTTGGATTTGGGTTACAGGAGGGAAATATAAAAACAGGACCAAGACTAAAAAGTGTGTATAAGAGCATTCAAGTTTTTATAAACTGCTTTTTATAGCTGCTGTTATTAAGAATAAAAAAAACATACTGAGAGTATATGACGAGTTCAGATGCAAAAGCCTCTAAGTGCCATTTGAAATTTTCTTAGAATGATAATTTTTATCAAGCTTGTATATTTAATTTTGATGATTTCACTTAAATGGCAATGGTAACTACCTATTAATTGTTATTTAAGTGAAATTACTGAACTTAAATATACAAGTTTGATAAAAATCATCATTAAAGAAGAAAATTTCAAATGGCATTTAGAGGCTTTTGCATCTGAACTCTTCATATTGAGATTTTTTTTTATTAATCTATTTTCTTTAATAAATTTGTTTTATAGATTACTATTATTATTTAAATAAATAAATTGATAATTTTATTCATTTTGAGTTCTAATCAATCAACATTTGGCAACACATGCAGGATCAGGATCCTGTAATTCATGTTTCTATTGCAAGATCAGGATAGTGGAAGGTGAATATATGCAACTATTAATTGTAGCCATGTATTAAAATTTTATACAATACAATATGCTGACTACTTTTTCACCATGCTTCCGGTACGTTTCATTACATAGCCTTTCCAGACAAACTGTTGATTCCTCCAGATTGTAAAAATTTCGATAACATTTTTTCTCCAATAATAAGCAATAACACCCCCCTCCCCACCTCTCAACAGTGACAAACAAAGCAAAAGGGTATTAAAGTGATGAGCTATAATTAGATCCCTTGATCAAAAATAGGGAGTCAAACATGAATAATAACTAGAAGTTGCATTAGGTTTATAATAATTAAAAGCCGATATAATTTTGTGGTTTAGTAATGCTGACATTCCCCTGTAAATCATTACATAAAAACATGAATTCATTGCAATATTTCAAAACAAATATTTAAAATGGATCTGCCAGCTGACTCTGTTCTAATGTATTCTATGATCATGCAATGTTTACTGTAACAAAACAATAACAAAGCATCACCCTGTCATTCAGTTCTTCCACTATTATGATTCTCAGGTTACTCTGTGAGCAAAGTCAGTTAAAGTATGGTCATTTAAAGGCTTGCTGTACTTACATGTCACAGCCATGTCCATGTGTCAGTGCAGAAATTTCAATATTTGTATTAAAGGAATGAACCATAAACCCGTTTATCTGGTCACAGTGGCAATGGGGCGAGAGAAGTGATGCAGGCGACAGCAGATGGTCCCACAGCAAGAATAGATTGTCTGCGTGCAGGTATGAGAAAGAGGGGGGCAAAAAAATAGTAGAACCCAATGTAGTATTTCTCTTTGACTCCTCACTGAAAGAAAGAATCAGTTCTGAATCCTTAGAACGCTGCTTTGCTTGTTTATATGAGTGATCTGCACCGATTGGGCAGATGCCTTTGTGATGCCAGCCAATGAACAGCTGGTTTTGGTCACATGGGTAGATCACAGAGGGAGAGCATGAGCAAATTGGATGGAGGGATGGGGGATGGGGGGAGGACATGACCAAAAGATTATGATTTAAGATTTTATCTTCTGTCTAGCTAAATCACATTGAACTTGCTGATGTTTTTCAGGAGCACTGCGAGATACAAATGGCCCTGAAAAGAGTTTGAAATTTTCTGTGAAAGGGAAAAGGTGTGGAAACGTGCATCGTTCTCCATCAAAGCAAAAACCAGGGGTGCAGTCATTAGAATTCTGTTGTCATGGAAACCGGTTCAGTGTGTCCTGTCGGGCTGGTGCCGGGACTCTGCTTTACCCCAGTCTTACACAATAAGAGCCTTGCAGCCTCTTCCTTTTTACTTGCTCTTTCACTCCACTTTCATCCTCTGGTTTGTCAAATGTACTGCACATTGGCCACTTTGGATAGGAGAGATGTACTTTCATCCCATGAATCAAAGCATGTTGGTACAGGGACAGGCTAGACTAGAATTATAGATGTTTTTGGGGGTAAGGGATGAGCCATTAGTGTTCAGTATTGAATTTATCTGTGTGTTATAATGCTGCCTGGTTCACCTTTAAAGTGGTTGATCGAAATATTACAGGTGATAATACCAGAGACTTTCTGTCAGGTCAACCAAAAATGAAATTGTCATGTACTCACCCTCATGTTGTTCTACGGCCTTATGATTTTTTCTTTCTTCTGTGGAATACAACATGAGATGTTAAGTAGTACATTCACTTTTTTCCCCCCCAAAAAAGCTCTCCTAAACCATGCAAACCGCATTTTATGGTTTCTGAAAGGGTTGGTTCACCCAAAAATTCTGTCATTTATTAGTGTTTAATTGAGTAATGAATGACTTAGCCCTTGGGTTATAAAGCCCTTTGTTATTTTTAGGGCTTGGTAATTTTAGAAGAGACCATCAATTGATTGTACTGACCGCAGTTGACGTAACTGTTCCCCTTGAGCAGGGAATAATTCCTCTGTGCTGAAAGCGCCAATTATTAAACTGAAGAAGGAAATGGTGGACAATGTGAGTTCTTTTTAACGTGTAAAAAGGAAATAGAGTTTTTGTGCTATACTACAAGGAGCATAAAAGTATCATGCTCATTAAGGCTGCATTTATTTGATTAAAAAATTATGAAAAATTATGTGAAATATTATTCAATTTAAGTGACTGATTTGTATTTTAATATAAGTTATTCCTGTGATTGAAAAGCTGAATTGTCAGCATCATTATTTATTACTCATTAATCTTCAGTGTCGCATTTATTTGAAAAGTAAATCTTTTCTAACATTAAATGTCTTTGTCACTTTTGATCAATTGTATGCATTCTTGCTGAATAAAAATCCCTTGATCACTTTTAAATTGGAGTGTATACATTTTAAATGGATTTTAAAAATCTATGTCTAGCTAGAAGAAGCATCACCTAAAACTTCAGTCGTAATGATGGAATGCTAAATGAAATGCTTCTTGCAGTCCAAGAAGAAAACAAAACTCACCAATTCGCAGTGTTATGTTGATGTATCTTGTTGATGTTGATGTAGCTGATGGTGTCAGACGTTTCTTTGCAGCATCATCATGTTTAATGTCTAGAATCCTCCTGAGCAACTGTTTTACCTTCCTTTGCTTCAGAAAATGTCATAGCAGTGCAACACAGGTGGTAGATTCAGTTCCTCAAGGCCAAAAACATTGTGTTCATGAGAACTTCTCCATATTGAGACCTATAATAAACTCGTCAGTAAGCTTTTGGAATGGGGCCACAAATTAACGCGGAGGTTTTGAGATGCATTTTGAGATGCATTTGAGTGTTTTAAACATTCAAGATGTCCTTATGATGATAGTATGCACAAAATGAAGAAAATGTAGGCTATTCGTAACCCCTAACCCCAAAGCAGATCCAGTGCTGCTGTGTGTACCAGTACCATAAAAAAAGGCTTCTAATATGCCTGACCAGACTCATCTTAAATGCGTTCTGAAAGATGTCACCTCTAATTTGATTAATGTAGGATGCAGAAACACCATTGCTACAGCATTAATCAACTCTCCCTCCTGATGAGTTAGTCTCAAGCCTCATGAACAATGCTGAGGATTTACGTAAGGTGGGTTATGTAAGAATGCTGACATCTGCCAAACAGCACAGCTGACCACCTCCACCTCACATCTGTAAATTCCTCTAATTATCCTTGAGATTATGAAAACCTCACTCACCCACCCTCAGACACACATGTTTTGTTTGCTTCATTAACCCTGAAAACTGGGAGTCACAGTGCTTTTAATATCAAAACAATTATGTATGTAATTATGTATATAACAAAGTATGTAATTTTATGATCATGTTTTAATTTTTTTTTCAGACTGAGGGAGATTTTACACATCTGCTACGAGGTTCCGTCTTGTCATATAAAGTGTTGATGGGATTGGTTCACGCTGGTTTCAGAGGTCAGTGAAATATTCATCTGTTCTTTGTCTTCTCTGCTGCGGTCTCGTGTCACTTTAAGGTATTGTGGATTTGTTCAATAATTCAGATATTTTGCAAGGATGCAGGCAGATATTTTCCCAGTTAGAGGCTCTAAGAATACTCTGTGGATTTAGAGAGCCCTAAAGAAAAGTGTGTTTAGTGTTTACCACAAATTTCTGTATACTGTTAAAAAAAGTCAGTAAATGTCATGTGGAATGCATCTCATGACCAAGTTTATAATTGATTACAGTTCTCCTTTCCAACTTTCAGATGGCACAGCAGTTAATTTCACATTCAAAATGCACTAAAAACTTCTCAAACGTCTCAAATCAACTCATTCCTCCATAACAATAGCAAAGGTTGTCACCCAACAAACACACTTTGTCACTCTAAATAATGACCTAAAAACACTAACAAAGGGTGGCATTACACAATTTATTTTGCAAAAAATGTCTTTACAAATCATTCATGTTTATATTACAGTATTATTCCTATTTCCCCTTTTGTCTAGATGATGATAATGAAATTGAAAGACTAACACCCGTGATTTTCAGCTACATGCAATTATTTGGCAATTGGCACATTGGAAGCATTTCGTTTTTTTTTTATTTTTAAAATTCTGAGTATATTTCAATATGGTATTACTATAGAAATGTAGCAAATTGCTGTATGATTCAGTTTTGTACTAGATTTAACAGTTTTGAGTATTTAATAGGGGTGTAACAATATATCATGCCACAATATATCGCAATACAAAAATGCAACAATACGTATCGTGGAAAGTGACAATTTGCATCGTGGATGGTCCCCCCAAAATAAAAATTATTGCATGAGAAAAAATTCAAGATTTCTGAGTTTTAGTGTCAGTACTACATTAAACTACAATATATAATGTTGATTATAATGTATAATAATGCAATGTGGGAATATTTGTGGGTCCTGATAATGCCAGATGTCTGATGTTACCAGTAAAAAGTGTCCGACATTATTTTAAATATATCTAGTCAATGAAAGCGTGCAAGCATATTCATCTACAATAACTAGTAGTTTCAGCTTCAGAATCATGAATATCGTTATTCTGGTGTTACCATTGTCCTTTTACCATATGTCTTGAAGTATCGCAATAATATCATATCGTGAGTTAAATATCGTGATATGTATCGAATCGTGAAATGAGGGTGTCGTTACACCCCTAGTATTTAAAAACTGTAAATTGGCCTGATGGTAGTTTTGATGGTGGTTGTGTCTGAGTGAGAAAAGAATTCATGTATTTTGAAAGTAGTCTTTATTGAATGCATGATCAATGATCCACAGTTGATCTCACAGACGGCTGTTGTGCTCATTGTACGAAGAGTTTTGAAAAAATGACCCCAGTATTGAGAAATGTGTCCAATTGGAAAAAATAAATAAATTGTCACATTATTAAATTAAAATCGTTATAATGTTCAGTGTTTCAATGATCACATTTGTCTATATAAAACAAAGATTTCTATTATTTCCTGTACATGTTTGACAGTTTTGAATGTGTGTGTACAGTTAAGCATGTTCTTAATGTTTAATGGGTGAACTAACATGCCTTTGTGTGGGCTTGAGGACGAAGGAGGTGGGGATGTTTTTTGTTATTCATGGGTTTTTCAGTGGCAAATCGTTAATTTCATGTGGGAAAACTCCATGGGTTTTATAATATTTCTTCACAGTATATGTAAATACAGATTAATCATTGTCTGCAGTGATATGGAAAAGGGAAAAGGTTTTAAGGAATTTGTCCATGAAGCCGTAATGCATCTGCACTGCATCTCAGAGTTGGGTTACATAAGTGCTTACTTCTGGTCACTGCTCATATGTATCCCAGTCCCTCTGCTGCTTTTGCTTAAACTGAAGCATTACATCAGTCCGCACTACATCAGTCTTCTTGCTGCAGGACTGGAGTACAATTTAAATCTCATAATAAACAGATCATTGCATGATGTCTGCTACTCATTTTTTTGTTGTATGTCTTCCGTCCCTTTGTGATAGTTTTGTAAATGGCAATAAATTTGCTATTATTTTGCCCTCAATCTCACTCCAGTGGACCTTGTTATTGGGAAGAGATAGAAAGTCATTCCCTGCAGCCTCACCTGTGACACATGATCAAACGCATACACACTTAAACAAGGCTGCTATAACAATGACCCAGCATCTGACAAGGTTACACCTGCTCGTTTCACAATCTGACGTCACAGCCTATTTCTGGAGCGAGAGGCTGTCGACACTGTCCTCCTCCATTCTGCAAACAAAACTGATGTGAGGAACTTGTTTCAAAGCTCCTATACTACGTGTATTCACTGTGCGAAGAGCGTGGATGCATTACTATACACTAAAACAATACAGGAATGTAAGTTTACACAATAAATTACACTATCTTGAGATACCAGTATGATGTCCAGTTAAAATGCTGTCCAGTCACGAGATGAATACTTCAGTCATATTGGAAAAATAATAAAAACTGATTTATTCTGCATAGAACAGGGTACTTTTGGGGGTCAAAAAACACAAAATACTAGCTTTTTTATATCTTATTACCCCGTTTTTTAACTTTTTCTTTTAAGTCTATACTGTAGCTGAACAGTGTCACTGCTGTATGTCAGTGCACTGTAAGTTGAAGACTATACTGTCATATGTACATCATATTACTGGGAAATATACAAAAATATCCAGACTTAATCAACTTTAGTGAAGAAGGGTTTTAAAATTGTATCTTTTTAGTGGTCATCTTTTTTCAGTTTACTGGCAGGAGCTGCGTAGAGATGATTTGGTGAAAGACAAACATATTTCTCCTTGAAACACACCTGCTGGGCTGTACCCAGTCATTAAAAAGGAAGACAGCCTGTTGGGTGTTTTGCTGCAGCTCAGCGTTGAACAAGTGTAAGTACATTCATTACTTTCTGCTCAGTTCTGTCACAGACTCGCACTAGTTAAAGGGCGCCACCATGAGCATCACCATCTAACAACAGACTAATCATGCACATGTAAAAATCTGTACAAATCATGTAAATGTCTTGATGAAACAAAAGCAGTGGCTTTCAAAACACTGTCCTCTTGTTTAGTTAAAGGAGAGACATGAATGGCACAGTACAAACATACTC
This sequence comes from Pimephales promelas, assembly GCF_016745375.1. The sequence goes on along the minus strand of NW_024121222.1, from coordinate 1,753,604 downwards.
CCTACAGAAAGAGTTTCAAGCACTAAATTTATTTTGCCTAAACCCCTGGGTATTGTGAAAAAACGCTATCTCTAGAATTTGTGGAATTCTGGGAGAGGCTTGTAAACAGCCAATAGACACTCATTGTCATTTGTCTCTCATGGAGGCTTCAGATCACTAAGACAGTTTTCACATTAGAGATTGAGACACAAGGCATCAACGAAGCAGATGTTCAAGATTTACAAGCAGGACTCACCAACAAGGTAAGTAGAGCAGGTAAAGAGTCGATTTCCACATTCAAGGACAGAAAATGAGGTGTGTGCTCTTATACTGGTGATGAGGAACAGGTGCCAGTGAACTCGGGGGAAAGTAAGCGCTGTGTTGGTGTGAGGGTAGCGTAGAGCTATTCCAGAAAGCAAGGTTTATTTACCCCCGCACATATACCCAACTCCTCTGTTAATTAACCTGAATCTTGCTTACTCGAGCTATGTTGGTTCCATAAAAGCGTTCGGGAGTTAGTTCAACCAACCCAGAGTATGTTCATGGTTAACACAACAGACATCATGGAAACATAAGCTAAGAAAAAGCATGCCATGCCGTGCTACTTCTCTCTTCTTCTTTTGTGAAATGCTGATTTACAGTGCATAATATATCACCACCTATTTCTATATGCTCACCTATTTGGTGATTGTGCAATCATTTTTGCACAACCCTGAAAGTTACCTACGTTTTTGTTTGGGAAAAGTTGTGGTTATCCAATTATTTACCCTTAAACATAACTGGGTATGCCACATATAACCTGCTTTCTGGACTGACATGTCTGTGACAATATACACAGTTTGTTGTTTGCTTTTGAGATCTGAGAGTGTTTGGACCTGAAAATAGTGACACATTATGACACATTTAAGCGGATACTGAAGTATGTGGGATCCCTCCAGGAATGGCCATTGTGGCCACATTCCATGTGTGCTTTCACCACAAGATTTAAACTCCCTCCCCAAAAAGAAACTCATGACTTAAGGTCAAACCCAAAAACAAAAGGGTAAACAGTTGATGGGTAAAGAATGTTTTGTTTTATAATAGCCTATATTTATATCTTATTACCACAATAGTTAATTACATGGATCAGAACACGTTTTCATAAAGTATAGCCTAAGAAGTTGCATTCAAATGAGGAAAACATTGGCAACCTTGGTAAAACAGTAGGTTGTTTACCACTGTGTCAGGATCATTATAGCACATGTAGAACTACATCTCCAAGACATCTGTGCGCATAAATTGAAAAAACAAAACAAACATCTTAAAGCAGTTTTATATGCATTCAATTTCCAAATAATAAGATTTCGATAGAATTGGCTTTTTGAACCAGAAAAATAAATGTTGAGCCAGACTTTTTGTTCGAGAATTGACCGAGAATTGGATCATTTTGGTTAGCCATCAAGCCATTGATGTGATTGATTGACGGGCTGCTTGCGCCAGTAGTTGAAGAAGAGAGAATGAGATTCTATTATGTAATATCAGAAGAGATTTGCAAACGGAAAGGGGAAGTTATTTTGTTTAAAGATTACGAGGGGTCATTAATACTTGTGCCTGGGTAAATCATTTATAATAAATAATGCTATATTTCATGGTAACTTTAAGCACATGTTCTGAATGTCTATTTTTTTATTTTTAGCAGCACGTTCTGGAAACATGCATGTGCAAACCCCCTCAATAAATAGCCTACATCTTCCAGACGTCCATGTGATGTTTGCTCGAGGCAACCCCCAGGAGATTGCGCCCTAAATATGTCCTATAAAATCCTTTAAGGGTCGATCACTTGCCTGCCTCAACCCCAGGCCAGAGCAGTATGAACTATGAAGCAACGATGAGCTCCGTGAGAGCCTGGGGTGGAGTCTAGCTCCGCCGCAGTCAGGCAGGCGCGTTCGAACATCACAGAATATTTGTACGTGTCATGTCCACTACCAAGACTACGGCAGCTCACAGTTTAAGAAATAGATTTTTGAAACTCGGATGAGAAGATATTAGACGTTTGACAGAAATTGGAATTACCCTTTCTCTCATTCTATATATTTACCGAATATACTTTCGTCGAGAGTTTTCTTCTAATTTCCTCAGAAAACCGGATTCTTTTGTTGTTGAGCAGTAACGAACAGGTAACAGTTAAGACTTTCACGCGCTTTGCATTAAAAAAATAAGTTTATTCAACTATTACTACTTGTAACGCAACAATCTCTTGCATAACTAGCCTACCACATGGTTGTATGCTTTTTGCAAATGTGTGATCTGTTACAATCGATCTATTCCAAAACAGGGGATTGCATCACGTGCCGTTTCTATATGCAGCATCGAATGCATTTTTCTTTTTTCGATATGATGTTTGCTCTCTTTGTTTAACATTTACAAGAATGCAGACTTGATTAAATCGGCAGCTGGAGCACGTGACCATCTATATCACATTACTGCTCCCTGAGAGTTGTTTTGCAAACCACGTTTTTAATCACGTACTTCTAAGAAGTTTTACTCTACTATTGGATTAGTAATCTTTGTGGAGAGAAAGCTTTCCTGCAGCCAGCACCAAGCAATTTAGTAAAACCCTACAAATATTGTTTAAATGGGGGAGGGGGCTATTGTGTCAGTGCCAGAATTGTATATGCGACTCCTCCTCTCCTCCTCCTCAATTTTTATCCCGTGTAGAAAGGTTTTAGTGACCCATTTGTGCAATAACTGTAATTTACTGTGGTCTTTCTGTACACAAATGAATTCGGTTTAATATAAGATGTTCAGAAACCACTGAAGTCTATGCAATCAATTGCATTGATTAGTCAGTGTGGGTTTTGAGATGGGCATTATGATGGTGTGTTTTGGAGATGCAGCTGAAATGAACACTTATGTCTGTAAGGCTTAACCCACTCACCAAATATCATCTGAAATGCCACACCCTACAGGCATGTTCCTTGGGATCCTTATACCACCGTTTTGCGGTGGTCCTCCAAAAATAGAGCCTTTTTGCCATTCTTGGCAACAGGAGACTGAAACATGCTGGGAACTAAACTTTTTTGTACAGGGCACTTTCAGCTTTTAGATGCAGTGTCTGAAATGCTTCATCTATTGATCACAATTTTATTATTTTCTGTGGAAGTTAAACTCAATTGTTTGTTGGATGAGTTTTCTTTTGTATTACGTAACGTGTACGTGTCCCAGATAGCACATGTCTGTAAGATGTCTGTGAAAGATCACTTAATCTGGAAAGTATCTGCTGTTAACTAACATCTGATAGACATCTTTAAGATGTCATTTTAACATACATTCTAAATCATTACATCTTTTAAACGACTATTTTGACATCTGAAAAGACGTATTCCCAGATAGCACAAGTCTATTTGATGTGATGTTTACATCTGGAAGATGTATTTTTAAGAGTGTTTGCTCATCTGCAATACCTCTATAGGACATTTCCTGTCAGATGCCAAATAGACATTTAGAAGATGTGATGATTTAGAATGCATGTTAAACTGACATCTTCTAAACGTCTATTTGACATCTGGCAGGAAACGTCCAATATACATATTGCAGATGAGCAAACACTCTTAAAAATACGTCTTTCAGATGTTAACATCACATCAAATAGACGTCTCTGTGATGTACGTGTGCTATTACCCACAACTCCCAGGATTTCAATTCAGGCTTAACGTGATTTGTTAAATGGTGAAAATAACTTAATTTTACACTTGTTTTCAAGTAAAATGAGGGAAGTGAGACATTTTTAGTCAGGTTTTTGCTTCCCACAAGAACTGAATCATGTGTGTGAAATTTTGCAGGGATTCAAGAAAGCCCAGTGTCTCATGCTCACTTTTTTTTTTTTTTTTTTCCAGACAAGATGGAACTTTGTGTTGCTGCAGTGTTTTTGTCCTACTTCGCTCCAGCTCTGGGTAAGTGCTTTTACTTTTGTTCTTTATTTGCTCTAGTGTTTATTTTATTTTTTATGAGCTTTTTACAGACACCTTCTCTACTTTACTCTGATAAATCAGCGTTTTTATATGAAACTAGTCTAGAAAGTCTTCCTAAAAAATTTTCAAGAATTTAATTCGACCGAACAGTATATTAAAAGTTTTATTGTCCCGTGCAGACTTCCCCTTAGAGATTAACGGTAGGCTGTGTGTGTATGTGTGCAGGATCAGCTTTTGGCAGGGAAATGCCAGGTAAGTGTGTAGACTAGAGGGTTAGTGACGCACTGCGATGTGAGTGATAAACAAAGATGAATTTCAAGTTTTTCTGTGCTTCTGTTTTGTATCGATGCTTTTTCTGTTTATTTCTGTTTCATAAAACTTGACTGCAGCTGTTGCACTTGACTGTTTTTCTGATACTGGAGCAGCTTGTGCAGTTTTGGCTTGACATATTTTTGGCACGTTTCTCAAACGGTTCCACCGTGTCTTGTTTCTACTTATTACACCTTTCCCTGAAGGGTTTTTCTGAAAAGCCCATGAAGTAACAGTACTCTCGCACTTCAAGGCTTGAGACTTTTTCATGTGTGCCAAATGCAGCTCATGTTGTACCTAACCTTGAGTATATGCAGTTTTGCTACTTCTCAAGATTTGATTGACCTTGCAACATTTCAAGTATTGCTGTTGGAATGTTTTCTATTGAGATTTGTCCACTTTTAGTAGTTTCAGTACTGCGAATAAGGCTAATCCTTTGGATTTCTGTGAGAATTGTTGCATTCTCAGACACTTATTTTGGGTTGTTGCCAAAACCAACATTTGAATACACCATTTAACCACGATTTAAGTCAGACTGGCCAGTGTGTGTACTCTGCACACATAATCATGCATGTGCAATGTTTTTGCAAAAATGCTTTGTCCATTGTTTTTGAAAGGGATGGAGGTAGAGAGAGAAGGACAGATCATTATGGATAACAAAGTCTTAGTCGGACCATTCATAATGTTTAATGGGAGATTTGGAGCGATGCCTTCAACATTTTTGTTTACAGAGAGCAGCTTCTCTGAAAAGACTCTTTAAAAACATGTTGCTCTATTTTTACTCCACTGATGATAAATGTGTGACATAAAATTGGGACATATAATCCTAAAGTAACTTTCAGGCAAATGCCTGTTTAATACTAATAAGTATTTGAGAAGAACTTTTTAAACATGTCAAATATTACAGAATTAGGCTATTGTTTATTCTTAAATCTTGGAGATATTTATTTTTTTTTGTCTTGTTTCATTGAAAAATATAGTGATTATTATGATTTTTTTTTCCAGACATGAGTTCTTAAAAGGGCCTTCCTGTTTAATAAGTCTCATAGTTATATAATTTCTTTTGTCTACTACCATCCTTGTACACATGCTTTTTGAAGATTGCCATATTTTATACTGTTTTATGGCTGTATGTGTGTCTGTGTTCAAATATCTTTACTGTTGAAATGTAGTGTGCAACCATAATGTTAACACTGTAGTGCACTGGAATGTTTAGCTGCCAGTTTTAAATAGATTTGTTCCTCTAAATGCACTTAGAATAACAAGATAATCTAATTGTTTTGTTCTAATTTGTTTTGTTTGACTGGCATAAACAACATTTTTGCTTGGTTAGATTTTAATTGAAACTTATTCTCTCCATCAGCTTCCAAAATGGATGAAGTTCACGGTAAGTGTCTTCTTGTCTACAATAGAGTTTACATTAACCAAACGTCTTATTGGCTTATTAACATTGTTTTTAGCCAGGCTAGACCAGGTTTATATTTTGTGTGCCTTGAAAAAGTGTGTTTGACACTATAAGCTTTTAGTTAACAATGGGTGCAAAAATTATGGAGTCACCAGTCAGAAAGCTTTTATCCTCTTACAGTAAATCCCATACAGTATCAATTTGTCTATAGCATTCTGATATTTGAGAAATGGCTTGCAGATACCTAATGAAAAACCCTACAGATAGAAAATGTTTTTTATGTTTTGGCTTTAGAATGTCATTTATCATCTTAAATTGTCCTAATATTTTACTACCAGTATTTATTTATTTATCTATTTTACATAGTTTTGACTCTAGTTATTTTCATTTTTTCTCCCACCAGAGTTCGACAAGCCATTTCATTATGGTGAGTATAGATGGACTTTAGCTGCTTAGCCAGTATACATACTTATATGGATTAAGGAAATCTCTTGGTTGACTTCATAAAGCTGATAGGGAAAAAATATTAGTAGGGTATAATAGGGCTAAAGGCACATCTTAACAAAAATGTGCTGATAATAGTGTATGATTGCAGAAAAAAAAAATCTTTTGTAGTGAACACCAGGTCAACACCAAACTTAGGCTAAAATATGATATTATTTGCCATCTGAATTTAACCATTTGTTTATTATTGTTCCTTTAGCTCAGACAGCATGGGCACCTTTTACCCCATATACCATACTTTTTCATATTCAAGTTTTTGTCACCTAGTGGTTTAGAGGAAAATCCTTTTTACCCTGGTGCGCCTTTAGCCCAGTTGTACCCTACTCATTGAGGCATTTGTGTTTTTCAGTGTATTGTATTTTGAATTTATTTTGATGTTGTTTTATTATGGGAGTTACTGATGTTTCCCATACTGTGCTGAGTACTGTTGTTTTAGCAAGGGCTTTTGGGGCCAAAGTGCATCACCCTGCTCAGGAAACATCTGGGAAGTCAGCGAGATTTGTGTTTCCCCTTCTGTTTTTCCAAAATAGATGGAAACTACTCACCCCGGGACTTAGCTTCTGTAAAGCACATCAGTCAAATTCTGATATCTACCCCAGAATTTCCAGTTCATTGTCCATTCTTGGATAGATATATAAATGATCTGTGCCACAATGAAGAGCCCTACTTAGAAAGCAAACTACTAATTACACTATATGGCAGTTTTTAAAAAGTGGTTCCAGACTGTCTCAGGAAAAGTCATTCTTTAGCTTCTTCATTATGCTCAGGAAATTGTTTGTGCGTGTTGTGTTCGCCATAACATCGGTAAGCAGGCCCAAACGGAATCTGCAGACCTGTTTTCACATTTTCTGTGCTTATTTTAAGAAAAATTTTGTTGAATACATTTTTGTAATATGAAACTAAAGTAGTGGTCGACACATTGGTAAACAGGAACATGTTCTGCAGGCACAGATTCCGTGTGCGCCTGCTACAAAAGGGCTGATTTCTGAATGAATGTTAACTTGTGTATTGGTTTTCCATAGTGCAATTGTTTTTATTTTAAAATATATTTTAAGCTTGTGTGGAATGTTTCTAATTTAACTAATTTCATGTTTTCAAAATGTAAACGTGTGTCATTTGTGCATTTGTACATGGTCTTCTGAATCCTCCTTCCAGATTATGAATCTCTGAGGATCGGTGGTATGGTCTTTGCCGTGATACTCTTCTTGATGGGCATCTTCCTCATTGTCAGTGAGTGCCAAACTATCTGCGTACTAGGCTGCGAACGAGTTATGTTTTAATATCACGGGAGCATGGAGTTGGTTAAAATGTAGCGTTTCTATTGCATTTCTTACAAAAACATTATATACTGCATGGCATCAAATAGATACTCCATACATTATAGATAGACATATTTGAACAGCTTATGTATATTTTTGTCGATATTGGTCTAAAGTGGATCCGTGCGCACAGATAAACAAATATCGGTTACTCAGCGTAGACTGGTGTCAGGCCAGCATGTCTTTCATAACCTCTAAGTTTAAACCTCTCTACGATACCCAACACCGCACCATGCCTTATGCTTTATGGTGTTCCTTCAGTGCAGGGACAAGCAGCCAGTCTAACCCTTGACTCTTACTCTGAAACCCCCAACAGCCCTCATAAATTACTACTGAGAAGCTGTCTGTTATACAGACCATATGAGTTGTTTAGAAGGACCGCAATGTGAAAATTCTCATCTTACAAAGCAACAAAATGTTATGCGCTACATCTAAGACGACATGTGAATGTATTTCTCTTGTATGTCATAAACCACTATTTGTTTGGGTCTGATTTCTGGTTTGTTTCCTATAGGTCGGAAATGCCGCTGCAAAGGGAAAAAGTCAAAGTAAGGGGCAAAGAAAACTATAATGAATCTTATTCTACCAGAATGTTCAGGTTAAAGCCAACAGAAAGCTAATTGCTTTGACATTGACTTCTGTGTGACACTATTCACTATTGACAATGGACCTTTTTGCTACCGTTATGTTGCTAATGTGACCACACCTTTAAAGTCAGCATAAAAACAGAAGTTGTAATAGTCTTTTCTTCCATATTTTCACATAAATCGCTTCTCAGACAGGAAAGAATTTAGAGTGGGACTTGATTTTGCCCATCAAAAAAAAAAAGGCCATGACATGTGAGTATGGTGATCACCCGTCCCGCAATGCGTACCCCTTTTCCCGCAGGTCGCATATATTGAGAAAATGTCCCGCATTTTCATCAGATTGGTTTTTAAACTATCATATTAAGAAAACGTGCTTGCGTTCTTTTGCTTTTTTAAGAAAGCATTTTATTTATTCGTTTTGTGGCTTAGTTTTCCACCTATTTCACCCTTCGTCAGAAGTAGATACAAATACAACAGCCGTTTAAATCCTATCCAATGGTTGAAAAGAAAGGAGTAAACACAGTCACTAGTAGGTTGTGACGGCTTTCAATCAAATTGTGGACCGGTGATTTGTGGTTGTTTTAATTCACATCCTTTCTAAAATTATGATATATTCTTAATATATATATATATACAAGACTCAATCATCTAATTTCATGTTGTTTATATTTTATTTGTTCATTGTTTATTTTGTTGGATTTTAGTTGGACTTGGTTAGAACGGTTTCAAAAATAGTTATCTGCACGATGCTTGCTGCCTTTGGACTCAGGGATGTTGAATTTAAATGACATGTAAAATACAGACATGTTATGTTACATTGTGATGTAATGCTGTTTTCTGGACATGACTTAAGATAATTTTTATTAGCTAAAAAGGTTGAATACAAATGTTTTTATTAGGTTAGATAGACATTATATAAGAGTTTCAGGTTATGTTTTAGTATAAGTGATATGTCCCACAAAAACTTATAATCGGTGTGTTTGATGGTGCTCACCCTACATGTGTGACAGGTTGCCCCGCCCTCACACCGTAAACATCAGAGAAGAGAGAGATGCAGAAGGGCGGGGGAAGTTATCTTGATTAAAGGGCACACAATTTATTTATATTGAATATTGCAATACTCCTTAAAACAATAATTGATCATTTTGTTTTCATGCTGACTTTAATAAAGGTTCCAATTGTGACACCTTGTTTTGTAATCTTAAGCAGAGAACCGTCTATATAATCTCCATTTATTTCTGTGCTGTTCAGAATAGATCTTTGAACTTTTTGTCGCTTTTGTTGTCTCTTTATCTGCTTCACAGGCCAGTGGGAATTGACACAGAGGCAGCCAGAGGTGAGAATGTTCTGTTTTTTTGGATTCATGAAACTTAAACGAAACAGACATTTACTGTATTTTTATTGCAGGTGCTAAATAAAGTAAACCAGGGGAACAGAGAAACAGGTGACACTGCCTCTACTTTTGCATTTATTGTGATGTTATATATCCTGCATTAATGTTTAAGACTATCTCTGTTGTCTTTTTGTTCATTTGACAGAAAGCATGGCTTCTTAAGGAGTATCTTAATCAAATCTGTGGCCATTTGGAAGAAATGGTCCCTTCAGGATTTAGTTCTAGTGTTCACCACAGTTTTTAAATTTGTATGCCAATATTTCTTTGTCTCTTGGATGCATGATAGAATGAGTGCTCCTTTTTAAAAATGAAAAGGTAAAAAGTAAAAAAAAAAAAGTTTCAAGAAAACTGTTAATTGTCAGCTAAACTACTTTGCCATAGAATGAATTCAGCACCTGATATCTGTGAGATTTGTGCCAAGTTTTTGTCACGTGCTTTTCAGCTTTCTCTGAAGTTTGTGATATGCTTCGTATAGTTTGTGTAAGGGCTCAGTAGCTAAAGGAAATAGTTGGCATTTTATACATTTTGTAAATTGTCTTTCCAGTTTTTGTCACTTTGCTGAATTGACAATAAAACTGTACACTGTAGTTGAAAAATGAAGTGATTTCTATGGAATTTCTGTTAAGTGTCATCGAGAAAATGACGTGACGGTTATGTAACATTTGTGCTTGGCATCTGTCTCTACTATTCAGTGTGTTATAAATAGTTGACCCTGTTATTAGTGCAACCAGTTTGATCGTGTGGCTGATTTTGCAATATTATTTAGATTCTGTAAAAAAATAAATAATAATATCTGTGCATGTTACAGATATCATGATATTATACACGGTTCTCTGATATTTAATTCTAATTGTTCAATATTTTGTAGAATGAATATTGCAGCAAATCGCCACAACTTGGGGTAGCTCATTGGCGACATCTTGCGATTGAAACCGATTACTACGACAACAAATGCTAATACAAATGGCATGTTTACATTTACATTTACATTTGTAACGTGAGAACTCCTAAATTAAATGAAAAGCCGAAAATCCGAAAATAAGTAGATATTCTTAATAAATATATATATATATATATATATATATTTAAACATTTTATAACACACCTCTCCATAACATGACATTTTTTTAATTTTCACTTTAATACTAACATTTTCACGTTTCTAATGTCAAGTGGTAGTCCTAATTTGGAAAGAAAATGGTCAATTATAACAATTAATTCAACTTTTATTGTAGACCTATGGAAAGGGGCAATTAAAAAATACACAGATTTTTTTTCATTCCCTTGCTATAATTTTCCATTGTTCAACATCGCCCTAGATGTGATCGCTCGCATATCATGTGCAGAGTTTAGATCTGCAAGACGCGCTTTCTAAAACGCGGCACTTTAACTGAATGTTCTTCCTCCGTTCATAGAATAAATGAGCGATTCTTTAGCGAATTTCGTCTGGATTTTAATAAAAAATCAAATCAGGGCAGTAGCCTACCTATTTTAAATATACACTACAAAAAATTATGATGATACAAAAGTAATTACAAAGTTGACAAGTTGGAATTCACACTGATAGTAGCCTATGAAAACCTTTCTTTCCTTTATCGCGTCAGCCTCCACTTTTCTGCTACAGATTGAAGCGCGTGACGCACTGCGCCGTTATTTTCAATGATAAATAGATGCTACTGCAAATTTCTGGTGTTATTTTTACGATTGTTTTGGGGCATTCTACAGCCCTTCATGAAACCTTTAAACACAGAATCCACCTCAGAGTGCTTTTAATTAATACACAAATCGTAAAAAAAAAAAAAAAATCGATTTGGTGGGCAAGGCAGACGTTTGGCTGAGTCCACCCCTGTACATTCCTACATTGTCTAGATAGAACCAGCCCGGTCCCATCTACCATCCTCCTGCAGGCCCCGGTCCTGTTGCTGCATAGGTGGGGTTCTGTGTGTCGCATGTATTCGTTGGGTGGGGGGTGTTTGGCTCAGGATCCCCACCGCATTGGACAGCATGCATTTTATCTACCCAACACCAGAGTGAGACCCGGGAGCTTCCCCTACCGAGTTAAAGGGAAACACCGACAAATCTGCACCGATAGGGGGCGTAAGTGTAACTCCCGAAGCCAGCATCGACGCAGTGCTCCTCCACGCCCTCTTCTCTTCATTCACTGTGCTCAATTTCAGCTTGTAGCAAGACCAAGGAAGCCTTGTCTAGAAACAGCACTGCAGTCATGGCAGTTTCAACAGGTTTGTCTATTTATTGCATTTGTATGCTTTTACAGATGAAACCGCATGGTGTGGCAAAATGAATCAAAAAAATCAAACTGCATGTTAAATAAGTGAGACTTTAGCTGTTAGTCGTGACTCGTAAGTAGGCTATAACTGAATAAAAAAATAGTTAATCCTGTTATTTGACAGGAATTACTATTAGGCTATAATTGCATATGGCTATATGCATATTCAGGAATTGCAGTCTAATTTATTTTATTATTTTTTTGAGGTATAGGCTACTGCTTATAGGCTACTTCGATGGTATTGTTTTAAAACTGTTTTCATACAGTTAAAATGAAAGCAATGCATTCTTTATAAGCGCCGTTATTGAAAGATGGATTTAATTAATTATTCACGAAAATTAAAATAGTCAAACCCGTATTAATTACTGTTCCCTTGAACACAAAATGTTGAAGAATGGCAGTCTCATTCTCTCATCGTTTTTTCTATACAATGAGAATGAAGAGTGGAATAACATAAGAGTGAGTATTATGATGAAAACGTTCATTTTAGGGTGGACTATCCCTTTAAGATTGAATGGGGGTGCTGAAAATCGCTAACTAAGCACTTGCCACTGAAGTTCAGCACCGCATCATTGCGATAGAGTCAGTTCACGAGATAAAACCTGTTTAATCCAAGGATATTACAAAGATGTGCATGTTAGTTTGTGGGTTTCTGTCCCCCCTCTCCATATAGATAATAAAAGCTCCGACTATTGGCAGTTTGAACAGCTTTCTATTGATTCTCATTAGAGGAAGGTCCACACGCCTGTGGAGACTGCAGGTTCTCAGAGCGCGTGCACATCTAACCGGCTTGTCGCTGAGCTTGCAGTCTCGTTATGCAGATAATCAATCACCCCATTTACTGACGCTTTCTGCTGAAAACATACAAGTTTGCAAGACACCTTGTGCCTCCGTCCATGCTCAAAGGCTAATTGAAATCTCTGTTGATGTGATTAATAATTCATTCGATTGCAGTCTGAATGCGTCTCAGCGTTATTCAAGAGCTCATTGACTCTGACAGTCCAGTCTACCATTCCCACATTTATAGATTTATTAAACCAGCATCTGTCCATGGTACTGAACTCTGTCCCCTGCATTGTTTTCCTTACTTCACTCCACGTCTTCAGTGGCATCACATTGCTGCTAGGTCCATATTAAGCATATCGATGTTTCTTTTGTTTCAGGGTTGTTAAATATATTTAAATGTATTTACAGAGTCATACATGGATTTGGACCAGAGTGCCTTTCATTATGGTAAGCAGTTGAGTACTGCATGGAGATATTTATTTATTTAAAACATTAAGGCCCGGTTTCACAGACAGGGTTTAGATGAAGCTTAGTTCAATGAGGGCATTTAGCTTTTATAAATGTGCCTTAGAAAAAAAAAACATTACTGGTGTGCATCTTGAGGCAAAACAACGGCACTGACATATTTGGGGCTGTCCAACGATTAATCGCGATTAATCACATCCAAAATAAAAGTTTTTTGTTTACGTAATATAAGTGGGTGCACTGTGTATTGTTATTATATGTAAATGAACACACATGCTTGTATATACAGTATTTAAGAAATATTTTCATATATTGTATATAGATATATATATATATATATATATATTATATATAAATATAAATATTTTATAGATAAATAATTTATTTTTTCTTAAACATGCATGCATGTGTGTGTATTTATGTGTATACAAAATAATTGGAGTCACATATATTATGTGAACACAAACTTTTATTTTGGATGCGATTAATCGCGATTAATCGTTTGACAGCCCTATATTTTCAGGTATATCAATGCAAGTTCCTTCCAGTTAAAACAGCTCAAACATGCATGTTAGTCTGGGACTATCTTAAGCCTTGTCTGTGAAACTGAGGCAAAGTCAGTAAAATAGAGTATTTCACCACTCTTGATTTCTGAGCTCAGATTACGAGACGTTGCGGACCACGGGTGTCATCCTAGCTGCGATTATGTTCGTTGGTGGAATTCTTATTGCTCTGAGTAAGTCACTAACATAATAACCATAGACATGTTTTAATATAGGATGTGCTGAATGAGTGCAAATAATAGTAAACGGCTGCGATGTTAGATTCTAAACATTTTCTGGTCACAAAGGATTCGCCTGACAATGATTGTAGTCAATCCCATTTGACCTCAATCAGCGCAGTGTAGGGCTATCAAACGATTAATCGCGATTAACCGCATCCAAAATAAAAGTTTGTGTTTACATAATATATGTGGGTGCACCGTGAATAATTATTTTACACACACATGCTTGTATATATTTAAGAAATATTTTCATGTATATACTGTATTTATAATATAATTTATATGATATATAAATATAAATATTTTATATATAAATTTTTTTTTCCTTAAATATACATGCATGTGTGTGTATTTATATATATACAAAATAATTATACACAGTGCACCCACATATTATGTATACACAAACTTTTATTTTGGATGCGATTAATCGCGATTAATCGGTTGACAGCCCACAGTGAACACAAGTCAATTCACCAAATCATGTGTCTGAGTACTTCAATATGAAAAATGTTGGTCAATTTAAATGAGATTGAGTTCATTCCCTCCAAACTGCCTGAACTGAAACGGAATTGACCCCAATCAAAGTCCCTTTCAATTTCATAATTCACCATCTCTAAATGTTTTTTGCCCCAACAGGTAAAAAGTGCAAATGTTCGAAATCCAAGTAAGCGGTTTTCACACGAATGTGCAGCCTTGACTGTGCATGTGGAATGAAGGATGAGGAAACGTCTTGAACGAAAAAAGATGTACATGGAATTGACGGTGCCATGAGTGTTCTCTGTAAAGCTCCTTTACTGTTTGAATGCAGCCCCTGGTTTCTAAATCGATTCTTCTTTCAGCTTCTTTCTTCTTTCAGCTCACCTACACTGTCTATTCATTCAAACAACAGCACGTTTCAAATCCCCGCCTCTCGTGCTCAAATGAGACAGCAGAAAGTTGGTTGTTCTTGTGCTTTCCAAATTAAAAACTGAACGATGTGCTCTTTGTGTGGGTAGGCAGTGTGTATCAAGACCGCATGTCCTCCTGAGAGGATCTGAATCGTCGTCAGGCACTTGCATACAAATCAACCGACAACACTTACATTTGATTAATGCGGATGAGCATGCTTGCTAAATATGGAGTGCTTAAGATGGACCAGTGTGGCTTATTGGCATAAACCGTATGATATTTTCCCCCACTACAGATCTAGTCCAGTGGAAAGCCCTCAACCACAGACAGAAGGTACAGTACGTCAACATTAATTAATGTTCTATTCAAAAATACTGTTCGAATTTATTGATTTTTCCTTTTTTTTTCCTTTCAGTTCCCCCTCAAACGGTGTAAAGCTGATGGTGCAACGGGGCGGCTCATTACAGTGAGAGGAAATGCTCAGACTCACAAAGTTACTTACAAGAATGTGGAGGAGAGTAGAACCCGCTTGACCTCTTTTTGTAACCTCAGCCTAAATGCTGGTGTGTGGCTGTATTTTTAGGTCGCTCAGTAGAACATGTGCTTCATTATGTCGTTATAGTGCTAATGATACCATTCATGATGCACCTCATATGACTGCGGTTATTTGACTTATGCATGAATAATTTGCTTTAATTGTGATTTATTATATGAGGGCTACCGGTAGATCTAAAGGCATTTTTTTGGAAATACTTCAGCAGACTGATTGAATGACAGATGTTTCATCTAATAGATTTCATATCCTTCAGACAGATACGGTGAAATTGAATTTAACACTCGTTTACATTTTAACAAAGAATAAACGACTTCTTAGCAGCTCTCCAGCATGGAACTATGCACAATCCTGTGTGTCGCCCTGTGTAATTTGTGCATGACGGGTGTCAACAAAATGTAAGGCAATTGTAAATTTGAGTATTTATGTCTTGTATTATTATATTTATTTATTATTTTAGTTCCTGAATATTTATTATTTCTATATTGAATTATACTATTGGATCCATTCCATCCATTTACTGAAAAAATAATCTAAACATACACAAACGTATTTCCGTTTACAAATTTTAAGGTCATTTATTGGATCAGAAAAGTCATTATGCTACTGCGCATGTCTTTGAGGAAGGGATAGAAACTAAGAAAGTCTTGCCTTAAGAACTAATGGTGTAACAATCAAATGCAGAGTTGCAAAGTAACTAGTAGTTACTAAACCCCTAATATAACTGAACATTAAGTAACTACTCACGAGCAGCTGGTGGAACCTAACCTTGGAGTTAAACATGATCTTATGTCAATTGTAACAGCATGAATGTTTATATACTGTTTTCCAGAAAACAAAGCACTTTACAGTAATACTTTAATTACTCCCATTACTAAAAGCAACTGATTTAATTGCAACTGGATGTATTTATGTCTCATGTACTAATAAATGAAAAAGCATCCATATAACTTTTAGAAAAATGAATCAGTGATCATTTGGCATGTTTTTTTTTTTTTTGGGGGAGGAATGCAGAAGTTTTTTTTGTGTGTGTGTGTGTGTGTGTGTGTATTATACTTTGAAATGAAGTTATTGAGTATGACTAAGCAGCAGTCGTAATGATGAGTTCGATACAGTTATATGAAAATGCCTTTTTATTATTCATCCAAAAATTAGTCGTCATACCAAAGACATTTGTCTCAATAAAAGATCCTGAGTTATAGAGGTTCATTCTTGGTTTTTACTTTGATTAGCTTTACTTAGTTTGGTTTGGTCAGACATATAATGCAAAACACACAAACACATTAATAAAACAATAATAATTTGCAGAAATACATGAATAAGTTGATCATAACAATATTGTAAAACATTGTACATTCAATCAAGCAGATTTTAATGCTACTTCATATTCTCACAGAATTCAGTTTTGTCGGATGGTTTCATTCATTAAGTGTTTGTGATATTTATTAAAAAATGGAGAAAACGTTCATAAATGAATGGAATTTGTTTTCAAACTAATTCTCATAAATCCACAGTCCTCTCTTTGTTTTAAAAGAAAGTGACATTAACGTGTGCTTTCCCTCATTTGAATTTCCATAGGGACATCATGGTGAATCATGTATCTCTCTGACTCAACAACAAAAACAACAACAACAACATCAAACGTTTAAAATCTTGATACAAGATCCCCACATACAAAAACCCTTCCTTACTATTCCACTGAATTAATATTGTTAAATCATATTAATGTTTGTGACTTGATTCTGAGAGGTCTTGAAGACAAAACTGCTGTACCTTCCTACCACAGAACCCCCTGACATTTCACCCCCTCGTGTATGACTCATGAAAATAACGCATTCACATACATAGTCGGATGACACATCTCCTATGATATCAAGTGTGCTGCAGTGCTGAGAAAAGTGCATTACATAGAGAACTGTCATTCATATCAAGCAATGAAATAAATAACTGAAAGTAACACGAACAAGAGCACGGCGAATAAAATGCAACACACACTAACCAAAAGCCATATAAATACTTCTGAAAACGAACGAAAATATCCCACTGATACAGTGATTTAAAAACTACATTTAAGCAAACCAATATGGTTTATAATTGAAGGTGGAAACTTGACTGGTACACTGACAGTCCTGTTGATTTCATTGAAATCTCTATTCAGGAACATAGTAAAATGCTGATGCTCAGCATTTAAATAAACCGGGAAGCAGCTTTATGGTACAGGATCGATGAATGATCCTTCAAAAAAGATATACTGTCATACTAAAATGATGCAATAGCTGAAAATCCTCATAAAAGGATACTGAAGACAAACCCATTCTTCTCCAGAGATGATCTAGATTCATTCTAGTCTAGGACGACTCTGTTTGGGTCGTTTTAAAAGCTCTTTTTGGTATTAATTATTTGACAAAGGTCCATTCAATCCATAATTGTTCTTATCTACATCTTGATGATGAACAGTTGATCGTATTCTCAAGATGTTTCATGTGCGTACTGTTATTTGCTGTAGACCTCTATTGGAGAAGATGGGGAACACTGGGACTGATCAGTCCAAGTCATTCTTGGTCCTGTAAGGATGTAAAACGCCGCCTCGAGGAGGCACTTTTCTTCTTCAAGATGAGCTTGAGCTGAGGGAGAGAAAGAGCGAGAGGGGGAAAAGTGGTGTCAGCTAGTGTGTTCTTCTCATCCCATGACATTACAAAACAATGGAGCCATGATCAAACTGTACAAGAGAATGTTTTTTATGCTTTGCATGGCACTGTACACACAAGCCCTTGCAGACTGGTTGTTATTAAAGGGTTAGTTCACCCAAAAATGAAAATTCTGTCAGTATTTACTCTCCTTCATGTTGTTCCAACCCCGTAAGACCTTCGTTCATCTTCGGAACATGAAATAAGATATTTTTGATGAAATCTGAGAGCTGGATCACTCCTCCATACTAGTCCATAGGGTTCTTGAGGGATTGAAACTTGCCGGCCTCGAAAAGTTATTAAAGACATCGTTAAAATAGTTCAAGTGACTACAGTGGCTCAATCTTAAGTTTATCAAACAACGAGAACACTTTTTGTGATTTTTACGTCACATGCATCACACACATGACCAGCGTTGGCCAATAGTGAGCCTACGTGTGACGTAGCTCTACGCAATTACGCTAGTTTAACTGACAAGAGGCGCAAAAAGAAGGAAGTGAATAGTTGAAATAAAGTCACAAAAACTATTCTCGTTGCTTCATAAAGTTGAGATTGAGCCACTGTAGTCACTTGGTCTATTTTATTGATGTCTTTAATAACTTTTCGAGGCCGGCAAGTTTCAATCCCTCAAGAAGCCTATGGACTAGTATGGAGGAGTGATCCAGCTCTCAGATTTCATCAAAAATATCTTAATTCGTGTTCCGAAGATGAACGAAGGTCGGAACAACGTGGGGGGAGAGTAAATACTGACAGAATTTTCATTTTTGGGTGAACTATCCCTTTAAATAAAAGCCTCTTACTCTCTCTCCTTTGTCTCCGCTCTGCAGTAAGTGAGCGGGCTGGTCGTTCTCCAGGTTGCGGATGCTGGGATCAGCACCACGACTCAGCAGCAGCCGGATCAGTTCCTCCTGATCGGGGCTTCCGTGCAGCCCCGCGGCCATGTGTAGGGCAGTGTGTCCGTGAGCCTGAGAGGAGACAGACAATATATAGATAATGATGTCACACTGTTGTATGCTGTAAGTTTATATGTACTAGAGTTCATTATAGTATGGGATAAATGTAGTGATGATTAAATCACATTATAGTCTGTGAATTTCATTGGGAGAGCAATTTGTCACTGAGCTTGCCTTGTCTGAGTTATTTTTCAGTGACTCTTTCTGCAAGTTGGACAGTTACTACAGTCGTCCCGTTAGGAGTCACCCCAGCAGTATTATCCACACAGCTTTTTACACCGGATTCCCTTCTTGACGCAACCCAACACTGAGACTCAGTCTCACACACTTTGGACTATGGGGGAACCAGAGCACCCATAGAAAATAGGGTGAGCATGTAAATTCCACACAGCTCAGCCAGGGCTCAAAGAGAGGACCTTCTTGCTGTGAGGCAACAGTGAGCCACCACACCACCCTAAATCATCCATCCATTCATTCAGGAACAAAATGAGTGAGTCACTGGGTCGATCACTCAACCGATTCATTAAAAAAAAAACCTCTGAATCATTTATGAAAGGGTTGTACTTATGTGATTCCTTGAATCATTCCACTGATTCATTCAAACGGGAATCGTACAGGAACTATACAAATGACTGTATGAGTGAGTCACTTTCTTTCATCCAACTGATTCGTTAAAAGAAAAATGCTTGATTTTTATAAGTGATTCAGTGAATCATTCAACCGATTTGTTCAAAAACACTGAATCATTCAGGAATCATTCACGAAATCAACACTTCTTGTTGTATTTATATGTGATTCAGGTGAATAATTCCACTGATTAGTCCATAAAACAGGGAATCATACAGGAAATATACAACTATATTAATTACCGTATGAGTGAGTCACTGGGTAGTTCACACAACTGAATTGTAAAAAAAAAACAACCTCTGAATCATTCAGGAAGGAAACAGGTGTTTTTTATGAGTGATTCAGTGAATCATTCAACCGATTTGTTCAAAAACACGGAATCATTCAGGAACAGAACAAATTACTGTAGCCTATTTAGGCCTATGGGTCGCTCCCATTTACTGTCTATGGGCCACTCAGCCGATTAAAAAACTCCACGGATTCATTCGGGATGAAACAGGTGACTTCACTGATTCACCTACTACTGGATATATTACCTACTACGTGTGATTTCGTAGGTGAATGAAAGTCAATACAATATCATGTTTCTCACTTTCATGTTGATGAACGCTTGCATATTGGAGATTTGGAGGCTCAGAAAGAAGCGCACGAGACGGATATTCCCCTCCTTCACTGCCAGGTGAAGAACGGTCTTGTTGCTTTTGATTTCCTGAAAAAGACAGAGGCACAGTCTGTCAACAAAGTGAAACTGAAGCAACATCAAAGCTAGCGTGGCATGAATGAAGTTTCTTCCTTTTGCGGCATTCTCAAAACGAAACCACGCTATATGGAACAATGACAAAATCAATTGTTTGTCTGTCTGTCAGAAAGGAACATTTGGGAAATATATCTTGTCTTTTCCTATACCCATAAATATCTACTATAATTTGTAAATGTCAGTAACTGTAATTTGTGTGTTTGTTTCTAGATAACTTAGCCATATTACACCATGTAAAGAAAAAACAACAACAACAGGTGCCCACCAATCATATATTCATTTAAAAAATAAGTTTTGTGGTGGGGAAAAAAACAGATGTTTATTTAAAACAATTTATTTTTATAAAATAGCAAGTAAGCACCAGCTAAAAAAAGTTTATTTGATATTTTCACTGTCCCTTCCACATAATGTCGGAGCCTAATTAAATTAGGAAAATTTGTTTTATATACATTTCAATAGTTTTGTGTCAGTTAAATATTTAATAAATTAACACTTTTATTCAACAATGATACATTAAATTGATCAAAGTGACAAGAGATTTTTACTTCAAATAAAAGCTCTTTTCTTTTGTGCTTTTTATTCTTTAAATAATCCTAAAACATGGTATCGCACTTTCCACAAAAATATTAAGCAGCACAATTGTTTTCAATATTGATAATAAGAAAAGTTTCCTGAGAACTAAATCAGAATGATTTCTGAAAGATCATGTGACTCTGAAGACAGGAGTAATGATGATGAAAATTCAGCTTTTCCATCAAAGGAATAAATTACATTTTAAAATATATTCAAATAGAGAACAATCTGTTCAGAAGTGTAATAATATTTCACAACATCACTGTTTTTACTGTTCTTTTGATCATATAAATGCAGCCTTGTTGAGCATTAGAGACTTCTTTCAAAAACTAAAAAAAACAACAACACAAATTCGCACAAACTTTTGAACAGTGTAAGATACATAAATAGCTTTATTTTGGCACTTTACACGTTATTATGGGCCATTTTATAATATGTATTATTTAATGGGTGTCTCTCTGTATATCCACCAATGGGTCCTTTAGCAATAATGAACACATTACTTCATTACCATTGGGATTAAAATGGAATTAAATGGAGTACCTGACTGAGAACTGAAGCCCCAGCATTTATAAGAAGCCTCAAACACATCAGTTTATCTTCTGCCTGAGACTCTAGAGCGCCATCGACTAGCCATGTTGAGGATGAGGAGGATGCATGTATAGCCTTTATCGTGGCACAGTGAGAGATCACTGCGCAGTGCAGAGGAGTCAGACCTAAAGTTAGCAGGCAGAAGCAAGAGCTGTATATTATTGTTTCCTCAGATGTAACTGTGAGGCTTAACAGAGAAAACGTTTATACCTTCAAAATTACGAGCCTCCAGGTCCACCAGCAGTCCAGCAAACAGAATAACCTATAAAATCAAAGTGGTTTTGATGCATGCTTTTGTTATTATTAATGATTGGACATATGGGTGGTCTCTCACCTCCATGACACGAGGGAAACCGTAGGTGGCAGTCAGATGGAGCGCGGTTTGACCGTTGACATCACAGATGCCGATGTCCGCACCAAGAGAGAGGAGATCCTGGACTATGTCTGGTTGATTAGCAGTTACGGCCACCAGCAAAGCGGTCTTGAATACAAAGGAACAAAAAGTCAGTGAGTGCATTGATAACAATACAAATTCCCTGGGGCATCATAAATGTGTCCTACAATAGGTTTACATGCACCCAAGGTCAGATAACACTTTAATTTTCTTATAATATACATTGTAGCATCACTTCTTTTCTCACAGCACTTGAAATGGTTCAATTAAAGGAGGATTCAGTCTCTCTCTAAAGTAACCCCTCCTTTATGAAAGCCTACTTTGCTCTGATTGGTCAGATGACTCAGTCCGTTGTGATCGGTTTAACGCTTAAATAGCATGTCGGAAGCAAAGAGTCTATTACCATATTTGAATTTCAGCTCTGGAGGCTTCCTCAGCTCTAACGCACACACTGATATGAACTATAATGATGCCATTGGTTTTACCTAATCAATCTAATTCTTTGGAAGTATTGCAAAGTGGATTTGCTTTCGCAGCTTAGAAAGCAGTGTATTTTCAACACAAGACAAACCAAACACTTCTAGGCATCATTTACAACCACAGTGTTTGAGTGCGGCCCGGGTCAAAGTAGACGTTATTCGGAGGCAGCCAGTGAAGACTAGTTTGTTACAAACTTACTTAGGTATTCAGAAAGTAAGAATGGAATTACTGACAACTTGTTTAAGGCAGTTCAGAATCTGTTCAGAATATGGTATGAGAATAACTATTTATTGTGCACTTTTCAAACCTTTTACATTCACAAACAGTTACACAATACATGAAAAGTGTAATGAAACTATTAAGCATAATGAAACACACTATTATGAGGGGCCCTTTAACAGTATTTTGTTGTGATATTCACCTTGCCCTTGTGTTCTTTAGAGTCCAACTTCCCCAGTCCACGAAGTTTCTCCGCAGCAGCAAAAGCATATTCCCTCAGGCCTTTCGCTGTGTAGATATGTAAAATCCTAAAAGAGAGGAAGAACAAAGTTTTAGTTTTCATTTCCCGTCTAACAACCTTTCTGTTTTCAGTTAGAGTCACTTTTCTCAAGGACTTGCGCTTACAGTGGTTTCATTAGTTGAGAAACTCACAAGGCCTTAGAAGACCCCTCTGGTGAAACACCTAATGCTGATACATTAACTGAGGAATTTACATAATGACATAATGTGTACATGACTGGAAGGTGTCGAAATAAGACTGCAAATTATATTTAGCATACAAAATTGCTACATTGAAAATGACCTTCCGGTATTAGGTTTTTCAAGTTTTTTTTAAGAATTTTTTTTTTTTTTTATGTAAGTAAGTTGTGTACACATATTAATGATTTATTTTCAAAAGGGTTAAAAACTCTATTATGGAATTATTAGGAATTATTCGTTCATAAATATCATTACGTTCTTGGAATTGAAATTTAGTATTGAAAAAAAAAAATACTAATAAAAGATAATGCCAAACTACTCCATTTTACTAGAATCATTGACACATTTTCATAAAGAAATAAAATAAAATAAAAGGCTACATATTTAAACATTCCTATATTTATGGGGGTTTACTAGAAGAGATTATATGCATGACCATCGGTTTTGTCTTAGCGAGTATTTATTTATTTTGCTCAGCAAAGATGCAATTGATCGAAAAGTGACAGTAAAGACACTTACAATGTTACAAAAGATTTATTTTTCAAATAAATGCTTGAACTTACAGTTAATCAAACAATCCTGAAAAATTTATCAAGGTTTGCACAAACAAAAACCCCATTAAGGAGCATAACATTGATTAAAGGGGTGATGAACTGAGAAATCAAATTTTCCTTGAGCTTTTGATATCTAAGAGGTTATCATATTATAAGAATATCCTGTAAGTTTCAGAACTGAAAACGTCCTTGTTAAATAAATAAAAGCTTTTATTTACACCAGCCTCTGAAAACGTCTCGTTTTGAAAAGTGGGAAACTATGACGTCGAAGGGGTTAAAACACCACCCCCGCAGAAGAAGATCAACACCTACTTCAACACGGCCGGTTTAGCCCCGCCCACCGATTCGCGCATTACACGCGTAGCCTACGTGCTTACCTCGTGATGACAAACCGGATCGATCTAACGAGCAATACAGACAGAATATTGTGCAGCGCCTGGTTGTGGAAGAAGACAGTCGCTGCATCAGCTTCCTCTGGATTCCAATAGGACTGCATGGATAAACTTTTTTTTTAATGACGTTCCAGCTGATGAGGGTAAAACATTGTCGTCTGTTCGCTTCATTTCACTGAGGATAGTTTTGTAAACAAGACTGGATTTGCAGACGATTAAGAGTAAAGAACGGTGCTGTGCCGTCTATATTGGATCTGACAGGAATTGTGCAACACACGGACTCTGGGTCGAACATGTATGGGCGAATCCGGTTGCCATTTGACAACATTGGACGTTTTCCCCCACATACACCGACGGGTGAGTGAAACTCATTATAATGCAAAACTGTTCCTCCACTCACAGCAGTGGGCGTTTATTTCCAAGTCTTCAGTGCGACACGCCCATAAAAACCGACTGTTTTTCAGGAAGGCTCACAACTTGGGTACAAAATAGCCTATTACTTATTCATTTTGATGTTTTTGAATGCAAAAACCAAGCGAACGTCTTAAGTTGACCTCAGACAACAATATAATAACATTTTAAAAGCCAGTTCATGACCCCTTTAAAAAAAAATGAAATGTTTTTTAGCCCAAAAGCACAAATAAATTAAGTTTTAAAATGTATTAAAATAGAAAACAGTTATTTTAAATAGTCTAAATATTTCACAATATCACTGTTTTTACTGAGCTGCCTTTGTGAGCATAATATAATTTTTTGAACAGTGGTGTACTTATTTGAAGTCTACATAACTACAGATCATTCTTCCAATGGTCAGTTACCCTGTTACCGCATCCGTGGTAGTATATCTCCACCCCAAACAACATGCAGAAAACGTTCCTTTGACTTACGTGTCCCCATCATCATCCTGCCAGGTGGTTCTACTATAATCCATGTTCTGCAGGAAGACTCGAGCCTCCTGCAGCTTCACCATATCCATCTGGGGCCTGAACTCTGGGAGAACGTATTGGCTTGTGTGATCCTCTGCTCTGGAGTCAGATGGCCAACACAAGCCTGAGCTCTGAACGGGGACTGTCCCCGTCAAATCAGTCCCCGCAGCAGTTACAGGACACTCTGTTATAGACTGTGAGAAATGACAGAGAATGGGACTGAAACTTGACCAAATGAACGTGATTATGTAAGAAACCTTCAATTATTATAACTTTTAGAGCACTTACATATTGCTGTGTTGTCTGGGCGTCCTGGCAGTCTTGCATCTGCTGAGGGCTGTAGCCAGTGGCAAGCGTTTGTCCAATCTGGGTAAAGTTTGGTACGATGGAGGAACTGGATATGAACGAGAAAGGGTTGCACTGCTGTAGGGAGGAATGTGCCTGATGAATGCTGGAAACTTCCCATCGGTCGTATCTAACTGCGCCCATGTCTGTGTAGCTTGCACTGGTTCCTGCAAAGGAACGGGATCGTCTTTAGAATTTAAATGTCATTGAAGCCCCATTTTAAAAGCAAAATCCTCATTTAGCAGAGACACTCAGACTCACCGACGGTGGGAGATTGTATTGATGCACACACCTGTTGGATACATTTTGGAGGATGATTAAATACGTTTATATCAGCCTCAAGACATTCATTCTTAGAGGTATAATAGTTTTGACTGACTGGGACAGATGCAGTGCCACCAGTAGTATAAGATGCTGTAGAACAGGAGGGGGGTGCTGAGGAGGTCTCTCTCTTTCTCTTCTGCTCCAGGAGTTTCTTCACTGTGGGCAGAGGGTAACACGCCTTTTCCTTTGGTGCTGTGGACACAGAAATAAACCATTTTTACACTGTAAAAAATATTTTCAAGATTTGTTATCACAACATATTTTCTTTTGTCAAATCAACTTTATAATAATTTATTTAGTTGAGATAACTTATTATTTTGAGTTTCTGATGGTTAAATTAATCTACTTCATTGTATTAACTCACTTTTTCCAGTTCAATCAACTTAAAATTTTAAGGCAACCCAGGTTACTTACTTTTTTAAGTTAAACCAACAATATTTTTTTACAGTGTAGTAATCACAACATTTTTTCTTTTGTCAAATCAACTTAAATAATTTATTTAGTTCAGATGACATATAATTTTGAGTTTCTGGTGGTTAAATTAATCTCCTTCATTGTATTAACTAACTTTTTCCAGTTCAATGAACTTAAAATTTTAAGGCAACCAGGTTACTTACTTTTTTAAGTTAAATCATCAATATTTTTTTACAGTGTATAAGTATAGATAAATGCTGCTAGAATCCCAGAAAACGTGTAACAGCAGCATCGTTTTCAACATTGATCATTATATGAAATATTTCTTGAGGAGTCAATCAGCGCAGTAAACGGGGCTTGAGAACGCGTTGTGAGTGAGGGCGCAGGTACAGCCTCCATGTTGCCAGATCCACCTAATGGAAAGGTGGCAGGAGTCTTCTGGACCTGTTTTTCTGATTTAATGTGACACTTAAAAAGTGGAAAGTTACATGTTAGGGTTAGTGAAATATTAATCTTATTTTCAAAACACAAGCTTTGAACTTATTTCAGATTATTATTATGAATTTGTTTTGTTTTTCTTGTTTTTTGTAGCAATATCTGTCAAAATTTTACTGTCGGCATTAATAAAAAAAAAAGCTTATTGACAAACTGTAATTGCATAAAGCTACCGCATTCGGTAAGACAAACGCAATGATCATCGTGATTATCTGTAAGAAATGTATAACACTATCAAAAACTATAGCATAAAATACAGATCTGTATGAATGAAATTTACCAAATAACTTACTAGCCAGCTGGAAGACGGCTCATGCTGTTTAGTTAAACTTTCACAATGACATCATAAAAACATT
The DNA here is from genome assembly GCF_016745375.1 of Pimephales promelas. Next base: position 1,726,825 of record NW_024121222.1, on the reverse strand, counting down.
AGTTAAAGCAGTGTTTCTCAACTAGCAATCTATTCAGCCAGCATATTTGTGTGAATTATAGAAATATAAGACTTGTTAGACCTACCTTTTCTATATTTCTTTGCACAAAACTCTCCAGAAAGTGCCATTTAATTTTTTTTTTTTTTACTTTTTTCGTTCACTTTTAAAGATCGGATGGAGTGCCCCATACTACCTTCGGCTTGGGCCCCCAATTTGCTAAGTCCGCCACTGATATTAGAATGATTTCTAAAGGAACAGGGGACACTGAAGACTGGAGTAATGATGCTGAAAATTCAGATTTAGCATCACCCTAACTTAACACCCGACCGCTAACTTTTGAACAGTAGTCTCTTTAAAGGGATAGTTCACCCAAAAATTAAGTCATTAATTACTCACCCCCATGCTGTACCAACCCCGTAAGACCTCCGTTCATCTTCGGAACACAAATTAATATATTTTTTTATTAAATTTGAGAGCTTGATCACTACCACATAGGCACCCTAAGGGGGTAGGGTGCCTATGTGGTAGTGATCAAGCTCTCAAATTTAACCAAAAATATCTTCATTTGTGTTCCGAAGACGAACAAAGGTCTTACGGGGTTGGTACAGCATGGGGGTGAGTAATTAATGACTTAATTTTTATTTTTGGGTGAACTATCCCTTTAAATCTCTAAACTATTGATTTATCAAGCGAGAGTCCATGCACCCTTGCCCATTATCTTCATGAAGATTTCCTAATAAAGTATGTAATCTATTTTACAATTATATAATTGTGGAACCTTAATAACTAGATGCAGTGACTATCTTATCCAAGCTAATAATCATATTTAAATACCTAAGAATGATATTTTTAGTTTTAAAGTAACAACAGTTAATCAATTCAGGAAAGGTTTAATCTTTCTATTAAATCCCAGGCATTTGTTTTACAATGCCACAGCAAATGTAAGAGATTTGTTTAAACAAGTAAAACATTTACTTCTACATATCTATCTTGCTTCATTTAAAAGTAAATCTGATTGATTTCTACAGTAATGTGATTTCCCCATGGCAGGTGTCGTTTTTAATAGCAGGTGTCGGTATGACATAGAAATGTATTTTCTTTATGTTAGTCACTAAAAGAAACTGAAAAAGACAAGAATGCAAATATCGGAGGTTTCCAGTGGGCTTCAGTTACGTATTCTAGAGTAGAGAGAAGGAAAGTTTCTTCAAACTCTTGACCCCAAACGTGAGATAAGAAAGACATTTCCACCGAAGGAGCGTAATGCTCATCCTCTCACCCGTGAGGAAGGTATTCCATTTGGAAAAGAGGTGGTGAGGTCACGTCTACCTGTCTTCTTTATCAGAAACCCTGCGTCTATGGAGAGGGTTCTCACAAGAACATTCTCTGTAACTATTTCCTTTTCTCCGTTACGCTCTTCGTGGCAAACCACATCTTCCTGCATCTGACGTATACGTCCTCTGAAGAGGCCCGTCAGAGGTGTGTAAACAGATGATGCTTACCAAACAGTGGCAGCACTGAGCCGAAATCGGCTGCATATCACAGTTGAGCTGCAATACTTCATCTAGCCACCAGGAATAAACAAGGGGGATCTCGTTTAAATATTAATCAAATTACTGCTTCACTCACAGATATTTATGTCCCAAAAAATGCAGTGTGAGAGAAACACTTCTAACTTACTTCACTATCTTTTATGGGCTAGTCAGAGTATATATTATGTAACTCCATGATCATCAGATATAATAGTTTTGCCTATTTAGCCTAATAATAGTGTTTCGGTTGATTCATCTATAAATAGCTCAGACACAAGAACTGCTTTCTGTGAGATATCCAATTACAGGAAAAATAACTGGTTTCACCAAAACATTAAGTCATTCTTATGGCAAAGGGGATTCAGAAGAGGAAGGTGGCTTTGATTTAATCAGCATGGAAATTCCACTGGGCATAACCTCGAGAGGATCATTCCTTTTCTTATCTGTCTTCTTTTTTGTGTGTTTTGTTCTCCATTCCACTTTAATTACTCCACTTCTCAGCCTGTTACTTTTTAAAGCTCACTATGTCAAAATGTACTGCTCGACATACAAGTGGCATGTATACAGACTCAAATGAAACAAACACTAAAAGAAAAATGATACTAAATTGTTATGTTTCTGGAAGTTTAAGAAAAACGCCAGAATGACATTGGTCAAATATTGAATGAGCTAAAACAATAATGGAGTTTAAAAAAATGTCTTGACAGATACACAAAGGTGTTATCACCATGTCTCAATGTGTAGCATAATAATTCAATTATGATATATTTACATTGTGTAGGAGGGAGAAAAATAAGGCGTTTATATATTGGACCCACAAATATCAAACAAAATAGGAAAGTTACAGTAGGCTATAGGTTTACAGTGAGAGTTGAATATCACAATCACACAGTTGTTTTTAAAACATTAGCCTATATTTCATGTATTTCTTTTTTTTCTAATTTTATTTTAAATTAAACTAGGAAAAAGTAGTCATGGGATTTAATTATTTTTAAGTTCATAAATATAAGTAGGCTAGTGATGTATGTTGAAACAACAGAATTCTAAACTATAGTTTAAGTTATAAGAGTTTAATGTAGGAAATTAGGAATGTTAGCCTAATATCTAAGTTTTACAGACGCTTGGAATGGGCTACTCATACGTAGTGAAACACCTATTCACATAGGCTACTCCAGCAGAGCTATTGGCTATATAGAAAATAACAGTGGTTTTGCTGTTCGCAACAGTTTTAAAGGTCACACGACGTCTACACACGTCTACAGAACATTGATTTTCATGTCTAAAATGTCCGAAAGCGTGGGCATCAGCGGCTGGGATACCCTCGCACCTCTATCTTGTACATTCAAAGTCGGAAATCCCTGGCCAATGAGTCACGCGCGCGGGTGTCCTCGCGGGGATTCCGCACATCTCACTACAGTATCTAGTACATATTTACTCATTAAAAAAAATCTTAGTTTGCCGTTTATTTACTTGGTTTATTCCACGAGACATTTGTAACTTGTATAATAGAAATGCTTCCTTTATAGTTTTATTATTTTTTTTCACAAGCTTTTCTTTTCTTTAAAAATTAGACCCACACCCAATTAAAAACGGGAAATGAAAGTCTAAAAGGGAGGAGTAGCCTAATTTATCAAGGGGTTTGTCCAAAAAAGTCGTAAAATGGCCTATCTCCTGTGTTGTTGGGGAATCCTTTATTCAAATTAGTTGTCTATTTTTAAACGGTCGTACATCACTGAACTTACGTCATAAAATAACTCATTACAGAAAGAGAAAAAGTAGCTAGTAGCCTATTCCATACGATGAAACCAGTTAAATAGTTGAATTTAACAGCCTATGTGTATTTTAATAAATGACTGGGTTAACGCAGTGTTGAATTGTTTAGGTCTAATAGGAACCAGAAAACTTTAACGTAGCTAGTAACGTTATAGGCTACCTTTCTCGGCTAGACAAGGCTACTTTTTTGTCCATTTCACTCCATCAAATCAAAAATCATTCATTGTATATTATCCAGTTCCTTCTGCTGTAGCTAAAAATAATGTAAATAAAACATATTAATAAAAAAAGTCTTCGTACTCACATTTCTGAAAGTGCATGTCAGAATCCCTTTAGCTGTCTTTAATTCTCGACGCCCACGCCAGGTGAAATGATAGATGTCAGTCGCAGAGGAGCCTCTGATAAATGTCAACTCCTCGAGTCACTCACTGCCTGTTATTAACTGACTGACTTCGGCACGTTCCACTATGTATACAGAGAGCACGTTGTTTTTCCCCCGCCCATGGGTAGCTCCGCCCTCTCATGTTGACGAGCTGTCAAACACAGTGGAGGTGTGCCAGTAGCAAATAGGATGTGCGAGACGATATGCAATGGAGAAATCTTTTAGAAATTTAAAGAAGCCGACTAGCTAAAACTAGTTGCTAACACCTTTAATACAACCTCATAATGTTTAGGTTAATATTACATGTGATCAAATGTAATCATGTGTTTAATATTATATCAAGTAAAATGTTTTCATGATTATTTTGAGTCAAAAGTCAAAATTACTGATTCAAAATGTGAAAATGTTTCAGCATCATGTTAGATGAGGTGTATTTAAATCATTGTTGTGGATTCTTAGTTTCTGTTGCATTTGAGAAATATAATTTTAGGGATGGTTCACCCAAAAATGAAAATTAGCCCATGATTTACTCGCGCTCAAGTCATAGGTGTATATGACATTCTTCTTTCAAACAAAGACAATCAGAGTTAAATAAACAAATCCAAGAAAGCTAGTTATTTTAGTTGATAATCTTTTAATATGGATATTTTTTCTTACAAGAACGCATCATTTCAGAAAGCCTTTATTAACCCCCTTTGTGGAATACTTTTATTATTGATGAAGGAACTTTGATGCCCATTCATTGCCATTGTAAATCTTGGAAGAGCCAGGACATTTTTTTTAATATAACTTAGATTGTATTCGTCTAAGAAGAATATACACCTATGTCTTCAGGGTGAGTAAATCATGGGCTAATTAAAAAATGTGGGTGAACTATCCCTTTAATATATTAATTTAATTACATTAATTTAACATAGAATACAGTTCATCTGTGTAAAGTTAGTTTTGTTACACCATTTTTGTTATACTTCCTTTTCAACCACATCAACTTTGATCTGCTTATTTGCCTCAGAAATTAAGTATTATGTCCATTTCCTCCATTCTCACCACAATGCCAAATGGTCTTCTGTTTTTTCACTCCTCCTCCACCCACTCATCCTCCAACTTTAAATGCTTAAGCAGCTCAACTGCTGTGCACTTTACAGTTATTTAGTGTGCAATGATGAGAAAAGCACACTTATTCACTTTAAATAAACATCCTGTTAGGACACTTGCACACTTAGTTTATTATGAAGTACTTAAAAAATCTGGAGAGATGTTCAAATTTCAAATGCTGCAAGCAAGGCCCCTCTTGATTAGTTTCTTCCTAGCCTATGTGTAACTTGACTAACCTCAGCGTGAAACAACTGTAGAACTTTAAGTGCAAGATTTATAGCCTCTCTATGGGTCCTTTAAGTAAACAACACCAAGGTGTTGTGGCTATTACAGCTGAGTTTTTTAAATGACCTTTTTTTTTCTAAAAGAGGACTGGAATACAAGGCTGTATTTAGACTGAGGCAGTGTCTGCTGGGATGTGAAGAGAGTGAACAACAACTTCTGTCTTCATGGAAAATTGCCCCATCTAGCGACCAAATATATTATACACATACATGCCTTCAAATAATTTAGTTAAATTTAGGTGCACCATAATGTAGCATAAACAACATTTCATTACATCATCTACAAGAAAAAAAAACGTCATAAAGACACTGAATGCTATGACTGCACTGTTGATTATGAATAACAACTATTTGATTTGAAAATAAGAATAATGTTCTAAAATCAATGTTTTAAATCGATCATATAAAAATATATTTAAATCAAACACAAATCATAGAATATGCAGATAAACATGAGCATCATAGTCGTGTTGATGTCCATTCACATGCCAGCACTTCTTTTATGACTATATTTAGAGAGCAGTTAAGGCCCCATAATTCTCTTTATTGTTCTTCTTTATTTCGTTTTTCTTATCATAGTGGTATGCAGTTGAGGTTCAGTCAGAAGGGACAATGTTACAAAGTAGAGTGGCACTGTCACCATCACTCTTCTGCATCACTAGTTCTTGACATACAAGAGATTTGGCTGTTCATTGAAATAAGGGAATCAACAGTTTTCAAGATACATTATTTGTCCGTTAATGACTAAGTCACAACATTAATTACAAAATGTAGCAACTATAACATCAGAGATATCGGCCTATGTCTGATGAAAGAGGTGGCAAGTCTGTCACTTTCTTACTATTCGTGAGTGTGACTCTGACAGTAAAGGGTGTGTGATATCATCAAAAGCAACTGTGTGACAACCTGACCAAAATAGAGTTGTTCTTGGCTGCTGGGACGCATGCGCTGTGAGATCTGTAAAGCTTGTCAGACACTTTACAGTCTATGGTGGTCAGACCTCTGTAACAGACACCAAAATCTTTATAGCATTTAATATACTGAATTGCACTGCTAGCTTATATAATAGAGATGTTTATACAAAGAGATGTTTACAACTTACGTTATAATTATTTTAGAAACGATAACAGATATATTATACAGGCTATTGTTTTCTTAGCTAAAATACTCCTTATAAACTAAATTAGAACAAAATAAGACTCTGTGAATCTTTTGTATAGAGTAGTAGGCTGTGACTACGGAACAGAGTATAGTACAGAAATTAGGAATGTATCACATGATTCATATCCCGGAAATACACTGCCGTCGATGGAAAAATGGCGTTACGAGCAGCTCTAGACTGTAACAAAAAGTGGGGCAGTAGTAGAGTCAAGAGACCACTATGATTAACCAACGTTTGTCGGTCCACTTAAGTACAGAAAACTGCTATTAGTCATATAAATGTATATTAATACAGTTGCACACTCGACTTTGTAAAGGCGCGCCACAGATGGACAAAGACAGACTCGCAGTGAGTACATGCCAAAATAAACACGAGGAAGTAGCCTTAAAAGGGGCGTGTGATGTGTTTCATGGCTTGGAGAAATACTAATGGGGAAAAAACGCAGACGGAAGCATTTTATTGGCGTAACGTTACATAATAGCGATACGGATCAATGAAAATGTTTTGTTATAAAGTACAATGTATCGCTTGATGTTGTACGCTTAACGCTTGTATCATATCTTGTTACGCGTTCCTAAAGGTGTCCTTTTCTCATGATGCGATTTGTTTTATGACCCCGTTATGCTTATGCTTGTAGGATGAATTTCCAGTATGAATTGTGCATATGCAGCAATGTGACACACTGATTTAGGCCCTATTCATATATTGTAATCATGTATTGAAATATACTGCAGTTAAAGTATTTACAACTAATATTATTTATTTACTATTCATATTATTTTACTTAGGCTGGTGCATGCTCATGGCTGGATATGCATCACTTTATTGGTGACCTTATGGCAGCAAGTGCTTCAGTCTCTGGTCATCAACTCAGAGAGCAACGTACAGAGGAGACAGTGAGTTCTGTTTGGCCCAAAGTCTCTCATCCTCCCCAGTCTACTTCATCCAGACAGAGCCAGGTGAAAAGTGCCGTCCGGTTTGGTGTGCATTCTGAGGAAAAGGAAAAAGAGCCCAGAGACCATGGTGAGTAAATATTACAATAGACTGTTCAGTACGATTGTGTTATAATTAAATGGCAATCCATTTAACCTCATGAAGTAGGATTGCGAAACATGCAGAATTGATTGATTCCGGTACTTAGAGGCACGCACTTATTGAATTTACTGGCCTCCGAAGCTGTGGCCAAATGATGAGATCACTGCCTGGTGATTCAACCAGGACAGATACAGCAAATAATAAATGTAATTATGTATTTAATATATATTAAAAATAATTAATATATTATTATTGCAACAAAAGTTCACAGATTTCCAATGAAGATCAGAGGCATCATAAATGCAATCCAATAATTTGTACTAACAGTATATTATTAGAGAGAGCTGATTATGAAAATGATAATAGAAGTCAGCTGGTCATTATCAGAAAATAAATCCAGACATGATGGTTATGACCATGATTATCTGATATGAGGCTCATCCATTTTTGGGAAACCAAAAGTTTCATATGACATGACACATTGGTTTCCCAAAAATTGATTAGCAGTCAGTTATTCGGCGTTTCTGTGGACAACAGTCATTATTCAGAAACATTTGACAGTAATAACACAGAAAACCGAATAAAATATTACAGAGAGCGGTGTAATAAATAAAGATAATAAAATACTTCATTTATTTGTATAAAATACCACTTTATGTAGCTCTAACTACTTCCAGTAACCAATCAGTGCAGTACATATTGTTCTGAATAACAACTGGTTCCACACAAGGAAATAGTTTCATATTTAGTTTATCATGTTTCCCTCTTCTTCTTTTTTTAACTCGTCACTCAATTGATTTATATAATAATAATTTTGTGCATTCTCATCTCCCTCTTTTGTAGTTCAGCATCGTACCTGCACATGTCCTGGCTGCCCTCTTTCCTCATCTACTTCTAGTTCCTCAATCCAGACCCTGAAACCAAGAACCAGCCCGGCCACACAGATCCAACCACCTTCGCCCCTACAATCCACCCTGCAACAGCAGGCCAAAGAGCCCAGCCATGCCTCTGTCGGCCTGGGATTGTGTCTAGGTTTGGGTCTCTCTCTGGAAGAGGAAAACAGAGAGCCCAGCAGCACATCTGGTCACCCCCAACAGGAAGACAAAGGCACTAGCACACACAGCCCAATCCCTCAGGCAAATCCCGAGTCCACCAGTGTGCCGCCTGTTCAGGCCTTTGCATGTCTATGCTGCCACCGTGGCTTGCAAACCTGTAGCCAACTTCTCCGTCAACAAAAGGACCCAGAGGCACATGTTGCCCACCACCACTTCCATCACCACCACTGCCCGCTCACCACCTGCACATCATGTACGCTCCCCTCCTTCCCTTGCCTGTCCTGCCAGCGCACCTTCCCCACTTGCGCCGAGCTCCTGCGGCATCAGCAGGGCCACTCTCAGCAGGAGGGCCTGCAGCAGCTCCCGTGCATGCACTGCAATGCCTCTTTTCCCCGGCCGTCTCAACTGCTGCAGCACCAGCGAACTCAGCACGCATCCAAAGCAGGCGGCTTCCTGTGCGCCGAGTGCGGACGTGCGTTCAACTCGCACAGCAATCTGCGCATCCACCTCAACGTGCACACTGGCGCCCGACCGTACATCTGCACCGACTGCGGCAAGAGTTTCAGCCAGTCCGGGGCACTTAAGATTCACCGCCGCATTCACACCGGAGAGAGGCCGTACACCTGTTCTTATTGCGGGAGGGGTTTCCCTCACCTGGCTGGGGTAAGAGCGCATCAGCGAATTCACACCGGGGAGAAACCGTACAGCTGCAGTCAGTGTGGAAAGTGCTTTACTCAGTCTGGGGCTTTGAAAATCCACACTCGCATCCACACCGGCGAGAGGCCTTTCGTGTGCGGCCTCTGTGGGAAGAGCTTTTCGAACCGCTCCGGCATCCGCTTTCATCACCGCACGGTTCACGGGATCGTGACGGAGCCCAACTCTGTGGGCAGGCCTAGTCTGGCTGCCTCTGCGTCAGCCACAGTTTCAGAATTCCAGAGAATCCAAGCCTCCAGTCTCGACCAGATTCATCTCCGGCAAATGGAAGGGAAGAGTCCAGCTAGTAAAGAGCAGTTAAGTGGGGATGGGGACAAAGCCGCTCTTCCGTATGCCTGCGAGGACTGCGGACAACGCTTTCCAGATGCTCCGACTAGAAATAGACACCAGACGTTGCAACACTATTCTTCGGAAGAAAGAGAGAAGGAAGAGAGCAGCTCAGCTAAAACTAAAGATTAGGCAACAGTTTCTGACTGTATTTTAAAAAGAGAGGGAAGAAAAAAGGGCAACTTTAATGTGTAATGTATTGAGCCTGAAACATGATGTCAGTCCCCTCACACTAACTATCTTGTTAAGTCATGACTCGTGACACAAGAAATACTGTTTCTATACATTTCAATTGAGTACTATCTCAACAGGCGTTCATGGGCAATATTTATTCAAATTAAGCAAAGTTAATGTGGCGTACACTACTATCTCTGGGCTCACAGTGTTTTAACGATTTATAAAATCTGAGATTTCGGTACAGAGATAAAGGTTAGGATTGTGATTGTTTAGTATTATTACCACGCAGTGTGGGCTAGCATTGTTTGCTGTCTGTTTCTGGCATTTGATGAGCATTTGGATCCAGATATGGTGATGCGTGGTGTCAGACATAACAAGCAAAATCTTGTTTTGGTAATGTACATTTCTTTTTCTTGTTATTTGTGCCTCTAAAAAGCTAAATTGAGACAACCTGTAACTGCACCTTAAACATTAAAGCTTTGCCTATTAGTATAAAACTATTTACGTTTTAAGTATTAGGGTATTTACGTATATATATTACAAAACCTGGGGCCAGCTGTTGAGACAGTCTCTCAAGGTTTAGAATAACCCACTAGCAGTTAGTCTTACTTTTTGTTATCAAATTAGGCCAATCTACCTTAAATTTTTAAAAAAATCATTAAGTCATTTTTTACTTTTTAATCATTTTAAAAAACATTAGGAGGACTAACTTGTTAGACTAGTCTTAGCGGTTCATTCAACCGCTGGCCCCTTCTAGTTTTTCCACCATCTGGCTGAATGGTTACCAGAAAGCAAAGGGAAGGATGCTAGGTTTACAACTGACAAGCGACCATCAGCATGATTCTCCTGTCTTAAGTACGTTTAGCTAAATGTAGTGAGAAATCCAAGTGTAGGAACGGATTATAATTGCACTGTATCGAACTGTCTGAAATGCTACTCTGGGACCGCTTACAATGATGGTGGAAAGGTGTTTTATTTTACACTTAAGGACTTTTTTTATGTAGGCCTATGTATGTGCAAGAATTTAGTAGTTTTGCTTGTTTTTTTGTTGTTGTTGCTTTTAATATTTATTTTTAGTGTCCAAATGAACTTCTAATGCTATCTTGATGTTGAGCTGGATAATTAAGAACGTTTTCTGGTTGGATAATTTCTTAGGTTTTAACATAAGGAAAAAAGTAGGCCTAAAATAGACGGAGTAAGTTCTCTGTTGTGCATTGGCTGAAGTAATAGTGCCTTTCTTAATGGGAATCTGGCAAAGCACATGCAAACCAAGACAAATATTTAGATTCTGGCCATAGCAGTCAAAAATCAAATATGGCCATCAATTGCTACAACTGTTCTATAAATGTGTATTTAAATGAAATGAAGCTCTTGCCATTTTTGAATGCCTTTCAGCTTGTTGTGTGGGGATGAATATTATGACATAATTTAGGACATATGATTTACCTGTTGTTGCTTATGGTGTATGCAGGGCCTGACAGTACGCAAGAGTCAAGGGGCTGCCATTTTCACAGTTGGTCAAAGGTGTGTTAAAGATATCTTTAGATATCTCTGAATTATTACTCAGAATTAAAGTTTGGCAAAACTGTAATGGGAAAAGTATTGTCCATTATTGTTGTCCATTTTGTATCTTCAGCATTACTACACCATTGATATATAAACCCTCCTTATGTGGTATTGTGTTTGACCGATCATTAATATTAGTGATTGTAACCTCTCAACTTGATGATACTTTTTGTACATCTGTCAGTTCAGCTCATCTCTACATGTTAATTGTGTACACATACCAACAAAAATAAATGTTGATTGACCTTATTTGAACTTTACATTTGTGATCCTAGTGATATCAGTATAGATTACTGATGTATTCTGTTTTGATGATTAACTTTTAACATCTGTGGTGCCTTTCCACCCTTGAACTATGTCTTGGTGTGATGCATTACATATTGCCAATATGAGACTTGAATCGTTGTCTACAACAAACAAACAAATAAGCTACTAATGACACATTTCAAAACTAAAATTGCACTTGCACTTACTGAAGAAATCTGAAGTCAGCATTGCTGAGTCACCTACAGTCACCTGATCACTTACTGTAAGGTAGCCTAAATGAAATTTAGACAAGGGAATTTACATTGTGCCCTACTGTTCTGCCCTCTTCAAATTTCCTATATTTATTATTTAATAGTAAACTATTTAAGTACATTCTAACCTACATGTTTATTATCATTTCTCTTCACTTCAGTGTTAGGCTACTTGTAGTTAAGAGAAGGTATGCCTAATATTATACTCTCCCCATATATTTCACCTTGAGTCACGAGTCACGACTCAAAACAACAAACATGTCCGCACGTGCAGCGCACCTTCCGCTTTTTACTTATTTTCCCCCCCTGTTAGCTATTCTTTGCACTGGGTTGTACTTATATGGTTCAAATTCTCAAACGTTCACATCGACTTCAGCTTAATGAAAGGAAAGTATAAATAACCCATGAAACTTTGGCTCAGCAGTCTCAGCAGCTAAAATATCACTAACGTTACAAATTTGTTTCGAAATAAAACAAGCGTCCAGGGGGGCGGTAATAATATGATTCTAACCTTTGAGAGTTACCAAAAAAAAAAAAAAAAAGAAGAAAAAAAAGAATTGAAGGATGTCATCATAACAAATAGTTACTAAGCAACTACCGTAACTTAATCGCGTCGTGAAGGTAGCCAAGGCCTAATGTCATTTTTTATATATCTTTATTACAAATTCACATAGCCTATCAAACGTCTATCACACAAACCTAAAAAAAAAAAAACCTTGAACCGCCAGATGACACTGCCTTCTAACATCCTCTGAACATAGATTATGCTAGATACAAGTGATGCTTCAGCATGAGTTGATTTGCATGAAGAGTTTGTGTTTTGAGACCATTGAACAAGTTTAACCTTGTATTTTTGTAATTTTTAATACATAGCCTAGAAGAAATTAATGCTAACATTATATTATTGCATAGTTGAATCTTTGTAACAAAAACAAAATAAACAGTAAGCTCCACCCACTTCTTCTTCCGCGCTCATAAATTGTGTTCACAAACTTTCGTTTTGGCAGAAGTTCACGTTGTTCTCAAACGCAGAAGTCAAGATTCTTCAAGATGACAGGCTATATTCTCCTCACTGTTCTGGCGTTCACCTTTCTTCAAGGATACACCGGTAAATAACATTTTGCTCATGTCTTTTCCAAACCATTATTTGTTTAATGCATTTTACTGTTTTAACCTAAATCAACGTTCTATACCAAAGGCAATATGTATCTAAGTAAATTAATAATAATCCATTGAGACTGAGGAACTACTTAAATTTAAATTAACAAATAAAGTTATTTTATAGTTATTATTTTAGTTGTCTTGTTTTTTCATTTTTTTTTTTTTTTTTGGGCTACTTTGCAATTCTGAACGTTTAGGTAGATTCTCTTTTGTGCAATAAGCCAGCAAAAAATAATAATAATGAAAAAACAAGACAACTTTCCCGGTGAAATACGGGGACTTTTTGCAGTCAATTGAAAACGAAAGTGTTCCTGTTTTTAATAGGGTTGTAGCCTAATACAACGCCATAGAGCTTATAGAGATATACGCTGCATAAAGACTGCATATGTAACAGCCCAGAATACAATGTAACACAGGAATTATTTCAGAAAGCCATGCCAAGTCACTTACTGCAAGTAAGACGAGGAATTTGCCACCTCACTTGCTTACCATCTTGACCCAACCAGTTAGACGACATTTGAAGGAAAATGTAGGCTATTTGTTTGAAAGCACTTTCACATTTGCTTCTATTTAACAACTGCATGTAACAGCCCAGAATACAATTTAACACAGGAATTATTTCAGAAAGCCTCTGTCATGTCGCTTACTGCAAGTAAGACGAGGAATTTGCCACCTCACTTGCTCACCATCATGACCCAACCAGTTAGACGACAGTTGAAGGAAAATGTAGGCTATTTGTTTGAATGCACGTTCGCATTGGCTTCTATTTAACAACAATGCACATGATCAGATAGAATGTTCCAGTTGTTGTCGTGGCTGGTATGCAAATTACACATACCAGGAAGTTTAGAAAGAATATAGGAAATAAAAAGTCAACTGCCCTGTTGAAACAGATGTTTTTTGTTGTGACGTAAAAAAGATAAGTCATATCAGAACGTTTCGACCGTTCATGTAAAAATAAAAATCCATGCAATGCTGCAAACCAAAGTAACACATTTCAGAGAGAGAGAAAAAAAAAACTTCATTAGGGAGTGTGTACACCTTTAACAAACACACCATATTACAGCCACTCTGTCTGTCTGTCTGTCTCAGTCTGTATATATCAGCAGTCTTGACTTGGTAATATTTTCCCACTCTTCTTTGCAAAACCTGATCTTTTAAAGGTCCCCTGACATGATGAAATTTTCACTTTCTGGTTTTCTAACATTAATATGAGTTCCCCCGCATTTATAGGGTCCCCCAGTGGCTAGAAATTTCAATCAGTCAGTGTAAACTGAGCTTTGGCTCTTTCATTCAGAGTGACAAAAAGCAACAAGAAAGCGACCAAAAAGAAAGTGACCAAATTATATTGTTTAGTATCCTATATGGATGCAATTGTTGCTTTATTCTATAAAACTAGCTAACTCAACATTGCTTTGTTTTATTACTTTTTGTTTTACAGCTGTTTTGGAGGTGAAAGGTCCATCTGAGCCCGTTCTGGAAGGACAGGATGTGACATTGGAGTGTGTGGATACAGAATCTGAGCTGAACATGAGCACTGTGCACTTTCAGAGGTTCTCCAAGGTAAGGTCACTTACACAATAGCAAGGAAATGTCTGGTACACAATGCTCTTTGACGTGCACTTGCCTGTAAATGTCAAGAAAACAGCAGATTGAAACTGAAATGACATCTCGTTTCTCACGGGAAATGAGAAGGATTTATGTTATTGCCGCTGTCTGTACACGTCCTCTGCTGTCTGTGGTGCCGGTCTGATTACTGAAGAAACAGAAAGTGAGAGATCTAAAATTACAAACAGATCTGTCAGGGACTCTAACTCTCAAATATCAACACAAATGCTCACAATCTCACAGGGCAATCACTAATAAAGAACAATATTATTTTGAATTTATTTGTCTGGAGATCAAGGCTGCAATTGGTATTTAAAGCGCAGGAGTGTTTTAGTGAGTTTCGGAGAGCTGTTATTCTGGGTTTAATTAGTATCTGGCAGTGAGGGGCCTTTGGAGGATTCACAACATCTGCTGCTTCTGTCAGTGCAGAGTCTGTTTGTCACATTTTCCAGCTATCTAAATGCATTCGAGCAAAAAAGGATCTCCATACCACCAATCACAAAGACAGATGCTTTGTTTTGCAAACACTCATTAACCTGCGTTAGTGAGACCCAAGTGTCGTTGCCCCAAACAGTCGAATTCCTCCAAGTGTAGCATATTTAATCAAATTCAGAAAGTGTTCCCTACATCAGCAAGATTTTCTTAACCCTACAAAGCCGACTGGATCATATTTGATTCGCAATTTTCGGAGGCCTCTAAATGATCAAAACCTAGATGAAAAATCTGTTGTACACAATATACTACATTCTTTCGGTTTTCTGATTAATAGTTTAATAGTTAGGCCTGAAATTGTTCCTTGACTTTACTTGACTATCCATAAATCATAATAATTTCTATCAAATATATACAACAGGCTTTTGAGTAACATTTAAATGTACAACTCTCAAACATCATTGTATCGCTTTGCATTGTATTTCGTCCCCCACAATAAAAACTACAGAGCTTTGATCATAAAACTAAGCACTTAATCCTTAAATGCATGAATGTTTCACCAATCATTACATATTACGGTTTTTTATAGACCCGGATCTATGTCTGACACAGATGGATCTCTACCTGCCGTGATAATATAAAACCTGATATTAGAGGAACAATTACAAAAGAATAAAATAAAGTATATTTATTTAGCTTGGAAGAGTTTGAGCAGATGTTTTTGAGCAGACCATCATCAGCATCTAGCTCATATTCGCTATCTCAAACATATTCTCATCGTTTTCAACATCTTCAAAATCCATATTTTGATCTCTGACAGCGTCTTCACCAGATCCACTGACAAGTGACAGTGACTAATATTTGATTGTGTTCAGTACTTGCTCTGCAGTTCATCTTTTGCTGATGAAACTTGCTATTCTTTTGTTTTCCGCCTGCAGCAACTATGAGTGAAATGTCACTTCATTATTTTGTATATATAAGACATGACCCCCTTTGTGGAATAAAGGTGGCTTGCACTTATTCAGTCATCAAGATTCAATTGTTGTGCAGAAACAAATGCACTTATACTGTGTTACACACCTCTACACAATTTTTTACAAAAAAAATAAATGGGAAAACAGGCTTTCTTGTTAAATTGTTTATAATTAATTGACCGAGGAATACTAAGAAGGTTGACGTTGAGGTTAGTGAATGACGTTCAAATGACACTGTGCGTTTAATGGTTAAATATCATCTTACTAAGATATATAGTTGGGACTTGGGAGATACAGAGACTGATACAACTGATATTTCTTTGCATACTATGTAAGTAGTCTGTTGGAGTTAAATATTACTTTCTTTTCCTTCTCAACAGTACATGAAGAGGTGGTATCGGCTAGAGACAGATCAGGAGTATTTCTACCGCCGGTGTTTTCTGTATGATGTGGATGTGAGAAGGGAGGAGGACAGACTGCTCCTCTTCATCGCCAGTATCCAGTCCTGGTCTGATGGCCCATACCGCTGTGTCTCTGAGAACAGTTCTGCACCAGACAACTCCTCCCAGCCCCTCACCATCCCCATCCACTGTGAGTTAGAGACACCATGGGCTGCATGAAGATTGTTTGTGATGCAAATCCCCATTGATTTGATCCATATACATCTAGATTGTCCAGATGCTTCAATCTTTCCATTGTTGTGTGTGAGGCCAGTTGCATCTGACATTTTGTCACAAGGAATTTTTATATTTGGGATTTAAAGATTCGATGACAAATAAAACTCTTTATCTCCCTAGATGACAAAATCAATACTGATATTGATTGGGGGTTTTGCAGTGCCCAGGGATGAGTTGACAGTGGTGATTTATTGGAAAAACAGAGTAAAAGAAATACCCAGATGGAGCTATACATAGATGTTCAGTATGAATAATCAGATGGAGACAAGATGATCCATTGTATAATTACATTCAATCTGGATGTAATATGCTGGAATCATTGAGAATAATCCACTGCTGTCAGTCACCAACAAGTTAAACTGCCAATTCAAAGTTTGGTGTTGGCAAGATTTGTAAAAATTATTATTGAGCAAAAGCACAGTAAAAAAAAAAAATAATAATATTGTGAAATATTGATATTTAACATAAATGTATTTGATGGTAAAGCTGAATTTTTCAGCATCATTACTCCAGTCTTCAGTGTCACATGATCCTTCAGAAATCATTCTAATATGCTGATTTGGTGCTCAGGAATATTTTTGTGAAAACTGAAAATATTCACGATTCCTTTACGTAAATAAAAGCAAAAGTAACAGTCGAAAATTCTTTACTGCACTTTTGCTCAATTTAAAGCATCTTTTCGTAATAATAACAGTATCAAGTAATACAAAATCTTACTATTTATACATATTTTATGAATGTATACAAATATTATGTATGCACAAAATATATAATATACTATACATATATTTAAGTGATGAAGTGATGAAGACATGCTCTGAATTTCCATGACCTACTTCCTTGTTTTTATGTTATGCAAATGTATCCAGGAGCAGAGCTGTTTTGACTAATCCTTTTATCCTCATATATTCTCTCTCTTTCTATCGCAGATATGCGGGAGGTGTCAGTGCACAGGGCTGGTTTAGGATACTTAACACGCTATTTCAACTCGGTGCAGGACCTTAAAGTACAATTAGGCGATGATGTGGAGCTGGAATGTTCTACTTCAGCTTCCGAGGCACCTGAATACTTCTGGGCTAAAGAGGTGACAGATTTACTATCTAATGCATTTTTTTTTTCTCACAGCAGTTTTTAACATGATGCATTGCTCAGTCTTTGGGACTGCAGTTGCATGTTTTCATGTAATGGACATGTTGGGTTCTTATACAACTGAGAGAAAGGCCTGGAAGGCCAGCTTGCCTAATAAAGTCCTGTTCAAGTGAAAATAAGCTTGTTCACTCAGGTCTGGGGGAAAGCCTGTGAAAGTTGTCAACTCAGTTAATGTGCTAAGCCAGGGAAAGTGTATGGTAGATCTGCGCTAAGGAGCGTCCAGAGGTTATGTCTAGTCTACACTCCCCTGATCAATTCGGAATTATTGTAAAAGTTTATTTATGAGCTTTGTGCTACAGGCGTTGCAGCCAAATGTGAGCGAAGATTGGCTTTGGCGAGAAAATAAAACTCACCAGGGCTCAGTTACTTTCCAGTGACTGGTTATTGAATTTTAGAACTGTGAGAAAGATAATCAAGCCCCTACTGATAGATTTCATATAACTGACACAAGCGATTCAAATCAACGGAATGAGCCACACGAGTCATGACAGATGTTTGCTAAAGAAAACATATGTCACGACTCAGATGTCTTCTTCCTTAGTAGAAAATCTGCTAACATTTGTTTATCTAGGATGTCTAGGATGACTTTTACCAACTGGAAATATTCCTCAAATTGAGCCACTAAAATGAATATATTTTAGGAACAAAATATATTAATTTTATACAAGAGATGGATGTATCATTTGATATATAATGTGATATATCTTTTTCACTTATACGAAAGAAAATGTAGAGAAAGAAAATATTTTAAAATTAATTTATATAGTTGGTTGCAGGAAATAGGTGAGAGGCAGGATCTAGTCCCAGGCAGTAAATTTGTTAAACTTCAAGATACGAAAACAAAAACCATCTGGGCAGAAAACAGGAACAGAACAACCAAGTATTACGCAATGTGAACCGACAAATTAACCAAACAATATTTTATATTATTGATATAATCATTGAAAACCATTTCAGGAACAGTATCAAATGTGTTCTGGTAAGGCCAGTAAAACTTAATTCACTCACCTTAGGCATTTGAGACAAAAAGTTCATTTTGGATCTGTGTTTAACTGTTGAACAGTGCATGACAAAAACAACAAAAAAAGTCCATCTAAATGTCGTGGTGTGGGTGATCGATGACCATAGAGTTTCATGAGATAGAAGTCCAGAATGAGTCAATCAGTCTGTCCTCCACCACATCAAAAAAGTGCACTATTATTCTCTGACATTTAACACCCGCTCAAATATTTATTATGCGAGATGTTTTCACAAGGCAAGACTGAGTAAAAGCACATTCTTATAAACAGAGTAAAATAGAAAAACAAGCTTCCTTAGATTGCAGAACATGTTCTGGTGTATAGCAGCTATACCTGTTTATAGTGCTGTGTCTGCACTCCAGCGGAGGAAACAGGAAGATGTTCGGAGCCAATGGATTAGCTCAAACAATGGTGCTTTGGCCAGAACTTGGCTTGACTGGGAATCCTCTTAATTCACTTTCATTTAAATTGAAATGGACTTTGTTGGCAGGCTGCAGAAGTTCCTCTAGTGCCAAAAAGCATTCGTAGGGTTATGATTTGCTCCGAGTGGTTTTTGCATAGGCATTTGTTTCCTTAAAATGTAAGGTGTTATGTTTTATTTTCACATCATTACTCTTTCATACTCACTAACATTATTTAATGTAAATGACTCAGGGATTCTTAGGGGGAAAAAAAAGTTTTTTCATTTCTGTTGTATTTTCGATTCAAAAAGTTAAAAAAAGTGGGAATTCACCCTTGCATGATTTCCATTCCTAAGAAGTATTACTTCTGCCTTATCGTCTGACGTCAAATATTTCATGTAGTTCCTGCTTTGCTTTTCACTTCTCTGTAACCTCTGTGTGTGTCTATTTCATATCAAGGGAGATGACTGGATTTTGCCATCTAATAAGTTGAAGTTGGAGAAAGTGAGTGATCAGAATGAAGGGAGATACACCTGTTCGGCTCAGTCGCCCACTGTGCGGTCCCTCGTGAAGAAACGTACAATCAGCATCACTGTTCTACCAGGTCAGAGCTGCCAAAAGCGTGTGACTTGTAGTGAACAACAGTGTACACCAGGGCTTCTCAACTCTGGTCCACTTTTCTGTTTAAGTGTGTTTGATTAGGGTTGGAAGTAAACTCTGCAGGAAAGTGGATTTCGAGGGCCTGACTTCTTCATAATTTGAACGTTTAATTTTATACCTAATGGCACTAGCAGCAATTCAGCAACTAAAATCCCTTTTGATCTATTTGTCCAATTTTCAGTTTTAGAGTATAAATGCGCTTGTGTAAGACAATAATATTGACCTTGAGACCTCATTCAACTTCCATATGACATATTTCTTAATTTCGTAATGATGACAGTTTTTTTTTAAGTCAAGAAAATATCTACTGTATGTGTTGCACAACATGGATAATTTCTGCCATGGTATTAGCTGTAAAATATTAAAGCTTTTAAAAACGTCAAGTTATTGTTATTAATGCACTTTTTACAATTGTTTCAATGTAGCTTTACAGATGATTGTCTACTTGTGTCTTAAATAATGTCTTACAATAGAAGTAAGACAATTCAGAATGAATCAGAATGAACAACGTATGAATGGTCAGAGGAACCATTATTTATATCAGCCACTGTTATCAAGTAGATTTAAAGTGCAAAAAAGACGTGGAATCAAATTGATGTCAGCAGAAAATGAGAGCAAAATTATTACATTTTGATTTGAAGACTAACAAGTCAACAGTTATTTTATTTGCACTAACGCGCACCAATGAAGCATTCACAATAAGAACTGAATTAAGGAAGTACATAGGGTTGAATTTGATTTAATGTTGACAATTACCCTCTATTAGGCCGAGCAACTAATACCAATGTTGACAATGTTAATAATCAAGCTGAAATGTTTGCTTAGCTTTTTCTTTTTTCTATTCCATAACATTTAAAGACAGTTTGACAGACATATAATATTTAATTTTGTATTTGTCTCTTAGAGAATGCAGCATGGTATGAGTCAACCTCCAGTCAGATTGTTCTCATGGTATCTGGTGCTGGATTGGTCCTTCTGGTGGTTGTGATATCCATGACCGCTTACCTCTGTCGCCGAGCCAATCAGAGGAATCGCAAGGGACCCATGTAAGTCCTCCAAATCACCCTAGTCATGTTGTCTGGAAATGTGGGCAGTGTTTCATGTGGGTGTTTGACCTCAAGCCCTCCTCTATCATGTCAAGTGGAGTCTGAATATTACTATGAGCATCAGTAGTCCACTTCTGTCACTCCCTCAAAGCTGTCGAGGCAGGCTAGTCTATGTGCAAATAACTGTCTCAATTACCACCACATCCTTCAGGTCCACATCTTCTCTTATTCTGCCTGCTAAAACACTTACTCTATCATATTTCCTTCTCTCGTCCTCTCAGTGATGACCGTTCCCAGAAGAAACCCATCTATAGATCCAGCGTGGAGTCCCTGCCCTCCACCGCTGGTGACAAACAGCCGCTGGTGTAAAGAGGGAGATTGATGGAGGACTGGAGAGGAGAGCAGAGAAAAGAAGACAAGAGAAAAAGATGAGCGAGCATTGGGTATTCAGAGTAGAAGGGAGTTAATTAGAGCGTTGGCCATAGATTTTGTTTCGCTCTTGGGTCTTTATTCAGATATAATTTAGAGACTGTCTATGAAGGAAATCGAAAAAGTATACAAAGACGGGACAAATTATGGTTTTAGCTTGCTTCCTTTCCAGTGTGGATGGCAATAATGCTCTTCAACAAAAGGTGTGCAATTATCTCTGTATTGATTCACCGACCCTGCAAAATTGAGAAATGCTGAAAAGATGCTTTTGTCGGGTGACTTTCTTCACACCAGTCGTATGCTGGCTTATTTCTTTAAACTGATTAACATTTCTTTTTAGGAAAACCACTGTTTGCAAGCTGTACAATCATTTAGTCAGATGTAGAAATGTTAAAGTTACTGCTTTACATAAGTATATAATATTCCGCTTTACTTGAAAAGACAGTAGATAAGATCCAGATTAACACTGAACCAATTACTAGAAGCACGTTGAAACTTGCACTTTTTTTTACACAAGTTTGATTTTTCCATATCTTTGAATTTAAAGCTATTAAAATGACTTTACAACATAATCACCCTCCAGTGTTGTTACTGATCTAATTAAGATAGACATTCATGTATGCTCAATTTTGCCAAGAAATCTCAAGAGAGTTCATCTCTATGTAAATGGAATTGCCACTGTTTATTAATAAATACCTGTAAGTTCTCAAACAAGAGTTCTGATACACACTTAGCTGGTTGATTTGTTGACCATTGCAAAATAGATTTCAAGGGATAGTCCACCAAAAAAAAAAAATCAAATTTTTTTTCATTACTCACCCTCATGTCTTTCCGAACCCGTAAGACTTTTGTTCGTCTTCGGAACACAAATGAAGATCATTTTGATGAAATCTGAGAGCTTTTCTGGGTAGCAAGACTAACCCTCATTGGTTTTTGCAAGTCAAGCGAACATCTTGAGCTTCCGATTACCACATCTGATGTGTGAGTTCATGAATGTTTATGTGTGAATAAAAACCTAAAGTTTGTGTTCTGAAGATGAATGAAAGTATTACAGGTTTAAAACAACATGAAAGTGAGTAATTAATGACAGAATTTTTATTCTAACCCTTTAAAGAAAATCACAGAAGCAAGACTTTTTTCATGTGATTCGACGCCAGTTTGCATATTGCTCATATACAACAGCTCAAAAACAAGTTAATATCAAATAACTTACATTTTAGACAAAATATTGCCAGTTACTTTGTCTATTTTCCAACCAAACCAATTCAAAAGTGAAATCAAAGAAGTCAATTGTTGCCATCTCTCGCACTTATTATGTATTATTCTTTAATGAACCACTGTTTTGTGCGGTTTGGATGAATGAATAATGACTCACTCATAAAAACTCCAAAATCGCCCCCTATTCCCGAATATATTGCAATAGTGGTGGACATTATCAAGTGCACTTATTAAATTCTATAATGCACCTCAATAATGAGTAGCCTACAACTGATGTAGCCTACACTCAATGGCTAGCTGCTAAATAACGATGCACTATAAAGCCCCACATTGAATTTCCCGTGTCTTGCCAGTAAAATGGCGTATGGCAGCACTTCCAATGCACATAGTGTCTGAATTCACTCTTTACATTGATTCCCTCATTCAGTGGACTACATTAGCGTATAGTGATGTAGGCAACAGTGACTGAGGGTAGGGGCTATACGTCAGATACAACTATTTTGATCCTGAATGAATCAAGTAGTGTTAATAAATTATTCAATGATTGAAAAAACCTCTCGGTTAATAAATTCTATGGTCTTACAAATAAACAGAATCGGCCAATACCGTCATTGCAAAACACACACAGTGTATGTAATTATTATTTTATTATTTTATTCTGAACCACAATTTTTCACCAGCCTCTTAATGGGTGTTAACTAAGTGTATTTAGGTAAGAACTAGAAATGAGAAAACTATTTAAATGCCAAAGGGAAGGAGGAAAAATCTATATAAAAAAGGCCTGAGGTATTCAGAATGTGACATATCTTGTCTTTACATGCTGCCACAAGCCCAACTTTACCACAAAAAATTGCATGAACTGGAATTGCCTGGACTATACCCACCACATAACCACAACTGTGTTTATTAATTTTACCCTCCAATGCTTTAACTTTAGCAGATCATCACTGTGAACATTAGCATAGCTTCTCATTTCATTTCTTATGTCTGCAATATTTGTGTTTCTTTTTGTGTAGTTTTATTACCAGTGTGTGGTAGACTAGAAGCCACCATCAATAACTGTGTGTTTGTGTGCTAAAACAATGACAGTTCATTAACGAAGGTATATTGCATGGCATGGAATGCAACAAGAACAATATTATTACACAAATTATTCAAGATCTCTCTTTCTCTCCCGCGGTTCTTCATAAAGTCCTTGAACAAGAGAATATATTAGCATGGGAAGTGCATTGGAGTAGCAAAACTTGAAATGGCTAGGCCTAAAAGAAAATCCCATATTTTTAATTTTGCTTTCTCCTGGGGCTTCTTAAAGTAAATGGCCTGCAGCAGGAAAATCTCCAAAAGGGTCACGCATTTCACATTTATATGATCTAGGTAATAGACTTTCATAAGAGAGAGAATAATAAAAGCTCTAAATGCCTTGCAGTTTTTCAGTGCTGTAGGATGAGCCCTATTCACACAAACACCCTTTCCCTCCAGCATTGTTTACTTAAAAATGTGAGCAAACATCAAAAACGGTTAATTTGCTGCATAAATATGTTGGTTCAAAATGCCATGAGCTGCAATTTGTAATAAAAAAAACATTGATGTGTGAAAATTATATTTCACGTCTCAAGGTTCTCACGTACTAAGGTGCTTGTCAACAGTCATGGTTATTTTCTCATTTAAATGGCTTTCAGTTTCCTTTTGTATACATGTTTCAGCTTTCAAATTATGTTCTGACCAAACACTTCCAAAAGGTTTGATGTTTGCTGGCCAATTATAAACTACTCTGGCATGCGGCACAGCTACTTGGAAAGAATGAGAGCAAACAAATGTTTTGGATCCTGCATGAGTGAACATGACTTTCTGGCTGTTGATTTCCTGCTTGTCTGTGACCATAATCTTCTAGAAGTGTTTCTTATGAATGTCTATAATTGAACAAAAAGAGCAATATCTATATTGGGCAACAGCAAATTTGGAGCAGCCAGTTTGGTTCTTATTTTCTGTTTGTGTTATTCTGTTATTGCATAATTTAACGTGAGAGATTTCCTTGTGTGGTTGGGGCATGTTTACAATATTCGTTGGCCAGAACAATGGTTTGATATATTTTTGTTATCGTTTTTTATTGTTTTAAGCTTTATAACTATTATTTAGGCCTACATTCTTTACAATCAAGATTTTATAGTAATAATATATATTTATATATATATTTTCAAAACCACATCGCTATTCCTCAAAATCATCACACGAGGTCGCTAAATACAAGCTATAAAATTGCCCATAAATTCATTGCGCTTTTAATTCGGCTACGCCAGTGAAGTGATTCGAGGATGATGAAGATATTGAAGTCTTACTCGGGCTGGTTTCATGCCAGTTTGGTTTCTAATGATCATGTTGATTGTTTTCGTTGTATATCACATAGTTGAATGAGTCACATAGTTGAATGAATCATTATAATTCCTTGTTCTGAATTGGTCCAGTCAGTGAATATGTCATTTATCTCAACCCATATTACACGCCAGAGATTCATTAAAAAGCCCACTGTTCCAGTAAATTCGCGTTCAAAACTTTATTGATCGCCACTGTAATTCATCACGTTATAGAGCGGTTAATTTGAAGGCTATACTCATTCCAATAACCGCAGTGCCATAAAGCGCATTGTACTTTTGATCAAAACAAACGGTCATTTGTCTTTTAATATTATACTTACCCCGCCCATTGGGTGTGCGCTGATCATTGTCAAATCCGATTGGTTGTAGCTGAGCCCAAGAAAAACCGGCCCTGCTACATTTCCACCTTTCATTCAGAGTTGTATCAGATTGAGTGTGCATTTGTATAGTATGTAACTCACAACGATTCCAGCAAACACTGGAGTTGAGAAAAGACATAACTCGTAGGTGAGAGCCTGCGTGCTCATGTTATTCTAATTCCTATCTAAGGAAGGGGACCTAACAGAGAGATCGGAATAACACACATGATGGCATTTTCTTCTTTTTGGAAGTATTGCGCTCCCCTGTCTCTCCTACTGCTCGTGTCTTATTCGCACACAGGTAAGAATTATTGAATCAGTCTATGAACACTTTGAAAGTTTACTTGCCAGATGTTTTACTAAAGAGAACTATTCATCTAATGTTGCCATCGCGAGATATGTAAACACATCTGCACGCATCACCCAGTACAAACATCGACTGCATTAAATGTGGTAGAAATCATGTTACCTTCCATTTGCATACGAAAGTGAAATTAAAAAGGTTCTTTTAAAGTTCTCGTTCCCGTTTTCTGCTCTTACATCGTTTACAAGCTAATTATCGTTCATTATTTTGGTCAGTGCCTAGTTTGCGTCACCTGCCTCTGCTGACTCCGTTTGCTCTAATCAAGTGGGTTCGCTCAATAACCGCACGTACAGCAGCACACGATATGTGCTTGATAATTCATTTTTAGATGCTTTTCTGTGTGTATTCATTCTTCGTTTACGGTCGCGCGCATTATTGTTCAGAGTGTGCACTATGCTTTGTTCTTTCATTTACCGATATCCTTTGAGACCTCGAGCAGCCTATAGCTATAGCCATTGCGTCAGTCATAGGCTATAAAAGCTTAGATACCTTAATCATATATAGCCGAATGTGCTGTTCGGAGGTCCCGCTCTGGGCTCCTCTGCGCAGGGGTTACTGTCCCATATCAGTCTCAAATACAAGACTGTCAGAGCAAATCCCAACACGGGCCGCGTATTTCACGCTTGCCATCGCATGATAAGTGCATCTGCTGTATCTTGGGATTTGGATTACAAGAGCATCTTGAAGATACTAGCTGGCCGTTTAATTTCTCTCTTCAAGCTGTGCCATCTGTTTGTAAGATGAGGCTCAAATTAATAATTACTAAGCAAGAGCGAAATAAGCATGGGAAGAAAAGAAAATGCGTTTGCACTTTATAAGGTGTCTTTAACATTTGCCTAGGGCCGAATCGGATCACTTCTGACATAAAGTCCAACAGTGAGTTTTATATGCCTATCCATTTAATAACTTGCCTTGCAGAATGGAAAAAAAAAAAAAAGAAGCCAGTTCTGATCCGCCAAAGAACATAATTAAAAAGAGCAAGCCACACCATGATGCATCTACTACAAGCAACGCAAAAACTAAACAACTCCAGGTCTGGAATAGGCTATCACTCTGCTCCAGATCCACTCCAGGTTTTCCATTTCCTGCTTAGAAGGCGAGAGAAACCCATTAAGCGACCATAGAGAAAAGTGAAAACAAAAACGCTCTACATTTTTAAAATGTATAATTTATATAATTTTCTAGAATTCATACAAAAGCATCATTCATATTTTCATATCGATTACAACTTACAAGCTCAATAGTGTAGTGCAAAGACAGTAAAGCTGGGCTAAAAACAACAAATATACAGTACCTCGTTTGCATTCCACTTCATGTTTTAAATTTTATGGAAAAAATAATTTATCTATTTGAAATCCAAAAGCATTCCTTTGTTGAAATTCAGTAGCAACTTGTGGCTTGAGCTCCTTCCAGATTTTTGTGTAGCCATTTTTCTACACGCTGTGTAGCTGTTTGTTTTACATTGTATAATAAGTGAACTATACAGAAGATTTTTTTTTTCTGTACATTCTTTGCAATTCTTGCTGTATCTGGCCATGGCATATACATCAGAATATGATGAAAAATTTGAATTGTAATTTTGTGTGCATAGGCTTTGCATTATGGGTATGTGCGTCATTGCTTAAATTTAAATGGAAGGGTGTCTTCTCATTTGAGCCTTGGAGGTCAAGAGGGAGCTGTGGAGATGACTGTCATTAATCTCCTGTGACAAGAGGTAAAAGAGGAGAGAGAAAAGGGGGTTGGGGAGGGAAAGAAGGAGGGATAAATTTGATTATCACACCCCTTCATCGTGTAAATCAATAGAGACTTTTGATGCCAGGTTGACATATTCTGTTTCCAAACATGGAACAGTTAGTTAGAGATATATAAAGAGGGGAATGGGGGAGAGGAAACAGGGAGCAAAAAGAAGGAACGTGTTTGAGATTAGATGATCTTTGTACCTACCGAATGGACTGAAAAAGACAGAAATACAAACTGAAGATGACGTAAAGTTGTAAATTGGATGGAAAAGTAGAAGACAGCCAGGCAAACAGATGGAGTGACAGGGATAATGGGAAGTAAGAACCTTGAACCTATAGGAAACCAGTCTATCATAGGCAGAGTGAAAGCGAGATGTAGAAACAGGAGCATAGAAACAATAGAATAGTCTGTGTGTGTGTGTGTGTGTGTGTGTGTGTGTGAGAAATTACCCCTTCACCCTGCAGAAAAAATACCGAATGTACTGACTGTGTGTGTCCCT
Source organism: Pimephales promelas (assembly GCF_016745375.1). The sequence goes on along the minus strand of NW_024121222.1, from coordinate 1,699,100 downwards.
TGGGCACAGGCTTGCAGACTCATGTTGTGTTCTCCATCTGAGCCCCTCTTTCTGTTTAGCCACTGCCACTCTCTCATTGTCTTCTCTCTCTCTCTCTCTCTCTCTCTCTCTCTCTCTCTCTCTCTCTCTCTCTCTGCATGCCCTTTTTTGAAGTGCTGTGTGTCTGAGACACACACATACACGATAAACGGCCACAACTGCGCCAGTTGCATTCTGCATGCTGCATTCCTCGCCCGTCCTCTCTCATCACTGGCTGTGCACAGTTAATCATCTCTATTTGTTTATTCGATGGCAAGCAATATGAGAGTCATTCGTTTGAATCTGTTTTCATCATTTTTTGGGACTCTGTCAATGTTGCTTCTGCTGGAGGGCCAAATTGCCTCCTAATTGGAAAAAAGTATAAAAATAGCAGCACAGTTTAAGAGAATTTGTATGGATTTTTATTTTTTCTTCAAGTACAATGCAATTACATATTGCAGTTATAATAGCTGTCTTATTATATAGTTTGGCATGATTAGTTATGAGAATAAAAGTTGAAAAACAGCCATAGTTTTAGAAATATAAGTGACTAAAATGGTTTCAAAATTGGCAAATAAGTAGTACAAACTAAAATCTAAATGCAGTTTGGAAAACATTGTTGAGAAACATATGCTGTTCATTGTTCATCATGTCATGATGTTCAATTTGTGATCAACTTCCTCTTATGACCTGGTTCTTTTTAATGAGTCTGTCAAAAAAGATTCAGAGAACTCGCTCGTGAGTTTGTGATTTGAATCAGGCCCAGTAAATCGTTCACAGTCATTACAGAGTTTTCAGCTCCCGCACAAAACCGTGATTCGTTTAATTCAATCATGTCTGATTGGAAATGCTCGGAAAAGCATTCACCATTATTTGGAAAGTAAACTGTGTTGTGATAAATGTTATTTCCCCAATAAGCACAATATCTTTTTATCAACTGGTTGGGCCATTCATATTCTTACAAAAACAGAGGGCACAAGTACAGTCAGGTATAGGGATGCACCAATATGAAACTTTTGGCTAATACAGATAACCATCGGTATCATACCAATAATACAGATGATACCGATTATTTTGGCTGATAGTGATGGCGCAGTGGATAAGACACATGCCTTTGGTGTGAGAGACCCGGGCTCGAATCCAGTGCGAGACACCAATGTGTCCCTGAGCAAGACACTTAACCCATAGTTGCTCCAGAGGCATGCGACCTTTGGATAAAAGCGTCAGCTAAATGAATAAATGTAAATGCAAATCCAATATTTGAAAGCCGAGAACAGTTATATTGGTCGATAAATCTAAATTTTTATATAATTTTTGAGAGCCTGATTACTAAAACACAAGTTTCCCCATTAAAAGCCATGTCCCAAGCACACAATTATAATGTTCTCTTATGTAGTCTATATGACAGAACATAACTGTATTTTCCTTTTTTTTAAGGGATTCTAATCCTATTTCAAGCAGTTCAAAAACCTCATGGCGAACAGTGCGCATCTGAAGTGTCTCAGCTGAAGGAAATAATCCATTATATATAAATCGGCTTTAATATACCAGCCAAATTTTCTTATCGGGGAGAAAACGATAACATTGAAACATATATCGGCCAATACCGGCATGGTGGCCGATATAACTTACAGTCAGGATCAAATCGGAGCTCATGTTTGTAAACTAAACCCTAATTTGTCTTTTAAATATTTCATTTCACATGCTCCCTTGTAAATTGTTTGTAGTCTGGGGCCCTGTATATATGGGGCATGGAAATCATCAAGTATGTCTTTTGTTTCAAATGTTTGATTTCCAATAGCCTTATTCAGATGCAAAATTAGTGTATTTTGCAGAGTAGGCTCTATAGGATTAGCTGCACACATGTAGGGCAGAAATTGGTATTTTCTCTTGACACTTTGTTCTGTAATGCTACGAGGAAGCCTTTATCTTGAGCCAAGGTTTATCCTTTGATTCCAATGTATGCTTGTGTAATTCCCCCAGTAAAAACATGTTGACATTTAATTAGAGTGGAAGCCCTCCCACCAGTATGTTAAAAACAGACATGTAGTAAAGCCTTCAGGTACGCGCTTTCTATTTTTACTTTAATTTCACAGCAAACACTGAACCCAGGTTCACAGTAGACAAAAAAAAAAGACAACATAAACAAAGAGAGCTGGTGAAGAGTGTTATGTCGCTACACAGCTTTCTCTTATCACTGTAATAGATTACACATTTTACAGCCCAATTCCTTGTGTTTAGGGATCATATACTGTTACTTAACACAGGAGACAGAAGCGGATAAGAGTCATAGGTGTACTGAAACTCGTGAACGTCCTCAATTTGAAGACGAAGAGATAAACACTGGGAGGAATAGACTTATTTCAAACCATTTCAATGGAGGGCTGGATTCATCATTGTGTTTTATGGAGTCGTTACACAGAATGGGTTTGTCGCAGGTGGTGTGTCTCGGTAACTGTATTTCACCGTAATTATCTTCAATCTGATTTGACTGATTAGACACTCCTTTAATTTTCTTGCTCGCTCTCATCGCCTGCCTGCCTGCGGTCACTCATATTAGCCGCAAAACTTTGTCTCATTTCAGAGCTTACATGCTGAAGAGGAGGTTATTGGAAGACTGTGCGGGTTTTAAATGACAGAAATGATGAATCAGACGCTTGTGGGTCAAGTTGACTACAAACATTATTGAGCAAGGCCAGCAACACCGCTGTAATGAAGCCGAAACTCTTCCATCTCTCCCAGCAAAAAAAAAACATTGTCTCAAATATTATTCTAATGAAATACTCTCAGAAGGTGTGCCCATTATAAAACCTTATTTTTCAAGGTTATCACTCTCAAGCTGTTTCCGCGGCTCACTTGGATTGAATTCAGGCACATTCATTGTGGGAATTTAAGCGCAAGCTCTCTGATAAGTGTGTGAATTATTGAAATGTGCCTGTACGTACTGGATCAGATTCTGTCTGTGTCACTTGTGAGAAGGCAAAAATCTCGCCAGACACGAGGTGTCAATAATTCAGACTTGGGTTGTGAAGTGCAGTCTGATTCAGATCTAATTTTTCTTCCTCTTGTCCTGCGAGATGTCTGAGTGGCAGTGAATGTCTTTCTCAGCACTAAAGAATAAGACTTCAGAATTGCAATTCATTGTTTCTCAGTGTCTTTATCCCACGGCTTGACAGCAAGATAGAAATGTATCAATCAGAAACGACTTTTTTCCCCTATGAGTACTAAGATAAAATGAGCTTTATTAGTGTTTAGAGATGGGTCACCATGGTGTACTCTGGTGGTTTCAAACCTTTAGTTTTAACACCAAGGACCCATAATTATAACAACTATGACTTACGAAAAACCCTTTCCCAAAGTAAAATAATAAAAAAAATAGACTGAAAAATGTGTAATATGGTGAAATTTCTATTTTACCAAAGCCAAAACAAATGATTAAATATTATCTAGAAAATATACTTTCTTTTGGGGCTTTCAATCTTTGGATTCAGGGACCCCCAGCACTTTTTTTTTTTAGTGCTGTCAAAGTTAAAAATGTTAATTAAATATGCAAACTCTTAAATGAGTTTAAATTCAACAAACTCATTATTGAAATCATGATATTATTTGTGATTTACTAAAAAAATCTATCTGTGATAAAAAAAAAATAAACACAAAAGTATCTTCATATTTTATATTCGTTTAAAAAAATTATTAAAGTACTCTATTTATATAGTATTTCAAAAGTTTGTTTTGGCCTTAGTATACTAAAACACATACGTTAGAGGCATTTTTTTAATTTTGGAAACATGTCGTCTAAAATAATACAAGAAAATTATGCTGAAAAAAATTATTGATCCCATCAAATCCCATAATTTCCTTCCCAATATATATATATATATATATATATATGTGTATATATGTATGTGTGTGTGTGTGTGTGTGTCCCCTTGGTATTAAAAGATTTAAAAACCCTTGGTTCCTTGGTTTAGACAACCAGCTGACTACTCAGTTTTGAAAATATGTAGATTTAATAATCTCTCACTCTGGAAATACCCCGAAATCATTTGTCCTTTCACTTCTGCTCTCTTTGCACCAAGAATATCTCGATTTGGATTTTTCTAGAGAGAGACATGTGAGAAACTGAGTTGCTAATGTAGAGAGAGAGAGAGAGAGAGATAATCAAAGACATGAAAAGAGAGGTGGAGAGAGAGAGAGAGAGTGAGAGTGAGAGAGCCAGACTTAAGTGGATGTTGTGGTTGATTGCCACAGAGGTGAACATTCCTCCATATAGGGACCAGTGTTGCCATGACTTTACAAACTCTGCCCTGTGCTTGTTTAACAGCCCCCTAACCTCTGTCTTTTATTTTGCTCCTGCTTTCATCTCTTTGCCTCATCCTTCCATCTGTTTCCAAGGCTCCTGTCAAGTCAATGTTCCATACCCACATGAGGTAAAGGTCCCAGGCTTTTGCAGCAATTACAGGAGTATGAGTGGCACTAAAGCCCTCACTAGGCTTGATTAGATGAAGGGCCCATTAGAACTAAAATGGACCCCTGTTCCAGATGGAGTGTGTGTGAAAGGATATAGCTTCTTGAGAGGGAAACTAACGCCATATGCACCGATTGCACAATGTGGAGAGGTTGGAGGTGATAATGAAGCTCGAGATGAGGGCTAGGGTGGAGCAGTCCTTACTTGGGACAGGTGTGTGTGTGACATGAGTTGGTCTGACCACTGCACATCCTCATGCAGGGAGGAAAGGGATTAAAAAAAATTAATTAATATTGTTTTTAGATGTTTAAATACCTTCTTCAATCCCAGTTTAATATTCTGAGGTCCCTTCTTTACAACAAACAAGATCATATAGAAATTCATAAATAAAGTAAATACAACACAGGACTATTACAAACATTTAGATATATTGACATTCTCATTCATACACACACACTTTCAAACAATGCTTCCATAAGACTCCCTTTCCCTTTTGTCCCCTACCATCATCTAAAACAAGTCAAAAAACCATCTGCAAAAAATAAAAAATACACAATCAAAATAAGGATATGCTTACAAACATCCATAAACCCACAGGTTAATTAGGAGTTTATTGATGCAATAATAGTTAGAATTGGACCCTCATCTAAAGTGTGACCTATAACTTGGTTATTCTGTATTGTATCAAAGCTTGTAATTAATCTATTTGTTCTTATTTTTTTTGCTGACTGTTCACTTATCTTTAATAATGTTTGCTGATCTGAAAAATGATCCGTGACTCAAAAAATATAAAATAATCTGAATGGTGAGTTTTGTAATCCGTTGCATCAATAGTTCATGTCACTTTGCATGGACGTAATGGTTAAAGCACATGGACTTGCTTGAAGAGCATATTGATTAATACTTCTTTTTTTTTAAACAGTCAATTTTGCCATTTTGTTGGGTGATGCTAGTGGCACAGAAATTACACACTTCACCTTGAATGTTTACTTTTTTTTTTAAGAATGGCTAAGGGTCAGAACCATGGGTTAACCAATCTTAACCATGGGTTTCACCAAAATACAAAAGGCACTTTATCGATAAACGCAGAGGTGGGGCAGGAAATCCTGTGTTGAAGATGAAGGACAATGATTGGGAAATGACCAAAATACCATAGCTGGGTGTTTCTTCAAATTCAGGCACTTTTAAGTCCCAGGGGTTGACTGTAATTAAAACTGAGTTCTTTTTTTTTTCTTTTTGTCATATGAAGGCCAACTTTCTTGGATACATTTTACTATGCCTTCATTATTTTAAACATATAATAGATTACACATCTCAAATTATTAAGCAAAAGCTAATATACCTGTTAGGGACAGTCTTTTACAGGAAGGAAACTTGGGTTAGTTCACCCGAAATGTAAAATTCTGTCAGTAATTACTCACCCTCATATTGTTCCAACCCCGTAAGACTTTTGTTCATCTTCGGAAGACATAAGATATTTTTGATTAAATCTGAGAGCACTCTTTCATAGGCTTCTTAAGGGATTGAAACTGGCTGGCCCAAAAGTTATGAAAAACATTGTTAAAATAGTCCGAGTGACTACAGTGGTTTCTTAAGTTTATCAAACAACAAGAATACTTTTTGTGCGCAAAAAACAAACAAAAATAACAACTTTATTCAACTATTCATTTCCTTCTCTGTGGGCCTTGACATTTCACGTCGTGAAACTACGCAAAGCTTCTAGGTTGTATGTCACACGCATAACACACATGACCAACGTCGGCCAATAGTGAGCCTGCGTGTGACGAGCAACCTAGAAGCTTTGCATAGTTTCACTACGTGAAATGTCAAGGCCCAGAGATTGGAATTTTCCTTACCTTCAGGGGGTAAAAAATACAAAAGCGACAGTATTCTTCTGGGATGTCCACTGTTGGCCATTGTTAGTAGACAAATAACTAGTGAGTGTGAAAAGTGTCTTTAAAAGATGATATTTTCTAAATGTCCACAGGGCCAGAAGTGCCCAAGGTTGAAGAAAAGCCCAGTTACCATGGTACGGTAAAAAGTAAGGCAAAAAAAAAAAAAAAGAGGGGGTAGGGTGGGGGGAAGAAAAGGCTGAATGGTTGAAGGAGAACAGCGTGAAGGTCTCAGCACCTACACTACACAGTTCAATGGTCTGTGAAACAGTGGAGAATGGGAAGTTAAAGAGGCTAGTGTGCAAAGCGGAGGACTCGACTGAGGAGAGTGGAGAGCGAGAGAGACGGAGGGAGGAATAACAAACAACTGAGGTAGTCGAAGAATCAAGAAAGAGCAACACAGAGTGGATGGTAAAAGATCCTGCTTCCAGTAAGAAGATTAAAGAAAGAGAGAGAGCAGAAAGAGGACATACTAAGTGGCAAAGTTGTGTAGGTGACTGAAGCAAACAGCAAAAACATGGCGCTGTCACAAAGTGAGAACAGATGATCAATGAGGACATTTTACTGCCGAACACCCACCCGTCTGGAGCTGAGTGGCAGGTCAGGGGTGAAGCGCTCACACACACACACACACACACACACACACACACACACACAATCACAGTCTTCTGCTCTCTCAGATATGCCACTGAAGCGCTCAGCAATGCTGGTAAATAAGAATTGCAAGGTTGTGCAACATTCAGAACTAAAGGATTGGCTCCCTTTCAGTTCTCGCATATCAATTTGAACAGAATTATTACACCCATACCAAAGGAAATCAGTGCTTTAGTATTGTTTATGTAGTAGTACTAGTTTTTATTTATGTTTAGAAATTGGTTTATTAAATTTAGTAGTTTATTTAAATTGTATTTTTTCTAGCCTACTTTTGTTATTTGGTTAAATCATTTTTACTATTATTTTTTTTTTTAGATATTACTATTTAGGTTTAATTTATTTCAGTTTTTAACACAGTCTCATCCCAAGACGTCATACAACTGACGCTTTTGACCATACGTCAACATCCGCCGTTTTAGGGCACCCTTTAACGTCAGCTAGATGACGATCCTGGGGCGTCATCCAACTGACGCTTTACCTTTAACGTCAGTTAGGTGACGGGGTAGGTTTAGGTCTGGGGTAGGGTTAGGATCAGTTGGGATGAGACTGTGCTGCATTATTCATTAGTTACTTTTTGTTTCCAGGGCAGCGTTTCTTTCCATCTATCCTTCTTCAACATTTTCAAAACAAGGTTTTGTCAAGACAAACAAACTTTACTTTTCTAGTCAGCAAGTTACAGTCAGTAAAAAATCTGTCTATACCTTGCATTCAAATTCAAATAGCAGCTCTGCATTTGTGTTTGCGGCTGCAATTCATATGAAATTGAAAAGTCAGAATCACTGTTTGAATATAAATAGAGGACCTGACTGAAAACCGCCAGTTAACTGGCAAGGAAATGAGGTTTACGGTGATTACTTTCCTTAAACTCTCAAAAAGCGATCTGCACTACTGCGGGTCAAGGCCCACACGGAGGGAAACATATACATGGTCAAGTATCCCTCACAGAAAACGCCAAACTCTAAATGATAGATGGTCTCAGAGATAATGATTAACTGGAGATTACTTTGAAAACAAATTGAGGTGATGTGAGATGCGGGAATGATAAGCACTTCAAACGTGGATTAGAGCCAGTATACAGCAACGTCCAACACTGCAGCATCAGGACAATATTGTCCCCCTTCCAACCCTATAACAATGAATTCGGGTTTGGAAGTGAACCTTTGATCTTGGATAATTAGGCGGTAAATAAATCTTCATTAGCTGTAATGAATCAAAATCACCACAAAACAAAAACACATCAAAGTTGCTGGTAATTCCACAATTCAAGTCTCAATGTATGCATCGAGGACAAGGGCAGCACTTGCGGGTACGTGCTTTTGGTGTTGTTTGGACTCTGTATTGTATGGTAAAAAACACAGTATAGCAACCACAAGGTCATCTCGTTGTTGTTCTGGCGATGCTGAGAGCTTGTCCTTCCAGGGCTGGCAGGCAGAATTGGCCCGAGGCTCCAATAGCAGGAGATTACTTCCTCTAACAATGGATTACGTTTCCGAGATTGTCTCAGTTCGAGAGGCGTGCGTGAGGTGCTGAGACATCCCGGACTTGTGACCTTGACCATGGGTGATTGCGGGAACTCGGCTCCAGGGAGCTCTTAGTGAGAATAGGAAAATGCATAATAAGAAAGGAAGGTTTTTAGTATGAATGAATGCAGGCATGACTGTGGCTGTGCAGGAGATTTGGAAGTCTTGTTTCTTGCACCCCTGAGACCAAACCTGGAGTGCTCGACAAACTCGCAACTCATCTGAAAAAGAACTAATGTTATCATCTCTCGCACACACGGGTGAGATGACTCACGTCACCCTCTGCCTCACCGGCAAATCGCATTCCTGTGCAAGCTGTTATATTAACAGTAATTTCTGATGCAAACATACAAATCTGCATGATTCACTGAGGTGAATATCAGCCTCTAGCGTCCCGGGGAAGAGTGGAATCCTTCAGTATATACCGCTTTAATTACCCATGATTCTCCTTTACCTTATCTTTGTTCAACTAATGAAGCTCAGAGGAACGCAACTGGCTGCTACGGGAAATTGTGTAATTAAAAAAAGATTGCCTATATTGTGGAAGATGGTTGGCAGCGGAAGACTCTCAGAGTGACTTTCATGTGCGTACATGGATATTAAGACGCTTGAGTTAACATAATCAGTTGGTCTGGTTGTAGATGCAGGCAGGTGGTTGCTTAAGGGTTAAAGAAATTTACCCAAAAATGAAAATTGTCAATCCAAACCTGTATGACTTTCTATCTCCTGTGGAAAACCAAAGACATTTCGAAGGATGTTTTTCACAATAAAAATCAGTGGGGTCTGAAACAAAACTGGATTCCATTGTCATTCTGTGGACTAAAAAACACTGAGACAAAATATCATCTTTTATGTTCCACAGAAGAAAGTCTTGCAAGTTTGGAATGACATGGGGGTGAGTAAATGATGACAGAATTTAACTATCCTTTGAAGAAAGACCTAATTTTGAGGAAAATATCCCTGAGCTTGCTGGAAATGCCTGTTTCAAAAATTGTCCCGGAGGTAAACTCGGGCTGCAGATCTCTGTATGGATTTTTTTCATATTAAGCTTTTTAACAACATTTGTTCCCCTCCCCTCTCTCTCACTCTGTTGGCTTCTGACCTCTTCTGCTTTATTTGTAACACACACTCACACTGGCTCTATACATACAGTAGATATTCCTCTTGGTAGGTTATGATGTGGTGTCTGTGATGTCGGGGAAACTGATTTTCATGGTAGTGACCGTGGGCTATATTTTGTAGGGGAAGCTGTGTGTGTTCGCCAGGTGCTCTGTTGCAGGGCACTCAGTCCTGGTGTCCAGATTTGATGCCTGTGGCGGTTTTGTGCTAATTTACATACAGAGAGTCTGTTGTGATTCTATTTCCACCTCTGCTGGACTCACCACCCCCTCTCTTGCATTTTTTAGGGCTGCAACTATCTTTTTTTTTTTTTTTTTTTATAGATATGCAGACTTAATCAGATGTCTCAAATTTCAGTTTTCAGGAACACACATCAGATGATTTCACATACCATTTCTTGGGTTGCATATAGGATTTCACCGTTCACTAAAACCTAAATAAGATTTTCATCAAAATGATTGCACTCAGTTTGATTGACATGCGTGCCCACACTCTAGGAAGTATTTGATGGTCAACAACGACTGCAAAATTTTGTTCACTTTCTGTTAGGAAGAGCTGCGAAATGAAAATGTTTGCATTATAAAAAATGTAATGATTTAATATTATGTCCTGATGAAAATCCACGTGAACAGCAAATTTGTAATCAAAGTAATCAAAGCGCTTTACATGACAATTACATAGTCATTCATTTTGACTATTTATCCCAACCTGTATGACTTTCTTTCTTTTGTTGAACATAAAAGAGGATACTCTAAAGAATGTTGTTAATTAAGCACTTTCAGTTCCCAATGAATGCCATTGTATGGTCACAAAATATAATGGAAGTCAATAAGAACCAAAACTATTTGGTTACCAACATCCTTTTTAAAATGTTTTATATTGTGTTCCACAGAAAAAAAGAAAGGGTAACACTTTATTTCGATAGTCCACTTTAGACATTCACATTCTACTAACTATAAGTAACTTTTCAACTACATGTCAACAAACTGTCATTAGAGTATTAGTAGACTGTCAGCTGAATATCTGCTAACACTTTATTTTGTTGGTCCCCCAATAACAGACATTCAACTGACTATAAGTAACTTGGCGACAAGTAAACGTATTCTCCTAACCCAAAGCCTAACACCTAAACCATAACCTGACAGTCTACAATAATATACTATATCTAATTTTAGATGTAGTTGAAAAGTTACTTATAATTAGTAGAACGTCTAAAGTGACTATCGAAATAAAGTGTAACCAAAGAAAGTAATACAGGTTTGGAAGAAATAAAATGGGTGAGTAAATGATGACAGAATTGTCAGTTTTGGCTGAACTATCCCTATAAATACTGATGAAAATTTGGCATTATCAGCTACTTCTCTAAAAGATGTGATGGTCTCAGCAGTTCAGGTGGAGTTTGGCAGCTCATTCACCAGAGGTTTTAGAGAAGGACTTTCTGAGAGTTGTGAAGAAATAATACGGTGTCACTCATTCAGTGACCTTTAGTTAGCGGGAGGAAGCATAAACTTGTATGAGTGTATTGAGGTAGGGAGGTGCTGTTCTGTAATACTTTATATTGTGTAAATACAGTATAATGTAGCTTACTGCTACTACTACAATAAAACCTCTTTAAACTTTAATTTTCTTGCATTCACTTACCCGGTGGTCCTTATATGGCCAGTCCATCCCTGGTTGGAGCCCTAATTTCTTTGTTTAATAGTCCCCTTTCTTTAAATTCCCTCGTGTCTATCTCGGTCTGCGGAAGTGTGCACTTTGGGTCTGTGCTTTACTGCATTTTTCTTAAAGCAGATCTTTCTCACGTTTGTATTTCAGCCCACCAAAATGTCCTGTTCCCCCTCATTTCCCCTTACGCTCACCCTTCAGACTTTCCCTCAATCACTCCCTCCACCACTGAAGTTCTTTCACTTTCAGAAGTTTCCCCTTTCCCCTTACCCTTCTGTTGTCTGTCGCTCTCTTTGAATTTAAAGTCATTGCTCATTTTGGGTGACATCCAGCGGGAACTTTTCAGTACACCAGTGGGACGTTTAAAACCATTTACTTGCATCAATTTTTAATTTTCTCATCTCTTTGCATTATTGTCATGCTGAGGAATGTAAAGCGGACACGTCTCTCACCATCTCTCTTCCCTTCTCTTTCCCTCAATTTACTTCTTTTCCCTCAAGCCCAGTTTATCTCTTTATCCATTATATATTGCTCTTTATGTCTCTCTGCCAAGCAATATAGCATAAGGTTTATGTGCATATCAGGGAATAGCAGGGGACTGACTGGGTCTGAATGAGTGTGTGTGTGTGTGTGTGTGTGTGTGTGTGTAATATGCACTTGGGGACACTAGTGGTCATTGGATCAGAAGTGTGCAGCTCACACACACACACATGCATTATTGAGCTTGTGTCATTATTATGCAGAATGCATTTCCCAGCATGGCCTCATCACTTGCATTTACACACACACACGCACGCACGCACGCACGCACGCACGCACGCACACACTTTACTGTATAACACTAACTGAAACCACAGGAGGATTGCGGCAGAAATGTGTGATTTTCATTACAAATTTTTATTATATTATTAATGTAGACGTAAAAGGAGTAATGTAATATAATTGCAGTATTTTTTGTTATTAATCTATAGCTGTTTTTTTTCCCGCATTTGTAATTAATATACTGTTTTTACAACAAAAAACATAGAAAAATAGCCTACTGGATTTACTTTTTACCATGGTTGTGAGGTGGAAAGTGATGTTTTACCTGCATGTGGCATGATCCACATACTATGGAAGACTAAACTAAAACTAACAGCTCTGTTTCATTTAAACATTTAAATGGCATGTTAACTTACCGATTACACACAATGGTCATGTGTGAAAACAAAACACTAATAATTTCATCTCTTAGACATAAAAAAAATAATTTATTTTGTAAATACTGAATATGCATACAAGTCAAGTCATCTTTATTTCTGTCACGATTCCTGTCTTGTGTTTTCCTTGTCTTGTGTGGACTTTAGTTATTTCCTGTTCTGTGCCATGTTTTGTAGTCCTTTGGAGTTTTTCTTGTTGATGAGTTCCCCCAGGTGTTTCTGATTAGCCACGCTCCCTTGTTCCCTTGTTTAGCTTGTTTGTCTGTGTATTAAAACCTCTGTGCTTCAGTTGTTGGGTGTTGGTTGTTGGTTGTTGTTGCATGTAGCTTTGTTATATGTCTTGTTCTGAGTTTCTTTGTTTTACCCTGGATCACCTTTTTGGGTTCTTGTTCTTTTCTTTGGTACCCCGGATTAACTGTTAATTTGAGTTTCTTTGTTTAACCTGGATTACCTTTTCATTTAATTAAACTGCTTGCGTTTGGATTCCCTCTCCGCTTTATTCCTAGTCCTGATGTTACAATTTCTATAGTGCTTTATACAATACAGATTGTTTCAAAGCATCTTCACAATAGAAACAAATTTAAATTCTGCTGTAAAACAGCTCTAGCAAGCCAAGAATTTTATTATATAGCTCAAATCAGTTCAGTTTAATCATTGTAAAGTTCATCAATTGTGCATACATACTGTAAATACAGTGTATTTGTGCACATAGGCCTATATGTACGTGTGAGTGCTATGACAAACTCCTTTGCTCTTCATTGAACAATAAGATACAAGTTGATAATTCACACCCTCATTTCAGAGAATTTACTATTTAGCTTTTCTATTCTTACTGACCACCCAGGGCAAGTTTTTTTCCTTAAACTTTATCTGTGTTCCCCCTTTATTTTACTGACAACTGCTTCTCAAATCTCAAAGTTAAATTAGAGTTAAACTTGGTCTTGAAAGATGGTGTTCAAAATACTTAGTTTTGAGTTTGATATAGGTCTCCTGCTATCTGGCTAACTCACATTATTATTACTGAAATACTTCTGCTGATCAGCTGTTGGCCACTATTACCCTAAAACTGTGTCTATTAATGCAGATTATCTGTCGTTCTCTCTACTTAGATAAAGCATGGAGTAAGATTTGATTTACCAACGTTTGTGTTACATCAGTCGTTCACGCTAGAGCTCGGCTAATGTATAGGCTACACATGCACTGTTATTGATAGTTTCCACGTGTTCACCGCAATATATTAGAAAAATTCTCTGTAGTCTGTAAATTAAAGGAGTAGTAAGGAATAAGACCCTTAGGCCCCGTCCACACTACTGCGTTTTCGTTTAAAAACGGAGAATTAAAACGAAAACGATCTCCGTCCACACCAGCGTTTTACCTGCGTATTAGAATTTATCTCCGTCCACACTAAAACAACTGAAAACGTGGATCACGTGACCATTCACCAACACTGGGCATGTGCGCGCCGGTGTAAACAGTGGTTGGCGAATCAGGGAAAGATACGTCATGACTGATGACACCCAATCATAGAGCCGAGCGTGAGCCTCTGCGTCATCGTTTGTAAACTCCTCCGTTTTGTCTCGTCCACACTACAACGCCCTCCGGAGATTCAAAACGCAAAACGCAGCTGCAGCGTTTCTAAACTTCTCCGTTTTAGGTCTTCGTTTTTTCCCGTTTTAGTGTGGACGGGAGGTGCAAACGTAGCAAAAGGTCTCCGTTTTTAAACGAAAACGCAGTAGTGTGGACGGGGCCTTATTCATCATCAGGCGTCGTTTAAAGCCCTGTGAAGCTGCACTGAAACTCTCATTTGGACCATGAACCGTTTGGTTCCCATTGACGTCCATTATATGGAGAAAATCTTAATTTCTTTTCAACTGAAGAAAGAAAGACATGGACATCTTGGATGACATGGGGGTGAGTAAATTATCAGCAAAAGTTTTTTTTTAAAAGTGAACTACTCCTTTAATTAGTACAAGTAAAGTAATTGGTTTGTTGACGGACATGCACTTGTTAATGCTGATGGTGCGGAATTACAGTTGCTCATTATGCACGGCCTCAAACTATAGCGTATTTCTGAAAAGCGTCCTGCTCGAGTTGTCCTTGCGATGCAGGTTCGGGTTTAATGAATAGTTCTTCCAATGTTTCAACTTCGGACTCGTGCTCGCATTGATATGGTACAGTCGACGTCATTGTTCGTTTCTGTTTAGTTTACGTTGTAGGAAGCCTCAGGACAAGCAGAGCTGATGTTGTTATGGCAATGGGCATTTTTGTTTGACGCGCTGTACGCAGTAAACCAATCACAACAGACTGAGCTGTCTGGCCAATTAGAGCAGAGAAACTCGCGGAAAGGAGGGATTAGAGAGATTGATTCATATGACGAGTCGTTTTAAAATCATTGAAAAGGTGGATATTATGAGGACATAAAACAGTTTTTGACCTTTGATGCATGGAGACTCCAAAACAACATTAGGAAACTTTATAGGGGCACTTTAAGAACAATACATAACTTGAGATGTGGAAATTTTCATTACTTTCAAAGAGTTCTCCTGCTGTGCATATATTTCGCATTTGGACATAGTAGTCAAATTAAATAAACTAGGGAGAGTATGAAAAGTGTATTTTAAAGCAGATTACTTTCTAAAAGTCCACAGGGCCAGAAGCGCTCATAGTCGAAGAACACGTACACAACTGCCATTGTGCTGGACGTGAAGCACCATGGGATGAATATATTAAATATATTTGCATCTTGCCAAGTAATAGGCCTAATTCTCCAGAAGATACCTCAACAGATTTATGTATATAAATGCATTTTAGCAGTTCAGTTGTGTTATGCACCACCTAACAAAGCTTTAAGAAAAGAGTTCATTTATACTGTTTGTATGGCACAAGGCTCTCTATGAGAGGATACAAATAAGTAAATAAACCACAGTCCTCCAGTGAAACAGGCTGCAGTCTGGAAATAAAAGGACTAGCTGAGCCCTCAACCACTCGTAAAATATATCCCAACTGAGCAGTACCATCCAGACTTTCTGCCAACTATACAGCTGCGGCGGGAACAATGACAAGCATACGCATACAAATGCACTCACACACACTTACTTAGGTACTCTGAGCAGGCTCGGACTAGCTGGAGCATGCTCTGAATTTCAGGAAAGGAGTGGACGGTGTGACCTAAGCTAACACAGAGTAACATTTTACATGTCTACACTAAAGCACACGGGGGTCTAGTGGATTTGACTCCCTTATGTTTTATAATGTTTATGGAGTCATCTGCTAGTGTAAATTAGCTAGCTCTCATACAAAAACATACTCAAAACTCCCATGGTGTCTAATGTGTTATGTTACGCTAATAAAGTCCAAGAGGCCTGAAGTTTAAGAACATCACACACTCCCACGGTTCCCACACACACTGTTATGCTGTCACACTGTGGGCTATGGTAAGGCTCCGCTGGGGGGTTTAACAGCAGCTGGAGGGGCATTTGTCCTTCACTCTCACTCCCACTCCTTCTTTCATCCCTCCATCTTTAATTCAGCATGCCGACCCCCAAGTCCCAGCATCCACCTCTGCTCTCTGCCATTTGTTTGTTCTGAAGTAGACCCAGCATCCCTCTCTCTCCCCCTGTCTAGGGGCTAAATCACATCCTTTTATACTTCACCACCCCTTTCAGATGAGAAAGTTGGCAGAAAGCGAAAAACAGAAAGAAGATGTGAGCGCATGTGCGTGTGAATGAGGATCCAAAAAGAAAGCCGTGAAAGCAGGCGGAAACACACGTCTTTTGGCTTTGAATTAATCCCGTTGATTATACTGCCGAAATCTGGGTTGTGACACAGTTGTTATTGCTTTACGATATTAATAAAAGAGTGAGATGAAGAAAGGAGGAGGAAGGGAGGGGGCGGGAGGAAAGATGGAGGAAAAGAATCAATGCAGAGGCTCGCAAGGTAATTAAAAGCAGCAAAGGACAGGCCTTGAAAGCCATTATTAGTAGCTCTTGGTAAAATTACTATGATTACACAAACAGCTCCACCAACATAGGCTTTTGTGTTTAGGCCATAATTGCCCCTGCAATGGATTCAGATTCTCAACAATGTTGTTTTTCATGATGGATGGGAAACAAAGCGAAGTGAGGAAGGCAAAGGCCAACACTTCTCGATGCCACAGACGTCAATATAAGAATGAATCGCTTAATCACTATCCACAGAGCAAATGTACTTTCATGTTCTCAATTACCCGTTGTGGACTAATGTGCTGTATTCATCAAGAAGATCAGCTTCTTTGAGCTGCAGGGTATATCATACAGGACACATTGAGCTTCAAACTTGTGTACTAATTAATAGTAGGATTCTGACATTATTAAAGATGATATTTTTGAATGTTTTCAAAAGTTTCGTAATCTCCTTACAAACATCAGTATGATCGATATCATGTATTGATCTTGACTTTAGGTTCAATGGAGCATCTATTTAAGATCAACTTACTAATAAAATATAATGTACAAAAATATTTAAACAATTATTAAATTCAATATCCTGTGATTTTGGATCAGTTCAAGTATGTCATCTGCTAAACACTATAAATGTTCCTCTCCAGACAAGCATGATAAAACGAAAGACATTTTTTATGTCGGCTTATGCTCGGATCAGATGTCTTTTTTATATTCTTGATGTGGGGCAAAAAGTTTAGTTTTAAGCTTTTTAATATCATATTAAAATGCTAATGTGAGTAACAAATTAAATCCCAATGTAATTTTCTTCTCATCATTTCCCATCCTCTTTTAACTTATTTTTGTTATACCAGCTCAAGCAGTTCGATTCCCAGGGAAAGCAAGTACTGATAAAATGTATACTTTGAATGAACTTTAAGTTGCTTTGGATAAAAGCGTCTGCCAAATACATTAATGCAAATGTTTCTTTTAGTAACAGACATGCAATGAGAAGCGAAGGTTATATCTCAGATGATGTTGTGTATCTCTGAATGTATGTCAAGGCTACCACCTCTGTTCATTTTCCATATCCTAGAAAAGTCTCAGAAGTAATACACTGTTTGTGAAAATGAAGGTATTTGCATTATATATCAACACGCATTTAAATAATGGTAAAAGACACATTTCAATAACGTCATAAAATATTTTTAATTAAATATTTGGACACAATTTATGGTTGGTACATGTTTATCGTACACGTGATGTACTCCATCTGTTCTACGATACCAGACTTATGCATCCACTTAAAATCATCTTGACACCAGATCATAGTTTACTCTTCCACTGGAAAAAGACTCTCGTACGGCCCTTACCGGAAGCCAGTGATTTTTTTGAAGTTATAATTATGTATATTTTTCTTACAAAAACGCATTGCTTCACTTCAGAAGGCCTTTACTAATGGGTTACTTCACCCAATAATGTCATGCCTCACCCTCATGTCATTCCAAGCCTGTAAGAACACAGTTTAAGATATTTTAGATTTAGTCCGAAAATGTATGTACGGTATAATGAAGAATAGTTGGGACCAAAATGTGTTTTCGATGCTTCAAACAGTTCATTAACCCACTGGTGTCACATGGACTACTTTGATTATGTCTTTATTTCCTTTCTGGAGGAAATACACTATTTTTTTTTTTTAGATTAAATCTAAAATACTGTTCGGAAGATGAACGGAGGTCTTATGGGCTTGGAACGACATTAGGGTGAGTTTGATTAGAGTCTAATTATGATTAGAATGACATAATTTTCTGTTTGGTTGAAAGAAGAAAGACATATAAAGAATGGCTTGAGAGAAAGTGAATTAAGGGATAATCTAAATTTTTTAGTGAACGAACCCTTCACTCTACAGATGGATTTCTAAAAGTGCCATAGTGAACCTGCAGAAACACAAATTTGAGTCCAGAGTGCATCATTTCAATCCCATATGTCTTTTTTCACTTTCCTGTCTAAACAAAAATAGTATGACAAGACAATAAATATATCTTAACGAGACAACATGAAAAATAGGCCAAAATACATCACACTCTCTCTATTACTCCATGAGAGTGAGTCATCAGCACTTCCTGTTCCTGTCTGATCTACACACACCCTAACGCAAATAAGCTACTTACTCGTTGGCACTCCTACATATCATGCAATTGAAGCACGGCACAAGCACACACACATCCCGGTGCTTCCTCCGCCGTCCTCGTTAAGTAAAACAGAGAGGCTAATGCATTTGGATTTGGCACTGTGCAAATTCATCGCAGCTCCTCAGACATGACCCACTTTATCTGAAGTGGAGCCACATCCGTTATGCTGAGAATCTATCACCATTAGAGCTCAGCTCTCCAGTCCCACTGCCTAGTGGTGTTAAAAAGACCCACACAAATACACATGCTGTGTTCCGGCCCAGGGGGCGGCAATCATGTTCCTCCGCAGGGGATGGAGAAGTGACAAAGAGAGGGACACAGATGTGCATCATTCCGTGCATCAGATGTGTGTGTGTGTGTGCATGTTCATGCCAGCTACTGAATCAGGGGATTGAGGTTTCCTTGATAAATGAGGATGTACTGAAATACTGTGTGCAAAAAAGTAGTTTGTTTAGATGAAGAGTTTCTGTGTGAGGAGTGGAAATGGTTTATCCTGGTTTTGTGTGTATGTTTAGGACTGTGCAAAGGATTATGTATATGAGAAGACAGGATAAACAGATTTTGGTGATGGAAAAACATGAGTGGAAGATCAGACGCGGAGAGAGATTTAGGATGAAGGAAACTGAGAAAAGAAAGGGAAAGTTAAAAATGACTTGCTGTGAGGAGAGGATATGTACTTTGCCACATATTAAAATATCTCCTGACTATGTAGTAATTACAGATAAAGAGAAAATAGAAAGGAAAAGAGTAAAGGAAATGGGTGTCGGAGGACATGTGAGTATTTTATAAAAAATGGGGTGGCAGTGAAATAAAAAAGATCATTTAGATATAAAGCTAAGGGTTTGTGAGAAAATGAAGAGTAACAGCAGCTGAGAGATACAGAAATAACGAAGAAAGAAAGGGAAGAGAGGAATAGATTAATGAGATGAAATCCAGGTAATATCAGCATTAGGTAGGCCTAATTCTGGAGGTAGGCTAAGAGAGATTATCAAACTAATAATGATTCTTTATTATAAAAGCTGCATTGTCTGGGCAGCCATAGTGCTATCTTTTTTGGGCGTTGATTTACTAAGTCGATTTCAGTAGCCTATCTGTTTAATAAATGTCCTGTCACAAGCTTCTCTAAAGGTTAACTGATAAAAACTCGGCTGAAATTGAAGATTATGCCTGCCTGAAAATGTTTTCCTTGACAGTATTTCGGCAATTAAATCGTGCTGTGTTTTCTGCCAGTTCTTAAGAATCTGAGTTCGATTAACATACGAATCTCTACTTTGAGTCGCTACAGCGTGTCGCTTCATTAGTGAACTGTCTGAATCGGTTCATTTTGATTGATTCGTACAGCTCCATCGCGCTCTGACTCGTTTGGAGCGGTTTCTCACTCAGTAAAAACTAATTTTATAACACGGAGAACAAAAAGAATGCCGGATTAACGTATAATTACTTACAATTAATTAAATCAAACCCGCAAAAGAGACTTGTCGTTTCTTTGCGAAGAATAAGTTTGTTGAGTTCAACAACACCTGCACGAGCGGCCTGATGACGACGATTCTGAACTGGTAAATGAACTGCCATACCACACAAATATAGGTCTAAATGTGTTCGGGTTCCTATCATGGCACGTGAATACAGTGATGCTTAATGTATTCAGGCCAGGGGCTGACTTATGAATTTGGGGGCCCTATCAAATTCCAGATATTTGTAACCCATTTGCTGTTGCATAGTTTGAGTTTATTTAGCCCTTCACAGCTTGTCTTTTGAATTGTGTTGTGCAAATTCAGCAATTAATTAGTCTACCTGATGTTGTTCCCAGCTGTTCAAAAACCGGATTACTAATTACGGATTAATATTTTTTTTAGATTACAAAAGAAGACATAAATATCATGTCTGCACTTGTCCATAAATAAAGGTGAATGTGGCCTGCTTCAATCTTTACAAAACAAACAAACAAACAAACACAGGATTTAAACCCTGTGCAACTCGCTCCTTAATCCAAGTGTAATTTTTCCATATTCCGTATAGGCTACGTGAATGCATATGGTAGGTTTTCGCGAGAAAGAAATCGAAAATGTTAAAGTCATTAATAATTTTATCCCTTAAAACTTATAGTTGAAAGTGATCGTTCCTGTGAAAAAAAATGTCTTCATGCCTTAAAATATCTTAAATATAATTCTACACCCTTGCTTCATAGTAATCAAAGCACCGCCTCCACTCACTCACACCAGCTCAGAGATCCACTCGGTCAACTTTACATTAGTAAATGCTGCACAAGTGAAAAATACTAGTTTAATCCAGCCATGTTTTCACCAGAAACTGATTCATTAGAAGTTGAAGAGTGAATTATGCGTTTTATGTATCGGCCTTCTTTACAATGTTGGACATATAATGGTTATTGATTAGCCTTTTGCTTGACTATGTTATCAAACAGCTAATGGGTTGCTAATACACAAATCATGTTCCCGTTCAGACAGTAGCAACTTTGATCAAATTCAACATCATCATAAAGCCTACATAATTCACCAGCTATATTGCTAAATATCACAATCTTTCATTTTATCTGAAAAATATACCGGGATAACCTGGCTTCTCTTGACACCTTGCTTAGTTGCTTGCCGCCCGCACATTGAAGTGATTGGTTACAAGGTACAGTACTTAGTGATGTAAGAAACACCAGTGACCTCAAACTGCGTTTTTGAGACGGTCTTTAGATCACTGCAGTTTTAAGGAGAAAATAGTACTCATCAATGGTGTTGACTTATGAATTTGCACATGGTTTGTTTGTCTTAAAGCATATTAAAAACAACATCAAAAACTTGATTATCACCACAAGGGGTCTTTAAGTGAAAATCTTCGGTTGTGGCACTCAAGTATGCAGCAGTTCATGTCTGCAAGCACACAGGAAAAGCAAATCAAGCCAATCAAGACATAAAATCATGACAGGAAACACAAGGCCTGTGAAACTAAAAAGGAAAGCATGTGTATGTTGCGTACTTCTCTGCGGTCAGTATCTCTGTTGTGAGACAGTCAGATTGTCACAAATAATGTCAGATTGAACAAATAATACGTAGCTAACACAATAAATTGTGACCCTGGACCACTAAACCAGTCCCATGGGTAAATCTTTTGAAATTGAGATTTATACATCATCTGAATCCATTGCTTTCCATTGCTGTATGGTTTGTTAGGATAGGACAATATTTGTCAGATATACAACTATTTGAAAATCTGGAAACTGAAGGTACAAAAAAATTGAAACATTGAAAAAAAGTTGTTTATGTTCATACTTGTGCTGCGTTCCCTCACAAAAATAAATGTTTTATATATTTATGGTAGGAATTTTACAAAATATCTTCATGGAACATGATCTTTACTTAACATCCTAATGATTTTTGGCATAAAAAGAAAAATCAATAATTTTGACCCATACAATGTATTGTTGGCTAGTGCCACAAATATACCCGCGCTATATGTGACTGGTTTTGTGATCCAGGGTCACAATTTATCAAGTTACACAATAAACTTAAACACCTCTGATTGGCCATTGCATTGAACAGATATGTCTGGGATCGGCTACATTGCTCAACACTGCCGAAGGTTGGAAATAAAAACCCTCATCGCAAACAGACATACAGTACACACTGGAGCGTTTGCCAAATATGTTTCGCCAAATCAGATGGGGCCCCTTGATTCCCTGGGGGTCCTTCGTGGCCTCTTACCTTGCTTAGTGGTTAAAGGAACATGCAGACTTTTTGGGACTTTAGCTTATTCACCGTATCCCCCAGAGTTGGTTAAGTCCATACATACCTTTTTCATCTCTGTGCATGCTGTAACTGTCTGACACAGCCACCGCTAGCCTAGCTTAGCAAAAAGACTGGATGTAAATGGCTCCAGCTAGCAAACTAATCCCAATAAGTGACAAAATAACACAAACATTTTCCTATTAACATGTTGTGATTTGTATAGTCACAGAGTGCACAAATAACAAGGTCATATGAGACACAGCCATCTTTTAACCGTATAAATATTGGGAGCTATATTCTCAGAAGGCGAAGCACTGCTACATGGGTGGAGTGATTACCGCACCGGCGTTGGCGTGTTCCTTTGAGGCACCACTATCTGATTCCATACCATCAAATATTCCACTGCTCCCTGATGTCACTAGAATTGAACTATTTGTTATGACTTTGTTTACTTCAGTGTGTGGTTCTCTGTTTATGGCCTATTTACAAATCCATATTCATTTGCATATCTTCCCAGCCTTGTTTGGATCATATATGTTAGATCCACTTGCAATATAATTAGGGTCAACATTTTATTATTTAATTTTATTCATCATTGCACAGATTTCCCCCCAAAATCAGTGTGAAGTGATTTTTGGAGAACAGTATGTCCTGCTCTATTAATGATTCTAGATTGCGTTTAATGATTTTATAGTGAAGAGTAAGAGTCAGCTAGAGGAGGTGGGAGGTGAATGGTTAGAGAGGGGAACAGCAGGTGTTACGGAGCTCTCAGATGGGAGATCTGATTATTATCATCATGTTGATGATGCCACTGATGAGTAAGAAGCAGCAGACAGGAAGAGAGAGAGAGAAAAGACTGATTAGAATTTGAAAAGCGACTTGATGGCCACTTCTTTTCCTCACGGGAGTGAAGCTATGTCGACCTTTCCTGGCTCCCTCTTCCTCCTCTCTCTCACACACACACACAGGTGTTTACTAAATCTGAACCTGTGTGCCGAACGTCAAATGCAAGACATTCTGTGACCTTTCGTTGTTGTGTGAGTGTGAAATGCATACATGTCAGCGCAGGAAGCACTCTATGAATGCCGATGAGCACACTTCCTCACTCACTATGCGGCGATATGTTTATTCAGCATCTGAATGCTCATGCATAATAATATTGTGATGCTCTGGAGATATATGTCATTATTAAACAGAAATAGTGTGTGTGAGTGTAGCTTGTTTGTCATTTGATTCTGATTCACATTCAGAGTTTGTTTCCTAGTCTGATGAGGTGATGCAGTAAATACATTGTGGAAATGTTTGAATATAATTTGGAATTGATAGGTAACTATCTATGGAAGAAATGTGCAATGACAGTCAAGTTGGTGACCTGAACATTGTGTTAAATGGCAATTGATCATTATTAATGACTGATCCTTTTGCAAAGAGTGTGTATGTAGTAGCTATTGATATAGTGAGGATGATATTAATTTTTTTCTGGTACACTTGTTTGCGCACTTTGCGGTTTTGAATGTCTGCAAAGTCCATAAGACCGTAGCAGAAAATAAGAGGCCAAGATGATTTTGTTTTTAAATGCCTCTCAGAATCTATTTCCCACATCTGTTGTGTGTAGTAAAATTGGAGGGAAAATCTTTTAACAAAAATGGGAAAAATGATTTCTCACATTTTCTGCTAAATGACCTCCCCATTGTTTGTCCCCACCATTGGGATGCTCATAACCACATGTAAAAAAACAAACAAACATACACATAAGATGTATGTATACACATACACACAGCGCTTGCTTGAATTTCGGCATGGGATTGCCAAATACACACAAATTGTCAAAATACCTACCTTGGCGAGTATTCAAACACAGTCAGGTCTTCATGTGACAGCAGCCGAACATACCTCCTGCCAATTTATGAGATAATTTTACAAATACCAATATGACAGTTTTCACATAGGGCAGGGTTTCCCAAACTGGGGCTGGTGCGGTTATTGTGGTGGGTTTGTGAATTGGTAAAAAGCTAAAAAAAAAAATGAAATCATAAACACTTCAAAATGTAATAAATGTGATCATTAATCAAACTCTGAGAACCGTGAACATGTGAATGTTTAGTGAAAATAAATTTAATATCTCAGTATTTTAAGTACATATTTTGGGTCACAGGGGTTTGGCGAACAGAAGAAAAGTGTAGGAATCTCTGCCATAGGGTGTTCTATTTGTCATTTAAAGGGGCACTTGGCAACTATTTCAACTTAATAAAAGTGTTTAGAAATCAATTTCAGTAACCTGTTCTGGAGAGAATCGTGACTTTCTCTGCTCCCCCCAGCGTTCCCAGATGGAAAACCAACCTTGCAACATGGGGACTAACGTCCTGGTAAGTTCGAAATAGAAGTCTCGTGAGAAGCGAGAACGAGTGAGTTTAAAACCGGTTTATGGCAATTTGCAAACTTGTTTATGGCAATTTACTGTACAAACTGGCAATTCGACATTCTATGATACTGTCTATGATGTATTACCCACCTCGGTAGACATAGCTCCACACAGTTGAGACATGAGCAGCAGCAGAAAGCGGGAGGAAGTTGCCGCAACTGAGTTTTTTTTATCAGTGTTGTGAAAATATATGCCGTAGGGGGAGCTTGATGAGAAAACATGTGACAACAAAAGTGAAAATCAGTGAAGAAATGACTAGAGTTGCCAAGTGCCCTTTTAAGAAGCCTTTAATATACCCTTCTCTGATGTGGACTAGAGCTCAGCCCATAAGTCTACTCTAGATTCATAGGACGACTGTTAGGTTGACATTTGAGAAAGAACATGACTGATAACTTTGAGACCTGTTGTGTTTTCAGCAAAACCTGATTATAACCCTCTTCACACATACAGTCATTACTGGTAAATTACCTTTAAGAGATCTTATGACCTTTTCAAAAATACCAGTAAATCAGTTCTGGCAATTTTCCAGTATGAGACGTTTGAGAGTAACATTGACGCTGTGTGAACTTAGAATGACACAGCATGTACGAGGTCAGAATGTGCTGACAAGAAGTCTGCTTTGGGTCAATCATAAAGCTCTGACAGAGCTGTTTATGGTAAAATTCGGCTGCTTTTAATTGTTTTTATGTAACCATGTGCTAGACAAGCGCATTTGTGTAGGCTGTTTACAGTTACAGGAAAGTCGTTCTGCTAATTTTTCGGTAATTTTTAATGGAACTGCTGTGTGAAAGTGGCTTATGTGTTTCTCACACACCTACACCCTTTAATTGTATTTTGGGTCTGTTAATATTTCTGATTTATTTACTTTCTCCTCCACTTTTTTTTCTGTTATACTTGTTCTCTCTGTTATTGACAACTTTATAGTTGGCTATCTGTCTCATGCAGAGTGAAAGCTCTTGAATTGTGAATCGGTACAGAATTGCTGAGTGACTGTATTGTCAGGGGAAATTTCCAAGAGAAAATGTGCAAAAAAAACAGAAGCTCTGTTTAATTAAACTTTCATTTAATTGCAGTTACAATCTATACTCCATGCCATGACTGATTTATTAGATGGTCTGTCATAAAAATATATTTCACCATATAATTTAATGTCAAAGCAACTAATTAGAATTCCTCTGTACTGTACTAATGCATGCACATTTGATAAAAAGCTGCAGTCCGGCGTTTGTCGCCATCTCTGTTCGAAATCTGCAATTGCAGTCATTTGCGGAAATATCAATTTTATGTGAGTTGTTCATCCACAGTGTGGATGAACACAATGTTTGAGGAGACTGTGAGGCTGTCAGTCACCACGCGGGTGTCAATACTGGCATTCAGAATCACAGATTATTCTTTTTGGAAGTATGACCAACATAAGAATTTTCACCGGAAAATGGCATCTGAACTAGTAAGAAACATCCACTTTTGTTCTGGTTCTTCTGACATTGCAGTAAATCTTACTGAATCACTTATCATATCACGCAAAATTATACTTTTTTCTTAAATTGTTAATGTTAACAACGTCAGCATTGGGTGACTACATGTCCTTCCGATATGTATCCTTGTTTTCACATGGGTCTGGTTGCAGTCTCTTTTTTTTCTGTTGCCACTATGTCTTTTGCATTTTACAGTGGGTGAATCTGATGTCACTGGTGATTGACGTTTAAACTTTCTGGATCCGCCATCAAATTGATAAGTTTAATTATATCAAGTGCTGTGAGAAAAGGTTATAAATCTCCACCTCCAGCATCCTCACACGCAATATAGGCTACTATAGTCGAGATCTCCTGCGGATATCCACCAGTACCACTGGAATTAAAGTCATTATTACAAGCTTACCGCTTTGAATCGAGCTAAGACAAGCAGATAAATGGCCTGGTTATGTATTGTCTCTAATGTATTTTGGATCATTTTTAACCCCAAAAAAGCTGCGGACTGCAGCTTTAACAATATAAACATATTTTAAGATGGCCTCTTATCTAAATGTGATAGGTAAAAAACAGCATGTCACATCAATCACTCTGATGCAGGCTTTCACTTCCACTTTCTCTTTGAAAGACTTTTTTGCCCCCTCTTTCAATTCTATTCATGCTTTCTCTCTCTATCTCTCTTTAGCCTTAATGGCATCATTCCAGTCTCCTTTCTCCTTCAGATTCATTTTCATTCTCTTCATCTCTTTAAAGTCTTTGCTGGAGAAAATAGCCATGACCTGAGAGATGTGGTTATGAAAGAGTGTGGCCGCTCATAGCAGTACAAGTGTTTCCTGTGTAGGAGGCCATGGAAAGTCCTGTGAAATTGGGGAAAAATGAAAGTCAGACACATTCGCCTCAGTGATTGGCTCATTTTGAGACCACTTTTGCTTTTAGTGAGACACAGAAAGTCCCCATGTTACCGCCTCTTCCATTGACCGAAGATAAGAATGAGAGAGTTAGTGGTGAAGTAATGGTGACATTAGTTTCTCATCATCTTTCATCCCTCCTTCTCTTGTCAAGGGCTCTTTCATGATGCAAGTGTGTGAAATGTTTGGCAGGATTGTGTTTTATCAGAGGCTGGTACAGTTGGGACGGCTGCCTCACATGTTCAGATATGTATGATATGGCAACTGGTGCAACCACAAAACATGTACAGCCTGAGGTCTGACAGAGGGAGAGGAGAAAGTTTGTTTTTTTGTTCTTTTCTTTTTTGATTCTTTTCAGCCGGAGGTCTTTAAAAAGCACCTCAGGCTTGGCAGGCGACTGACTGAAGATCTGAAAGCAGTTAGTGTTGCGATTTTCTCTCTCTCAGAATTGATGGGCTCTAATTAGCCTAACCAAAGTTATTACACTTCCAGGTTGTTGTTTTTGCTGTGTGAATACTTATCTTAAAATAATCAGTTATGTTGGCGTTACGAAACCAACAGTGCTTTTTAGAGTTATCTTGTGTGATAATTATCTCGAATCCTCACAGTTCAGCATAGTGAACTTTGAAAACTATCTTTTGAATACATTGTTTTGCAAGCATACCAAGTTTAGTTCATGATGTTCTAAAGTACATTGGAAACATTTTCATATAAAAATGTGTCACTTTAGGGCTTTTAAATAGAAATACTAATAGGTTGTGCTGTCTGGGCTGAAAATCTGAGGCCACTTTGAGAATCTGGGATATTTTTTGTTCTAACTTTTCTTTGTTTTAGATATTTACTTGTATTACGGATACACAATTAATCGCAATTTCCATGTCGCATTTAAACCGATTTGGCTTAATCGCAATTTTGAAATCACAAAGGCTGCGATTGTTTATTCTGCTGAGGAGCTTATCTACAGCTTGGTAAATGCAGCTCCATTTGAAAGCACTGTGAGTTTGAGTCGAAACATGCATTTGAAAAAAACAACACGTCAAACATGAGAAACAGAAGCATTTATGAGCCTTTTGCCCAAACTCACTTCATATCGACAGTTAAGCATCCTTCTGTTAGATGATGTGGCTTCTTACACAGAATAAGGCAGTCGTGTGTTTACAATCAATCAAAGCGTTTCAATCTTCTGTTTATTCAGCTACAGCTAGCAACAGTTTTATATTGTAATATATTTTAAACCAAACGTAGGCCTAATTTATATCTGTGATGGCATCATAACATTTTGAATCTTTTGTATGTCGATTTGTTTTTCAGAACTAATTTCCATATGCTTATTATTGCATACTTTACACTTGACAAATATCAGTATCGAAAAGGGCGAGGAATAGGTCTGTGCAGGATTTCCTCTTACTGCCATTTGCAAGCAGATGAATCTTCAGGCATGGGAGAGAGAGTAGACTTTAACTCGGACAGTTTTGCATTTAAATAAGGTGTCTGCACCTTAATGATCTCAAATGACTCTGAGGCTAACCACAGACTCTCACATAGATAACAGAAAGTGCTTTTCACTCGGCCTCCCCGTTTCCTCAGCTAATCGCTTAACAACATCACAGAACACACACATGAGTAGTAGTGGATCAAGGCTAGGTGAAATTGCATTTCTTTTTCCTCCGAGGCACTGACAGTGAAGTGTGGTCAAACACCCTCGGGCAGAAGAAACCATAGCTACTGTAACACAGCTTCTCACTTAAACAGAGAACCAACTGTCATGTTTCTCACTTAAACTGCATGTCAGGATTCACTGTGTAAGATTGTTTTGCTTCATAGCACTGTGGAATTAGCAATTTGCAATCATACTACAATCACCCAACCTTTCTGTTCCCATCACATAGAGTATGAGTGCTCTGTTTTCTCTCTCTTTGTTGCCTCTTCCTTGCTGTTAATTTTGGGCTTTTGCTGCTTTTATTGCTTGGAAATAGAGAAAGCTCAGAAAAAGACGAGGCAAAGAGGGGGGGATATTATAATAATAACCCACATTCACATGAACACAACAGTTCTTTAATAGTCAGCAACACGGTTACACTTGAAGGCCATCCTTGTAACGCCCTTATGCAGATATTTTCTGTGCATGTAATCAGATCACTCATGGGGAAACTCTCATAAGCTGATTTTCAACATATTTTGAATCAGCACTAAAATCTGACAATAAATTATGATATTGTTTCGTTGGGTCACACTATTATTTTATTTTTCAGATGACAATTAAGTTAACAAAATATCTTTGTTGATATTTGCTAGTATTAGTAGATTAATGGCTGCTTAATATCCAGCTTTTTTATCTCAGGATTAAATTTAATGACATTTTATTATTATTATTATTATTATTATTTCATTATTTCACATATTTGTTTTTATTGTGTTTTTGGTCAAATATATAGTATTGGTGAGCATAAGAGACTTCTTTCAAAAACATAAAAATTATCACAAACTTAACTGGATTCAAAATTAATGGGAGTCTTCAGAACAGGCTTGTCCTAGTCGTCACCCTGACATGACAGTGCATAGATATAATTAGCCTACTGTAATAATGAGGGAAGGATGAAGCGGAGAGGGAATCCAAACGCAAGCACTTTAATAATCCACCAAACAAATAAAACAGGATAAACTCAGAACAGGGAACACAAAACAGGGAACACAAAACAGCATAACATTAAACAATGACCGACACCCAACAACTGAAGCACAGAGATTTAAATACACAGACAAACAAGCTAAACAAGGGAACAAGGGGGAGTGGCAAATCAGAAACACCTGGGGGAACTAATCAACAAGAAAAACTACAAAAGGACTACAAAACATGGCACGGAACAGGAAATAACTAAACTCCACACAAGACAAGGAAAACACAAGACAGGAATCGTGACACCTACAATGTAAACTACTTGTTATTTTATTTGAGCTTTCTATCCTTTTGCTAAAAGGTATTCATCAGTAGTAGTCTAAATAGTTTAAAATAGGCTGAAAATATTTAACTAATATGCAAATTCAAGTTTTACCCGAAACATTTAGATTCAACATTTAGATTTAACATTTAGATTAACATTTAGATTTAGGTTTAAAGTTTAGATTTAACATTTAGATTTAACATTTACATTTAGATTTAACATTTAGATTTAGATTTAACATTTAGATGTCTATTTAAAATATCTACGTTGACAAATATTGTTGTAAATGTGCTAAAAAGTGACCGGCAAAAGTTCATACCAGTTTTTAAAAAATTGTTTGAAGCTAAATGTGACAAAATTTTATCAAAACTAGGGCTGTCAAACGGTTAATCGCGATTAATCGCATCCAAAAGAAAAGTTTGTGTTTACATAATATAGGCTATGTGGGTGCACTGTGTATAATTATATATATATATACATATACACACACACATGCTTGTACATTTTTAAGAAATATTTTCATGTATATACTGTATATAGATATATAATTTATATTATATATAAATATTTTATATATAAGTAATATTTTTTTCTTAAACATGCATGTGTGTAATTATATATATATACAAAATAATTATACACAGTGCACCCACATATATTATGTAAACACAAACTTTTATTTTGGATGCAATTAATCACGATTAATCGTTTGACAGCCCCAATCAAAACAATCAAAATGTTATTATCACGCTTTTATTTCCCATACAATAGCGCATGTTAAAATTATTTGCCAAAATGCGTTTTCTACAATGAAAATATTGTACAGTACCCTATCAGATAAGGTCAAGTTTGCTGAAGTGCATTTAATTTAGGCTATTTAATTATTTTTGTCCCTGCGGATGACAGGTGCGTACGGCTTTAACAATTGGTCAAAAACGTTGGTGCGGATGGATGGCGGAGAGGATGATGAGTTTTGTGATGCAGTTGCGGATGAAATAATAGCCCATCCGCGCATCTCTATTGGACGCCCTGCTCTCTGAAATATCCGCTTTGGCCCTCATAACTTCCATTCTCACAGCTGCCATATTACATTTTCGCATTGTATCTTTTTGCAAGTGGTCCATCTCCTTCCTGTTTTACTGTCTCTGACCGAGTTAATGAGGAGATCAATCTACTCGCTAACTCTCACAACTTCTTTTTCCACACTTGACGACCGCCCCTCTTAAGATGACACATGTTTCCGCTCTCTTTCCTCTCACTGTTCTCCATTGCCTTCTCACTTTCTTTGATTCCATTTTTCACTCTGGTTGTTCATCCGTCACACACTCTTTCTCTGGTGGTGCTGTAGCTCTATAGTGTCTTGCTGCTGTGTGGTTTTAGGGAGATAAATCCAGATGGCCAGCAGCGCAGATCACTGGGGCTGATAGTTCAGGCGGATTGGCCCGTTAATTGGTGCTCTGAGCCGGATCTCCACTGGGAAGAGTTGAGATCTTGAGCCGGTCTTTCACTCTTCTGCTTTGTCTGTTGTTGAGGGGATAATGTCAAGGTGGTCTGGTTATACATAGAACAACCAAACCCCTTTTTAAAGTTCATGTTTATATATGCAACACCATTGCCTTTTCTGTTATCAAAATTGCCGGCACACTGCAAAATTAATGTTCAGAAAAATGAGAAGGAAATATCGGCACAATAATGCATGAAAATAGTTTCCCAAATAGGAAAATTGGCTTACTCAATCATTATGCAATTTTTGCCACTTAACTAATAAGGTTATACTCATTCCATTATAATTTTCTGTGCTGAGTCAACCTCTTAAACTCAGCACAAAAATATATATTTCTTGAGCAAGAGTGGACAGACATCTAATGAGCATTCGTAATGAGGAAAGGAACAGTTCAAAAGCTATCGTAGGTGACATTAAATATGTTTAAAGGCACTGTTAAGCTTAAATACATGTAAATGCATTGAGTAAATGCATGTACTCAAGGTTAAATACATGTCATACATCACTGTCGAGGCAAATTATAGTCCAAGTCATTATACAAGCTGGATGAAGCCAAGCTGTTCAGTCATTTTTCTGAAAAAACCCAGCTTTGATTCCAGTCAGACTAAAGCTAATAAAAAGACAAATTATTGTCTGACTGGAATAGAACTTTAAAGTATATTTAAATGTACAGTACTTACTGACAATGTTCCTGCATCTCATACCGTCATCTGTTTAAGGATGCAGAAAAACAAATGCTTTTCTACTTGAGCCCACGTAATATGATTGTCACTACAACTTCGTAGGCTACTACTGGAAGCTTTTCATACGGTTTTTAGTTGAAGAGACCTGTTTTTTATGGGACAGAGAAAGAAAGATGTACAGCATAGTTTGTTGTCTTATTTCAGTAGAATGTGAGAAACCTCACATATATACTTTTTCTCAGACATTCACTCATAGACACATTTGTAACTTCCCTGTAACTGTTCAATCCATGAAGCTTATTGGTTTGGAAATAAAAGTCAAGTTGGGCTCCTGACCTACTCCTGATCCGTCAGACAACTTAATGCCAAAGTCTGGCTCAATGAGATTTGCAGCGATCCATGATCATCATTGATTACTATTAGGATCTTGAGTGAGGCATTTAACCCTTGGATGCTCTTGGGGGATTGTTCCTTTTCATACTGGAAGTGTATTGTAATTATAGGATAAATGTGTAAGTTGATTGCTAGGGAAAATGACTAAGGGTGAAACTAATGATTATGATTGATTGATGTATATTTTTTTTTAATTAGTTGATTAATCCTATGGTTAACTTATTAAAAATAACGTCTTCAATTATCTTTCAACATGTTATTCCAAAATTATCTCATAAACATGTTTGAAAACCCAAGTGTGTTCAATTAAAAGGGGTATATCAGTAATACAAATGTCCATGAATATGATTTATTTCAGTGGCTACTACTACTAATAAGGGTAAACAGACTCATTCCATGCAAATCGACGCATTTACCTAATCAACGTGATTGATTGATCTAAACATTGTAAATGTTACATTTCAGCTTTATTGCAAAACTGAATTCAGAGTGGGTGTATAAGTTATATAATGTACCATTCAAAAAAGCCCACTACTTTAAAAAAAAAATGTGAATCGTGCATACAAATTAAAGGGCAGCTGATTAAACTGGACATATATAGATTACAGTTTTAATATTTGACATTTTTAGCATCCGTTCAAACAATAGTTAAAAACAACTGGTCAGTCTAAATTCTTAACTGCGTTTCTTTGTGTTTGGTGGGCTTCTCAAACTAGGGTCCCTTACCCCTAATGAATGAAAGTTCATTCTGAAATACCACTTTAATATGCCCCTCATATGGCTCTAATATTAGTGTTTTTTATCACAACTCCGAGCACCTGAGCTAAAACAACTAGCCTATTGGGCAAGTTCAATATCTTCAATCATTACACCATTGAAAACTGACTTTTCCGTATTAAACCAACATTGAAACTTTTTGTCATTTTTGGTTTAGGCACAGTCCTGGGGGTCTTTATTAGGAGCCAATTTAGTATGCCTTCACTAAAGTTTGAACCCAGTTCAGTCATGCTCCCTACGGCAGCAGTCAAGTACTGTGTGCTTCCCTTCTGAAGCAGAATCTTTAAACTCAGTCACCTTCAATCAATCGAAGCCTGTATTGGACTTCTCCCTATGGGGCATTTAGACAGGAGAGGAGGAATGGAGGAGAGAGAAAGTGCTGGTGAGGAGATTTAAAGAAGCAAAGTTTGCCCCAGTAATCTTTGGTAATGGTTTGATTTGGTTGCTCTTATAGCTGGAGTGGTCATTCCGTGCCAGTAATCTGAAATAACTTGCATAGAAGTGTCACACACATTCAGGCTTTAAAAAAAGTTGTATTTGATAACTATTATTTGATTCTAGATATTTATTTGTTCATACTCATTTGTCCTATTTTTAAATGTTCAGATTACTGTTGTTGTCTTACGCCGAGATTGCTGACAATAAAAGCTAATTTTTTAATTTAGTTATGTTTAGTTATTATTTAAAGACTATTATAGTATTGATATTTTGAATAATTTATTATTTTATTCAAGTTTACTTTAGAAATGATTGTCATAACTATTAGGGTTTTTTTCCAGTTAATTTTTTAACTACCAAAGCAACATTTTCCATCTAATTTCATCTAAAATGTCTTTTTTAATCTAATTTCTATTACATTTGATTTAAGTTAATACAAACTGAAATAGTTATCAACTATAAACATAATTATTAGTTAACAATAACTGAATTGTATACAATTTTAATATTGATTATAACACTGCAATAACATGCTAATAACGATCATGTTATTTGGGATTCGGACAGAATTTTTTTTATAAGTGCATCCCTCATGTATGTGCAGTCTGTGTCCTCTAAGACACAGGATACAGTTGTCGACCACACTTCCAGAAGGCTTGTGTGAGCTAGATGAATGAGGCAAATGTGTGCAAGAGATTTGAAACTGTACCAATGAGACTCTATTAATCTTTCTGGATGAAAGTCACGGGCCACATCCTCTACTCTTGCCTGCTGCGTTTCATTGATGTCCTCCTACTGAGCGGCACCGTGAGATGATGTAATGCTCAATCTGTCCATAAATATTGCCTGATTGAATTGATTTCGGATGGCATGGTACCTTGTGGTTTCGTGTGCGGCTGCAGGGTATTGCAGTGACCATGATACACATGGCCTACAGTAAATTACTCTCTGACAGGTAATCATTACACACACCACTGTTCCATTTGAGCAGCTGATCACTTTATTTAAATCTCCATGAATTGTAGCATCTATTTAACTGTGGGTGAGTAAATGAGTTCATAGAGACATGACGTGAAAGGTTTTGAGCGAGACATATGTCTATTACGGGGTTGGCGACTATCAGGATCATGATGGATGTAATTTAATATAATTGGTAATGGTCTATATCAATATCTCAATAGTATAAATATGAAACTTTATGAATGAGGTGAGGTGAGTACTATTATTACAGACTATATTTGTCCAAAACCAATATACAGAAACTATTTTCAGTTGTTATTTTTTCTGATACAGTGACATGAGAATTTTTGTTCCAGTATGTTATCATAAAAATCATCATTATGCATTAAGATTATTAAGCTTAAGTCAAGATTTAACGCATGGATAGCTTATTATGCATACAACATGATATTACTGTTTTATTACTTTATTTGTGCACTCTAATGCCGGAGGCTTTTATCAATAGACCTGATATTAAAAAAAGAAAGCTGATTAAGTGGAAAGAGTGAATATCGGTGTAAAAACATTGGTCAGTCGAGAATAATCTTAAAGGGTTAGTTCACCCAAAAATGAAAATTCTGTCATTATTTACTTACCCTCATGTTGTTCCATCCTCGTAAGACCTTCGTTCATCTTCAGAAAATGAATTAAGATATTTTTTTGATGAAATCTGAGTGCTGGGTCACTCCTCCATACTAGTCTATAGTCTTCTTGAGCGTATGGACTAGTATGGAGGAGTGCTTCTAAGTGCGTAGAGCTACGTCACACATAGGCTCACTATTGGCTGACACTGGTCACGTATGTGATGCGCGTGACGTACAACAACAGATTATACGCTGTTAAACTAGTAACCTGACTCGAGGCCCAGAGATAAGGAAATGAATATTTAAGTCGTTATTTATTAATTAATTTATTTTCGCACAAAATTGTTCTCGTCGTTTGATAAACTTAAGATTGAGCCACTGTAGTCACTTGGACTATTTTAACGATGTCTTTAATAACTTTTCGAAGCTGACAAGTTTCAATCCCTCAAGAAGCCTATGGACTAGTATGGAGGAGTGATCCAGCTCTCAGATTTCATCGAAAATATCTTAATTCGTGTTCCGAATATGAATGAAGGTCTTACGGAGTTGGAACAACATGAGGGTGAGTAAATACTGACAGAATTTTCATTTTGGGGTGAACTATCCCTTTAAAG
Organism: Pimephales promelas; assembly: GCF_016745375.1. Next base: position 1,662,986 of record NW_024121222.1, on the reverse strand, counting down.
GTATACACATATTTCTGTCATTAGCCATTTTATACTATATGCCATTCAGCCTTAGTCCAGGTATGGAAATGGTATGGGCGTGATTGTGCTTTGACAGTCATAAAGAGTGGCGGCAGCAACAGCGAATCAATAACGGCCCTCAGCACGGCCCTGACAGACAGATGGCAAATTGAAGTGTAGTGTGGCTGCAAGACAAATCGACACAATCAGATCTGCAGGAGAAGAATGGCTGTTAGGAACAAATGCACACACGCATTCAGTTTCACAGAAGATGGGCCCAAGACAAATAATGTAATTCATTCAGTGGCAGGGAGATGGAAAGCAACACAGGAGCCATGACGGGGAAACTGAGAGAAAGTCATTATAGGAGAGAGATGGTGGATGAGATACAGTCAATATTAAAACTATACTTTTATTCGTTCTTGGATCACACTTTCTTCTCGGTCTGTCGCCCCACTGTTTCCTCTCACGGTCTGCCATCAATTTTTTTACAGCCAATCTGCCTCTTGGACCTGATGCTTTTGTCCCCAGTTCTGCTTTTTTTGTCTAAAGTGGGTCTGTTCTTTTGTCCAAATAGATTATCATGAAAATGCAACTTAATAGCTGAGAAGGACTGGCATTGCAATGAATTAATAGAATCCTATTAATCTATTGCGTATGTTGTTGTAGGTATCGCTACAGTTAAGAAATGAAATGTTCTTAAAGTGGTGCTGAAAAGGTTAATGCTACCCTCAGCCTAACCGATAACATAAACAAATGTGAGATTGCTGAAGCGACCATGCATTTTTAGCTTTCTTCAATGTTTTTGAGCTCTTTTATCAAAAACGTAGAGGATGTTTTATTGTGTTTCACAGTACTCAAGCGCTCCGCTCTACTGAGCTACTGAGTTTGCTATGTCAGATGCAAACTTCAAAATATATCCGTTTGCAAATCATGCACTTTGGTCATAGTTTCACTGTGTATTGTATTAGTAAATTTAGTAAATACACTTTGTATTGTGTAAAGAACTGTGTAAAAAGTCTTCATTTATTGATCATTTTCCCTTTAATCATACGTAATTTCTGTGAAAAGGAAGGAAGGTTTTTGGCATTTTTCAAAAATGTAGATAGTTTTTCCAACGACTACATTCCGAAGATGAGTGAAGGTGAACTGACTTGAAAGGGACACGACAAGAGAATACCCAGATGACCTTCTGTGCAGCCAATGGACACTTTACTATCCCATGAGGCAATGGGAGGGGAGAAATCAATAGTGGAGAGGTGCAATTTGTCTGAAATCATAAGTCATGGCGGATGTAGTAGGTAGTGGACCACCGAAATTGATTTTTTTGATGGCTGATGCTGACATATTATTTCATTTAATAAATAACAAATGCTGAATTTAAATGATTATTTTACATATTCACTAAATCATAAAGTAATCAGCAAAAAAAAAAAATATATATATATTTGGACGATTAAAAAACAACAACCTGTAAAATAAACAGATTTATACATTAGAAAGCAACATTCTGTGGTCCTATTATAGTGTATTTCACAAAGACAGCTGGCATTCTCACTGCAAAATTAAAGTCCTGATGCTGTCAATATAAAAGTCTTTCTTCCGACACTTTATTGCCCAAACTGAACTTATCAAGTGATGCTGATAATTAAAAATGGTCAACTATTGACTTACATAGCATGGCATATTACACAGATGCAATATATACTTAGAAAACATGCTTTTTGACAGTCGAGAAGTAATTTCTTTTGGGTGCAGCTCATGTTTGCCCCCTCTTCTTGTTTTGGGACAAAAAGTAGACATGTGAAAACATGTCCATCTCTATCTCATCCACTCCCTCTTTCTGTCTCATTGGCCCTTATGGGCTTTTCCATCCATCTTTTGCTTTCTCACTCATCGTTGCCATCTTGTTTTTCTGCCACTTTTCCCTCAATGTTTCTCAATTTGGGGTGGAAAGTTGCTGTTGTGGTAGTCTCTCTCTTATTCTGTGATTCAGCCAGAGCTTATCTTTTATAAACACTCTGCTCGTCTCCCTATCCCCCTTAGCGCGCGCGCACACACACACACACACACACTTTCACTTTTCAGTCCTCTTGCTTGATTTATGTTGACCCCCTCAAGCTAATGAAAAATACAGAAAAACAACCGCAGCGCAACATTAAATCAGCCAAGACTTCAGCTGTCATGGTGGAGCCGCCACATTTATTTGTCTTCTTGTGTCTCGAACAGTTGATGTTAATGACAAACCTCAAGTGCTTTGCAGCTCCACTGCTATTATATTCATCTCTGTCCGTCATCTTTGTGGAAATTGCATCGACTTCTGAAATGCATGTTACTTGGGGAGATTTTGATGTGGCACGTCCCCCGATGTCAATTCAGCCTGGACTGGTTGGCGTGGTGTCTGTTTTCAAGCTATCATTACCAGGCCATTCCGCTATGGTTGAGAAATAGCTATGACAAATGAACAGTTAGGGGTCAGAGCGTACTCAACTTCACAGCGCAATGCCGAGCCCCTTATTCCCCCACGAGGATGAATCAGACATGCTTTGAATGAAAGGAAAGCAAAGAAGGAGGGATGCGAAATAAAAAGCTTTAAATTATATCACTACGCTCCCTTCAAGCAGACAGAATTAAATGAAAGAGGGAGAAATTTCGTCATTATATAGTTGTTGGAAGCCATGCGATTATAACAGTTATGCCTAAGCCTAATGTTGGGATTTTATTTCTTTCAATTTCTCGATTCGTTGCATGTGTTTGATCACAAACAGCGATTTCCTGTAATTAAAAGTTGAGTCTGGCATTGTGTAATCGGTGTGCCTCGGTTATGACCTGTTGAGTAGCTTGTGTATTCCATCTGTACAGTCAACACAATAATAAAAGAAAACTATTTTAAGAAACTAATTTTAAACTTGCCCCTTTTTGTTGAAAAGTATCTAGAAAAATAAATCTTTTTTTTTTACACCTTCAAAACATTTGTATACATCTTAATAATTATTTTCAAAAAAGCTTTTAAATGTTTTTAACCCTATAATGCAAGAAACCAAAAACATACACAAATACATAAGGGGGTCAAAATGACCTGCATTGGAATAAAGAAAAAAAAAGAAAAGTGGTGTCCTATTTATGAAATAATTAATGATGATACTCAAATGTTTTAATATATCAGACATGTTTATTTGTCCACTTTCCTTATCTATTTATATGTGCACAAATGTATTCTTTTGAAAATGCAATTGTACAGTCGTGGTCAGAATTATTGGCACCCTTGGCAAATATGATCAAAGAAGGATGGAAATAAATCTGCATTGTTTATGCTTTTGAACTTTTCTGCTTTTGAAAGTTCTTTAGTATATTTCCCTTCATATTTACATTTTTGTTAGCACACCATGACTAGGAACATGAAATTATCCAGCCACGACTTCCTTTTTCTCTGGAGTATAAATATGAGGAAACACAAAGGGCCACTTTCTCTTAATCATCCATCACACTATACAAAGAATATAGTTCTGATGTGCAACAAAAGTTGTTGAGCTTCACAAAATGGATATGTGAAATATAATTGGCTGTAAGAAAATAGCTAAAGCAGTGAATATTCCCATTTCCACCATCAGGGATGAAGTTCCAATTAAGAAGTTCCAATCAACAGGAAATGTTACCAATCTGCATGGAAGAGGACACGTGTCATTCGTCTTAATGCTCAGTGAGAATGGTAGTTTGAGTGCCCGAAGACTCTCCTTGGATCACAGCTGGAGAATTGCAAAAAATAGTTAAGTTTTGGGGCAAGAAAACCTAAAAAAAAACATCAGAACTTACTGCACATCACAAGTTGTTTAGGAGGGTTTCAAGAAAATTCCTCTGCTCTCATCCAAAAACAAACTCCAGCACAGGGATAAATAGCACACCATCTGTAGGATTAAATATACTGCCGTATTTCTTTAATTAAGAGGCTTTTTTCTGTTGATGTCGTTGACATCTTGTTCAGAGACATGGCGTCATGGATTCTATCAAATACCAACGGATAAAAATCAAAACCTGACAACCTCTGCTTGAAATCTTTTAATGGACCATGGTTGGATCTTCCATCAGGATCAAAAATCTAAAATGGGTCACTGAGCAAAAATAAAGGTTCTGCATGGTTATAAGTAATGAAAGGGTGCCATTCATTGTGGCCAATTAGAGAAAAAAATGACGTCATAATGAGACCCCCCCATTCTCATTATGACTCTTTTATAAAAGATCAAAAGGATAATGGAGATTTTTTTTCACAGGCTTCTTTGTTCATACTTACCTAAAGGTGCCAATAATTCTGAGTCTGACCAGGACTGTACTTTTTCTTAGCAAACTAAACTAATTTGGATCCACTGCAGAGTAGATTTGAGTCTTAACCTTTACTCCTTACATTTATCACAGATCATGCGAAAAATATATTTTCAGACAGAGACATAACCTTTCACATAAGATGAAGAATAACTTTTCCAAGAATAACTTTTTTTTTTTTTGCAGAGAGTTTTCACCTCTTCCTTTGTTTGGGCCTTCAGCTGTCCTTTGCTGTAGCCTCCTGTTCTCTACTCATGTACTTCATCTAAAATTGCATCTATACTGTCTGAGTAGGTTCTACATTTGAGAACTTAGAACCTACTCTTTCTGAATGTACTCCTTTGCATTGTTATGTGATGTAGTGTATAGTGAGTTGTCATTTCCCTGTCATTCACAACACCTATCCAATGGTCCCTAGTAGTGTCCATTGGAGGTGACCTTCAGTATCATGGCAGATGTAGTAGGCCATCTGGATACTTTTTTTGCCCACAGTTTTATGAAAACTGTCAAATTCAGATTCATTAAACACATTAAACATATTGATTTTCATCTGAGATATGTGTCGCAAGGTTGGTGTGGCAAATTCTTGGCTCAGAGCAAAACAATCACAACATATTTGTAAGTAATTCATAAAGTTTCAATAAAATAGATATTATTATCGACAAAAAATAAGTCAATTTGAACCCCTTAATGCATTGGGGTAGTGATACATTCTTTTGTTTCCCCATTCTGTGACCAAGAAATATGTAAATGACTTTGATGAGGGTCAGAAACAAGTTTTTATTGAAAAATCAAACAAATGTTTTTATGGACAAAATATTTAGAAAATATCCACATGCTGGACAAATATCATAAATTATAAATCTGTAAGTATTGATTGCAAAGTCAAACTATTTTTCATACTATTTGTCATAAAAAGTTCAAATGATCTAATATTTCAAAATTTTGAAATGTCATGAGGGGTTGCAGGGATTCCTTTGTAGCATGATATCATTTCCTGTGTTTTTGTCCTGCATGTTTAATGCACCATATGTCTTTGATGTGGTGGACAAAATCTTTTCAAATGCCAATAAACAGCTATTCATTATTGTACATTTAAAAAATAAATAAATAATAAAAACAAAACCTTTTAAAATATCCTTTTAATTAGGCTTTTTAAATAAAATCATGCAGGTATTTTAATTAACTCAACTTTTATTTTTTTTTACTTTTTTCCCCTCTAAAATGTAAATTATTTTTAGTTCAGAAATTATTTTAAATAAATTATTTAAAGCTGCAGTCCGGCATTTTTCCTCTTTGTCGCCATCTCTATTTGAAATCTGCATTTGCAGTTATTCGCGGAAATATCAACTTTACGCAACACCCTCGACACGGCACATTGTGTGGATGAACACAATGTTTGAGGAGACTGTGAGGCTGTCAGTCACCGATCACAGATTATTCTTTTTCGAAGTATGATCAACATAAGAATTTTCACTGGAAAATGTCATCTAGAACTAGTAAGAAACATCCACTTTTGTTCTGGTTCTGACATTGCAGTAAATCACGCTGATTAAATCTAACAATCGCTAAGTAAGTAAGTAATAAGTTATCATATCACGAAAAACCGTGAAAATTGGCTTTATGCACAGCTGCATTACTTCCTGAACTTCAGCCAGCTCCTTATTGGCCAAATTGATTAATTCAGGTGTGCCTGACCTCAGTAGTCATGGCAACAATAATCAGACACACCTGAATTAATCAATTTGGCCAATAATGGCAGACAGGAAAGGAGCTGGCTGAAGTTCAGGAAGTAATGCAGCTGTGCATAAAGCCAATTTGTTCTGAAATTGTTAATGTTAACAACGTCAATTATATACCTTCAACATCCTCACATGCAATATAGCTTATACTAGCCGAGACTCCTTCTTTACGTGCACAGATGTGACGTAATGACTCAAAGACATGCACGAATCTCCCGCGGAAATCCATCATTACGACTGGAATTAAAAACATTATTACAAGCTTACCGCTTTGAATCATGCAAGGCAAGCAGATAGTATTGAACACTGGCTGGTTATATATTTTCTCAAATATGTATTTTGGGTAATTTTTAACCCCCAAAAAGCTACAGACTGCAGTTTTAAAATAAATGTAAATTTTCTCTCCAAATTTAACACATGCAAAAAAAAAAAAAAAAAAAAAAAAAAAAAGACTCCTGTTATTAAAAATCAAGTCTAGTTAGTACATTCCATAATGGGAATACCTGTCAAGTAGCAAGTTGCGTATATGTATTTACATTTGTGCACTGAGCCATCCCACATGTGAAGTTTATAGACCGAACAGAATCTATTATCTTGTCAGGGTATGTATTTGTGTACTAAAGCCTGACTGTGAAATGTCCTAGTGGGAGTTGACTGGCGTGGTCATTCGTTTTGTTGTTTGTATGATGAAATGGAGTTTATTCATGTGTAAGCCCGTTGTCTTTGATACAGTCTGTCTGCATGGACACATTTGTGTTTAATGCAAAATAAAAGCGCATGTATCCATATAGTGTCCCCACCGGCACAGCAAATGTATGAGCGAGCGACTGCAATTTAATTAAAATGTGCATTTGTGTCAGTTCAAGTTAACTGCCCTGAGGATCTGTGTGAGTATCACTTACTGTATGTAAACGAGCCATTTATGAACTGGTTTTATTGGTGTCGCACCTTTTTATCATATTTCCATCAGGTGGCATCGGGAAGCACACTTGTGTGCGACGTGCACCTGTGGCTTTGTTTGTGTTCCTTTGAACAGATATTGAATAGATCATTTCGTCTTTCTATAGATAAAAACAGCTTGTTTACTGAACAAATTCACCATTGAGCAACAGAATCCGCACTCACTTTGAGTGCGTTGCTTGTCGGAGAACTAAAGCTGAGGGCAAATTATCACCCGCTTTAGTCTTTGTTCTCAGCAGGGTTAGACCTAGTCTTTGCACTTTGTATAAAGCACCGTTGGAGGACGTTCAAACGTATTAGCTGTGTGCACCGGTTCTTCTCTTAATATTTAATGTAATCGTGCTTTCTGAGAGCCAGATGTAATTACCGCCCTGCCTCGCGCTATAACTCAGTCATCTTTCTGAGTGCCACTGTTATTTTTAGATTTTATTAATGATAATTTCCTCCGACACAAACAGTGCCCTTTCTCCACCTCATTTCCTCTACTCCTCCTCCTCCTCCTAGTTTTTTTAGCCTTTTTCTTTAAAGAGAAGTGGTGACATTAAGCTCCATTTTCTCTGGGATTTGGAAGCGGATCAGGGAAATTGAAGTGCGTGGATACAAACAAGAGTAAGGCGTGTTGTACAACTCACTCTCTCTATATCTCTCTCTCTCTCTCTCTCTCTCACACACACACACACACACGGTTTTGCTGTCTTTGTGTTGACTCTCCATAGGTGTAATGATTTTTATACTGAATAAACGGTATATTATAACCTCGCCTAACCTATCACAGAAAACGTAATTTTTTTTTTTTTAGTTTATTTATTTATCCATTTTTTGCCAATGCAGGTGATTTCGGTTTACTATCCTTATGGGGATATTTGGTCGCCACAATGTAATACACACACACACACACACAAACACACACAATAAGTGAGCGAGCTGCAGCATCAGAGAAGCATTATTGGCATGACATTTATGACACAATCTCTCTCTGGTCCAGTACAGCACCTTTCACTTCTTATTTTGGTCAACTTTTGTCTTTTTCTCTTTCATTCCAGGGAAATAAAAGCCTAAATTGTTTCTCCTTGACAGCTATAAGATAAAATGGAGAGCAAATTGAGACTCTTTTATTTAGGTCACCTTCTTCTTAGATGTTTCTAGCCTGAAAGATCACTGTAATCTGGCAAGTTTTAAAACTGCTGAGATACTTCGCTATGAACTCGAACACACTCAAAAAAATTACATGTTGGCTTTAATTAAATTTTTTTTTTCGTCAACAGGTTCCACATAATTGGATTATGTTAAACAAACATAATTTGTTCATGTAACTTCAACATAATGGAATTAAGTAATTTTAAATTACCCAATTTAAGTAGTCTCAACGTGAATTTTTAAGGCTTCCTGACATGATTCAAAGGCATTTTATTATATTCCTTCATTCATTTATATTTCATTTGATTCAGTGACATTTAATTAAATTGATAGACTTTAGCTAGCTATTTGTTAGCAGTAGCACATATTAGTATCTTGAATGTTAAGATTTACATGCAAAATAATGAAATCAGTCGACATGCAAACAAAATGCTCCACTCTTCTCCACAATGGTAACCCACTGTAATTTAAATGGTTTAATAATTCCAATGTAATTTAACATTAAACACTATTACACACTATCAAGTCTTCTCCTTTTCTAAATTTCTCCAAAAAACATAAAATAACACTTAATTTTAACATTTCATTTCATAACTTAATTCAACCATATGCAAAGCATGCTGGGAACTACAAGCACTGCTCAGTTTCAGTTAATGCAACACAAATCAATCATGTAATCCAACACAAACGGATTAAGTAAACTTAAGTTGTTCATAGATTTAAGCAGATTGAACACAATACAATTAAGTTCAGGCAAAATGGCAGTCGACTCGCACTATACCGCCACCCTCTGGATGTACACATTTTTTTACTTAACATAAATGGTTTGTGTTTAGACAACACATTAGGATTTTGTACTGTTAAGTTGAGACACAATTGCATAGACCTTTAAAAAACAATTATTATAAGTAAACTATATATAAATATATTATGTAAAGTGCACAACCTTCCTAGTTCATTTTTGAGTGCATCTCCTTAGATTCTTCCAAGACCAAACATTATGAGCTTATTTGCCATCCAAGTATCCATATAAATTTGAATCTTTGTACTCTTACATTGGGTCAATCTTCAGAAGCTCTCATACATTAAACCCAATACACTAAATACCATAAATGCTGTTCACACAAGCAAAGATGTTCCATTTTTCTACAGCGGTAAGATGCAATTCAAACATAGGAAACAAAATTTCACTGAACTATTTACTGTCAATCATCGTAAATTTCCTTTAAACGCTATTCGTTTACTTTATCCACCTGGATGAAAAGAAAGTGCTTTAGTTTCCCTATCTGTCCAATTTTAGAATTTTCTTATGACTTCTGAGTGACAGGCCTAAGGGGATGATTACACAGAACACGTTTTTGCTCTTCAAAAACACAAGAGCATAGTAGCAACTGCAGAGTCGTAGTGCTCTGAGACGTTGCCAGTTCTTCTAGATTCAGTCTGTCTCAGTTTTTTTTTTCTTCTGTTTCTTCATGTAATCGCAGATAGACTTGATGATGGTGAGATAAAATCTCTGTGTGGAGCAAACCGGCTGTTGTCAGACTCCTTATGCATAAAAATCTCACTGGATTATTACAAATGATGGCAAAAGGAATGTTTGGAAAATGAAAACTGATATTTCTTACTGACACACTAGCAAAAGATATAAATAACTGGCTTAATACATTTTTTTTTATATAAAAATACTAACCTGCCAAAGACTTTTTACAGTTAATGCTAGTTCATTATACCCTATTTACACTTATATATGGTGTATAATGAATTGCTATATGAGATATTGTAAGAAATATTTCAAAGGCAGAACTGATATTTATAACAATGATTATTGAGGAGGACAATGAGTCAAGATGGATGATGAAAAGAAACATCTTGAGCTATTACCAATTAAATTTGACACTCTTACAATTCATGTGGGTAAATATATGAGATCCTGGATTAGATGCAAGATCCAGAACATGGTTGAATGAGGATCAAATGGATACAAAAGAGGAAACTAATTATTTATTATGTATGCATGTCTTCATTTAAAAACTATTATTCCTTCAGTAATATCATTTGGCCTATTCCAAAGTCTTGTTTGTAAGGCAGCCATTGAGGTTTAACACTTTAAAACACGCCAAACCAAATCTTCACCTGACCTGCTTCTTTTATTTCAGCAACCACCACCCATCTGTCTGTTTAAGTCTTATTTTGTCGTATCTCTCAATTCTCCATTTCTGAGCCTCTTTTCTTCTCTACATCCAGCCTCTTTATTTTCTCTTCCCATGTGGTGGAGAGCTCAGGTGGCATTGGGAACATTATTTGAATAAAGGTTGACCGTGAGAGCGCGAGTGAATGGAAGGACGAGAAGGGAGATAAAGGGCAGGAATAAATGTGTGTAACTAGAGGAGAGCAGAGAGTCCCTTTTATTTCTTCCTCTCTTTCTTCCTCTTTCTCGCGTTCCTTCTCTCCGGAGACAGAGCTTTAGAACTGTGCGAAAATCAATCACTTTACTCTTTCAGTCTGCTCTCCTTACTCCTCTTTCATCTTCCCCTCTCGCGTGCTTGTTTTGTGTATGCTTGCATCTTTCTTCTCAATGCATCACTTTAAAAGAGCATGGATGTGTTGAAGTGGAGTATTTATGAAGTAGGGAAATCATTAAGTGTGCAGGACAAAGTGTTATAAAAACCCCAGTGTAATCTGTTTAAATAACGTGAACGGTATTCTAAGAAGGGACCCTTCTTTGTGGATTCAACCAGTGTGTGGTCAGAAGTTCAGTCATTTTAACGGTGGATTTAACCCATCGGCATGCGCGTAATCTTTTGTTTGACTTTACGGGTTATTTTAACAGAGATTGTTCTTCAGAGAGATCTCTGCGTGTGATGCCTGAAGGCAGAGTAGACACTGTCAGACACTTAGCAGAGAACATGAGATACTAAACACCATACATGCTTGAACAGCTAAGGCTCATGATATAATTCATGCTAGCTCAAAAGTTTTGGTTAAAAAAAAATTTAAAAGACGTCTCCCTTGCTCACCAGGGCTGCATTTAATATTCTCATGCAAAAAATCAATCATTGCAGTTCATAATTTGACGTTTTCGGAATTAAAGTCTACAATTCAGCAAGATTCCTTCTCCTAATGTAGCTTTTGTATTTCTAATGTACTCTGCTTTATTTTTAGGCCATGTTTCCTGTTCTGAAAGGTCTGTCGTAGTTTATCAAGGGTTGATATAGTTTTAAAAGTGTAATATGGTTCAGTCCAACAGTAAGTTACTATTTGCTTTGAACTTTACCACATTGAGTGTCTTTCATTTCTATTTTGAGTGTTTGTCTATATACAGTTCCTTTTTTTATGCTCTCCCTCTCAACATTTTGCTTTCTGTTACCTTTTTGCAGTACTCAAGTGGTAGCACACATTTTTTTTTCTTTCAGGTTCAGATTATTTTCTGCATCCTTCTTCTCCTCCCTGTCACTCTTGTCTCTCTCTTATTGTCTCGTCCTCGTTGCTATTGTTTTCTGAACACGTGATGTTGTTCTCCTCAATACTATCAGCTCGCCTTCGCCAACAGTGGACGTTCAGTTGCCTTCCTCTCCAAGTCTCCCTCTGTGTGATCTCTCATTCTTGTTTCCACCGTTTCTCTTCCTTCTTTCATCATTCTCCTCTCACGATCTTCTGGTGTTCTTGCTCCCTCCATACATCATCATATGTCCCAGTTCTGACGGGGGCCCTCGAGGGCCAGTCCCTTAATGAATGTGAGTGCCTCATGAATATTTCATACGCCTTGTTCCTGTTTACTTAATGACAGCGCTAATTCAAAGGCCTATTGATTAAAATTTCATTTTATTTTGTTAGATGTTTTCTTGTTTTTCTTATTTGCTCAAGATGGGGGTTTGTTTGTCTGTTTAAGCAGCTTGTTTATGAGAGAACGAGCGAAAGATTGTGAAGAGCCGATACTGTATTTCAACTTTGATGCGTGGATCGTGTTGTGCGAATGTTTGTGTGTTAGTTTAATGATAGTTTATTGTACCGTATTTCAGCTTGTCCTGCTTTTTTTGCTTTGTTGGTTTGTTCTTTGTCTGTTTTCTCCCGCTGTTCTTGCCTCCAGAGACACAGATACACCGCTGCAACATTTCCTTTATCAAAGAGACAGAGAGAGCGAGTGCAGACGCACCTCAGCACGATTGTTCTGCTTGTTCTTTCTGACACACTCTTCATTTTCCTCCAGGATCTTTCATTCTCCTTATTGCCTCTTAGAGTCTTGTTTTTGCTGTCTCTCTGTTTTTTGATTTACTTGTTTTCTTGTGGTCAGTGGCTAGTGGTTGTAACCCCGTCTGTCTAGCCTCTTCAGAAGGTTTTGAAGTAGCTATTTGTGTGCCGTGTATCCAACTGGAGCCCATGTGTATGCTTTAAAGACATCCACTGAATCTGATCAGCGGTCCTCTGTGTTTTCGTCTTTGATTCCAAGTCTCTATTTCAATCTGTTCTCTACTGATCTACTGAATCCATTTTTCCTCCTCTCTGATCTCTTTCTCCCTCTATCATTTACAACATCCATCTCTCTTGCCTTTACATCTTCTACCTGCAGTCATTCCTTCAGATATTCCTTCATTTATCACTCCATCCCAGCTCTGTCTCCCCTGATAGTAAGAGTAGTAGTAATAAAGAATGGCATCTCTTACTCCTCCTTTCTTGCATTCTGTGTAGCCGGAGGACATATTTGTAGCATTTCTTATAAAGAGAAAAGATTTTAAATGATCGTTCTCCCATAAATGAAAATTCTATCATTAATTCTTCTTCTTGTCTTTCCAAAACCGTCTCTCTTCTGTAGAGCATAAAAGGTGAAATTTTGATTAATGTTCTGATTGCTCTTTTCATTCTCATGGTGACAGAGTCTTTCAGGCTCTGAAAAGGACAGATGTAAACCATAAAATTATCTTAAAAGGGGTATGAATGGCTAATACGCTATATTCCAAGTAGCTTTGCCAAAATATTCCCCATAACTTTGCTTGAAGAACAGACCATCATTTAAGTCGTTATTCAGCGAAAACTGACTCAAGTTAATCAGTTCGATTTGAGAAAGAATCTTTCAGACTTTGTGAACTGAATCAACTGATTCAAATGATTGCTCAAAAATGATTTGTTCACAAATCATAGGCCACGTCTTTCGAAAGCACGACTTTTACACGAAAATCTGAACAGATTTTTAAAAACAGCACGAATGAACTGAAATTGGCTCAAAATGTCAAACGTGTGATGTACTCAGACTCAGTAACTGCCCATCAAACACTTCAACAATTTCTGTGAAATATGTCACTTATCATTGAACAATCTGGGAAAAAAAGTCATTTAGTCTGTTCAAATTTTTAAATTTGCGTTTGTTTGTCACAAAAATCTGTCAAATGGCTTTGTAATGAAGTGTTTAAATCGTACTGTCCACTTTTAGGATTGTTTTTGTCCTGTTTGAAGCCCAAAAGCTCTAATAATTGAAAGCTCATTTTTAATTGCACAGAAAATGGCAGCGAATATGTTCCCTTTTGTGTTGTGAAAGTAAGTTAGTTAAGGAAAAATTAAATAAGGGTGAGCAAATCGTGACAGAAATGAATTATTAGGTGAATAATTCCTTCAAGGGAGTGAAAGTGATTTGAATACTTGCCAGTGCTTTGCTGTGGAGAGGAATGGACAGAAGAGATGAGAAGGTGTCAGACTCACTTCACTCAATAGCAATTGATGGCTGTTTTCCTACTAACAAGCCCGATGAAGTATTCACTCACTCTCTTTATTTCTTTCAGTTTCTCTCCATCCGTCCAGTCTCTCCATCCCTCAAGACTAAAATGTATCCAATTTTTTATCATCTCTCCATCTCTCCCTCCCGCTGAATTTATTTGCCTATGTGTCGTATCAACTCTAAATTGAATTCTTTTCTTTTTGTCTTTACTATCTTTGTCTGCCACCCTTTGAAGTGTTTTTATGCTGTGGCTGCTTTTCGTTCGGAATATGTTTTAAATGAAAGTAGCTTAAAATTGTGGGTGTGTGTGTTTGTGTATGAGTGATGACATTTGGCATACTCATTTACATGAAGCTGTTCTAAAGTTTAGAGAACTTTGAAGACCTATAGTTCCAGTTCATAGCACTACTCGCACCCACAATCAACCTTCCGTCTGCGTGCGTGAAGTAAGAGAGCTGGTAATACTAGGGTATGTGAGCCCATGCTGCGTTAGTGTCACACTCGTGAGCAGTCTGTTGCCAAGCAACTCTGCTGTGTACTTTCTTGAGTATATAGCTAACTGCTGTGTATATGCCTGTTGAAATGACCAGCTTAGACTAATCTCAGCTCTCGTCCTATCTCCATCTCATGCATACTGCGATGAAACCTGTGAAACAGTGAGCTCCAATTAGGCCCTGTTTACACCTGGTTTCAAGGTGCGCGTTGGTCGATCGGATCACAAGTGAATGATGCGAAATACAGGTCTACGGGGTCTAAAACGTTTTGATCTTTTCCACTTTTGACCACTTCCAGAGGTACACTAGGCAAAAACACATTCGACCGGATTGCTTTTGTAGTGTAAATGCTCATGTGGTCGAATGTGTTTCGTCACTCTAGCCAGACGGGATTTAAACTTTGTCGGCTGAACACGTAAATTTGGTTTGAAAACAATCACCAATGTTCTCTCGCCATTCAACGTGGGCTATCAGAGCAAAAATGAAAGCTGTTGCTCTCCGTAAGTTTTACTGTCGTCTCTGGTCGCGTTCATATGTAAACTGCGTGAGCTTATATCGTCCAGAGTGAAAGATCTGATTTACCAAAGATCTTCCCCTTGATAAAATCAGGAGAGAGGTTGAAAGCAGACTAGGGACGTATTAAAAAACACAAGGTGTATTTGTAACTAGGCATTATTTGTGGTACAGTGTGCTTTTATTGCATCGCATTGAATACAGACTCCAAACTCGCATTCAGTACTCAGGTAAAATTTGATTTAACATTTTTTCTTTTGCCATGGAGCTGATTATTCAGAAGAACTAAGGTTCAAATGCTGGAACACTGTTATATGTATATAATGTAATATTCGTGTGTGATGCAAAATTCAAACGGAAATTGAATTGAATAATATACACACTCAATTCAGTATTTTATTAATATCAATAATAATGATATCAAATTACCAAGGAGAAATGTGTTTCTATGTGTGATGAACACAAGGAGAGGCTTCACAGAAGACAGAGAACTTTTTTGACCCTTGTCAGTATGATGTCCCCTGAAGGGCTTTCATTTGAAGATTGGTTCTGATACTAACGTTTAAACACACAACCACATACACACAAACATGGTGTCGGTCAGTTAGACTTCAATTCCTTTGATCCTCACAGACACCTCACACACACACACACACACACACACACAAACAAAAAAAGAAGACTGATGTTTCTATAAAAAGATGTCCTCACTAAGAGACAGAGCATAGATGTAATTGGGCTTGTTGCTGGCTGCTTGTGATGCAGGATCATATAAAGCTGAAATCCAGGTCCTTTAGAGCTCAGTTTAAGCTTCTTAATCCATCCCGTTCCAGCACTGCTCATCTATTAGCACTCCAAGCATCATAATTACTGCTCCTCGCTGGGCCTGGATATGTGGACATGTGCCCTCCACAAATTCTCCATCGTTTGGTGTCCCTTAGAGCAGGGCTCCAGACTAACTTTTTTTATTTAGGTGCACCAGCACAAATTTTAGGTGCACCCAAATACCAGCACAATTTCAAGGTCATCTTTTTACCATGCTCCAGAGTCATTACTGGTAAACAAGAATAAGGTGTAGGTAAATGCTTTTTTTTAAAAAAAAATTATCTGAAGCACAATTATACTGTATGCCTATTAATATATATTTATATTTATAATTTATATTAAATGTTTAAAGTGCTTCACTTAGCTGCCAAACTAAAAAAAAAATGGTTTTGACCAGGTCAAATTAGTGTTTTCTTAAAATACTAATGAGAATTTTTAATAAAAGTATATTACAAAGTTTAGACCCTAAACCTTCATATTAACTTGTACAAAAATGACATTATAATGACCCCTTTAATACAAAGTGAATATTTTCAAGATATTAGAATTTTTGAAACTAGAACCCTTGTTCTTGAGAGTCATTGGCATCAAGAATTTTGAAAACCCTTCTATTGAAGTACCCAAAGTGTTTCGGGATAACCTTGGTAAAGCCCCCCCATAAAAGTCTGTGAAGTAATTTCTGTGATACAGGCAAAGCTAGTCTATAGAAGCAATGAATAGACGTGTGTTTTTTTCCCGCTTAAATGTTGCTTTTGTTATTAGAGAAATTACATAGCGCTATGAGACTGATTTGAGCTCTGGGAGTAAAAAAAACAAAAAACAAACAAAAAGAATCTGTGCAATTTTTTTTGCCACTAAAGAAAAGTAATTTTTCCATGATGTAAAAGCTCAAACCTTCCATCTCTTTGAAACAGATTGCAGCAATATAAGTTTTTACTTTAGAAACACATTATCTAACTATGCCGAAGCCATTAGGGTATTTAGAAAGATGAGTCTCTCACACATACAGTAATTCATTTCTTTTTGGCACCGCACAAATTGCAAAAGCAGATTTGCCCCCTTCGGCTAAAAAACTAAATATCAATGTGCTCTCGTTGCCGAGCCTCTTTGCAGTCTGTTAAATAGCCGAGCAGACATGCGATTCAATGTGCTGATTTGTCCTCTACACCTCACTGGAGTGCTTTCTGAAAGCTGCATCTGGTACGTCTGAATCCTGTAGCTGCTCCGGATTAAAGGTATTTAGGAGATAGATGCTGCGATACACCGGAGCTGCGGTCTCTTCGGCACTAAGGCCCACCCTACTCATCTATAGATGGGATAACTGGTTTGGATGGTAGCGCTTTCCGGGGAGGTCCCTCTTTGATCTGCTTCCCCGGGCTTTTGATTTGAGGCCAGGCGAATCTAAACTACCTGGCACCAGCATCAGCGCTGAGATCTCTCGGATCTTTTGTTCATCCGTTGTTGTCGGCGTTTGATTTTTTTTTTTTCTTTCTTTCCCATAAGTAACCACCTGTGTTGTTGTAAACAAAGCGGTTATAATGATGGCAGCCAATTGCTAATGAACCATTTTCTTTAACTATGCTTCTGTCTCGGCTCTCAGTTTTTTGTGAATGAAATTGAAATTCTTCCAGTGAATGTTCACGCAACAATCCGAGGGGAAAAAGATGAGGAAAGTGCAGTGTAGAAAAGGGGTTTTTAGGTTCAAACCAAGACAATATCAGCAGATGTTCTGGCACAGGATGTTAAAGCCTCATAGAATATGAACTCATTTCATACTGGTGAGTAATTTAACATGCTGTTCATTTGCTGGGTCCACAAAAGGACCAGATCCTTTTAACCAAGCCTTGTTTAAAAAGTGAATGTGGAGTTATTGCCTCATCAAATTACTTGACAATACACGAAAATTTGAAATATAATGTGAACTTAATAGTGAAAGAGAGGCACATCTTTTAGCTGGACTTGTCTGACGATTGTCTGAAAACCAAAAAATATTGTTCTGGTTTAAAGAATAGTACACTCTAAAAAATGCTGGGTTGTTTTAACCCAACTTTGGGTCAAATATGGACTAACCCAGCCGTTGGGTTAAATTTTTACATTACATTTTTAACCCAACATTTCGTCTTTGTCCATATTTGACCCAAAATTGGGTTAAAACAACCCAGCATTTTTTAGAGTGTATTGATGAGCCAATTTAAAGCTGAAAACAGCAAATATCTGACTGCACATGAATTCCCTGGATAACAAAACCATTCACAAGTAGCATAGGTATATTTGTGGCAATAGCCAACAATACACTGTATGGGTCGAAATGATAATTTTTTTCTTTTATGCCAAAAATCATTAGGATATTAAGTAAAGATCATGTTCCATGAAGATATTTTGTAAATTTACTACCGTAAATATATACAACATTTCTTTTTGTGAGTGGATGCAGCAAAATCGTGAACATACATGGACAACTTTAAAGGCGATTTTCTCAACGTTTCATTTTTTTTTCACCCTCAAATTCCAGATGATTTGTAAATCTCAATAAAAAAAAAAATCAAAATTGATTGGTTTTGTAGTCCATGGTTACATATATTAAACTTTTGTGTGATTTCTAAGTTGCTTAAAGGAAATTAGCATATCAACAGATACCGATAAATGATAAAAAAAAAGTGCTTATTGGTTGATAACTGTTATGGTATTGATATTATGGATCTCTACACTGCACTGTACCACACAACACCCCTACAGTCACTGTAACAGCTTTTCAAGGTTGAAATGACTGTAATTCAACCTCACAACTGAATCAAACTTTTAGTATTGATTATACATGACTCTGAATAGAGAATTACTCTGTAATGGTTATAGATGTACGTTTAAATCTTCTCTGACAATGAATTGTATGAACCTTTACTGGTGCATTGTGGTCTATTTCACAGATGGCCAATCACAGATGCTCTCACCTCAGCTTTCATTCGTAATGTATTCAAAGAGAGCTTTGCTGACTTGAGATTTTCACACTGAAAAGTAAATAAACTGACAAAGGCTTCCGTCTATCCATCTATCTATAAATCTCTATCAATCTTTCTATCACTGTCTGGCCGTTTCTGGCTGTCTGTATCACTTCTGATAAAAATCTTTAATTAATCTATGCCTGTACTGCTGCAGACCCCATGTGTCTGTCTCCACTCGGCACAATAGTTTTCGTCAGTTTTCTCCGTCATCATTCGGCTGGGGCGGACAGTGTTTCTTATATCTGGACGAATGTAAAGGTCTTTGTATGTGCTGTGTGTCCAATCTAGACAGTGACAACAGTGGTGACCTCACTTAAAAACCCACAACGTCTCTTTCTCCTGGGCTTTTCCCTTGCCCTCTTGTTCGATCCCGAGTGGCGGTGACTCCTCGCTCCATGTTTTCTCATCTCCCTTCATCTGTGTGAAGCGTGTCATTGTGTGTACGGATCACAGCTTGATGGTTGTGGTGTGTCTGTGAGATTAAGGATGAATGTGTTTCTGTGCCGTGGTCATTGTCACTGCCCCAACAGTTACGACTGAAGGCAGTCAAGCACTTTAAATGAAACTAGCTTGTTTTTGCTTTACCCTCTGGAGAGAGAAGCTGTCATCAAAAGGCATGGCAGCAATATGATCGTGAAAATGGCAGAAAGAGCAAAGGCAAGTGAGTGAGTCAGTAAGTTGAAGGGTCTGAGAGTTTGTTTGTTGGACTGTGACAGGATTTCCTCGTCTCTAGACTTACCCCTGAGTGCAATAGTGAGAGTGGCTTGTTCCAGAGAGGGTGAAAGGTAGACAATGTTTTTTTTGTTTTTTTTTTTTTTACATTTTCTTATATTTTGTGATTTTTCTATGTCAGGGGCAATTATTTTAGTATTTATGTATACTGTTATAGTATTAATAATCTGAATGAGCTTTTTTATATTTTCAGTTTTCATGTTAATTAAAATGAATGAGACATTTATATAGCACTTGCATATGTAGTGTACACCCAACGCGCTTTACAATCATATCAGGGGGTCTCTCTCTGCTCAACCACCACCAGTGTGCAGCATCCACTTGGACCGCCACAGTACAATGGCAGTACAAACTCATCACACACCAGCTATTGGTGGATAGGAGAGAGAGTGATAGAGCCAATTCAATGGATTGGGATTATTTGGAGGCCAATGGGTGGAAAGTGGCCAGGACACTGGGGTTACACCCCTACTCTGTTAAACTAGCCTAAAATACGCTGCCTGGTTGAGCTTGTTACATTGATGGGACCTATTTCAACGATTTGAAACGCAAGTATCAAGCGCGAAGCGCAAGTATCTTTGTGGGCGGCTCTTGGGCGCTGTTGCTATTTAACTGGCGGGATAAATGACTCTTGCGCTCAACGCAAATCTAAAAGGGGTTGGTCTGATGTAGCTTTATTATTCATAGGTGTGGTTTGGGCATAACGGGAAACAAACATAAGAGCGTCATATTACATTCCCTTTAAGAGAATGAGGTGCGCTTGTTCCATGGCGCAAAACTGTTATAACGGCGCATTTAACAGGTGCGCTTCACAATGGGTCACAGCCGAGGAGATCGATGTTCTCGTCAGGGCCATGAAAGAAAGAGAATTGACATTGTGGACGGGACAAACCCACCCAAATTAGCTTCGGTTAAACATGCATATAATAATTTCAGTATGTGTAAGCTTTATGCTTATTTTTCCCATCGTCATGGACACAACAATGATTTCCCTTGTTGTGTAAAAAGTTTTCCTTATGATAATGTATCATTTGCAAAAAGTAAAATGCATCTGTGTAGATGAGAGAATCATCTACAGTGTATGCGTGTTGTTCACTCTGTATTATGGCCAAGAATATGCGCTTAAAATAGCATCTGAATGTACGCGCAACGCACCACTGACTTTTGACCAGGTTTTTTCTGGTCATTGGTGGTTGTTTTTTGGAACTGCAAAATAGCACTAGGTATTGTTTGCGCCGAAACACGCCTCCTTTTCTTTTTGCACCGACCCGCCCAGGGAGCGCAAGTTCATTCCCTAGTTTACCGATGTGCTTCTGTGGAGGAAAAAACCCGCTTTGCGCGGGTGCAAAATAGGAATGATACATGCGTCAGTGTATAAAGTAATTTGCGCCGGGTGCAAGATAGGGCCCGATAAGTGCTTAAAAGCCTTTTAAAATCAGAAACCCAGTCTGGAGTCTGGACTGACTAGCTAAGACCAGTGTAGGTAACCTATAAGCCAGCTGTAGAAACATGAAATTGAACCTTTTTGTCTTGTGGAGTTTGTGAATGTTTTATTCCACCTTCAGCTATTGTGTGTTTGGAGGTGGGTGGGAGTCTAAAGGGGTTTGTTTGCTTCTCTTTCTCTCTCTCAAGGCAAAGCTGGGCTGGTCATGTGATTAGATGGCATTGCCATGACGGACACTGATTTAAATGAAAGCTGTTATGAGAACTGGGCCAGTCATGCGCTTGTATATCTGTATACAACAAACTTCCTATTAAAAAAACAGCCCTATTTTGAACACCAATTCCATATCAAAATATTGAATTATCTCACATTTATGCATGTGTTTATGCACATTTCCTGTTCTAATGACATCATACTGTGTGGGAGCAACTGAATAATGTTTACTAAATGGATAATATGGATTATTTTAGCAATTTCCCATTCAGTTTAACTTTATTCTGGCATTTAACAGCCTCTTTTCACAATCGAATCAATTCTCATTGGACCAACTCCTGATCTACATTTTTTTCTCTTATTGAATATTCTGTTTCTCTCGGAAATGCATCAAATTATGCAAGTAAAATGTATTGCAAATGTTACATTTGGCATTAATATTCATAATGTCAAATCTTACATGTTGTCAATTTAAAAATCTCTGTATACAGAGAGAGAGAAAGTGTGTCTTGAAAGAGCATGACATCACACATGTACATGCTCACGAAGAATGTGAAAATCATTAGAGCACTGAAAGAGAGTAATAAAAAGAGCAAATGACTTTATGTCAGCTATTTTATGTTGGAGGAGAGGGAGAGAGGGATGCAGCCATAAAAATGAGTGAATGATAGATAGAGCTGCACGGGATGAAAGAAATGTATAGAAAGGAAGGGATGAACGGGAGGGAAAGAGAGAGCGGAGGATAGAAGTCAAACTGCACATTTAATCTTCTCCACTCTCTGGCATGCTGTAAATCAACCACAAAACACTGTTACTAGAGCTTGACCAGCCACACACACACACAAAGAAAGCTACTGCCCAAGACCCACACAGCACTTCTGTGATATACAGTGCCAGGAAGTGCTTACAGCATAGTGCCACAGTGTTACCATGTTTTATGTACAAACCAAGTGCAATATGGTATGTGCTTTGACGTAACTTGAAATACAGGGATATAAATAAAATGCATATATATATATATATATATATATATATATATAACCTCGCTCTGTGTAAAAAAGGTAAAACACTTTTTGTTCCTTTGTAGCTCCACTAGTATTCACAGAAACAAAGAACTTAAATAAATAAAAAAAAATTATGTCAAAAGCGTTTTACCTCATTTACAGTGAGGTCCAAAACTGAAAATTGAATTGGGTACATGGTGAAAATCTGAGATTGAAAATCTAATTTTAAACCTGGAAATAAATAAGGTTTATATATATAATAAATAAAAAAGAAAAACAAAGAAATATTACGGCATAAAATCATAAAGTCAGAAATCTATTTCTAATCAAATAAGCAGATTTGTGAAATTAATAATGTGACTTTTTTTAAACCTTTCGCTCAACATGTTACTTTCACTCGTAATATAATTTGCAATGGGAAACATATGCATCTAATTTAAAGCATAGTGGTCTCAGACTTTTAAGATCCCACCATAACAGTACTTCAACAAATGCTATAATGTTACCACAATAGCTTTCAACTATGTTATGCATGGAATATCGTTGTGGTAACAACACCATGATACTTGATTGTAAGTGTGCTCTGGTATGAGTGAAAGAATGGTCTCTGCAAAGGGTCGGTAGGTCCAAAGGCCTGGCATCAGGTGGTCATTGATTAAGTGGCTGCCTGACTGTGTTTTGTTCCTCCTAACCTCAAAGACACCTCATGCATGCACATTCAGCATTGGTGAGACGACAGGATGCTGGATTTATGGGTCCGGTGACAAAGCCTTATTAATTCCCCCTCCCGGTGTCAACCCAGACCGTCACACTGCAATAAACATTAAGTCTGGATAGAAATCACACATGCAGGTATACGACTTACTAATGAAGATCTGATCAAGTAATAAAACATGTTTTTTAATGAGCTTTTACACTAATACAAACCCTCAGCTTGTCCTCTTGGATGACCGCCCCACTCCGGCAGGCCTTTCTGTCCCGAGGCCATGAGAAACAGACATCTCACTGCGGACTGAAGTTGCGCGTGTGAGTGGGTGGGAGTTTTGTGGTAATTAAATGGACAGTTTATGCAAATGCGTGCGTGTTCGTGTGTGTAATTTTTGCTGTATGTTGCTGATGGGGATGAGCTGGCTTTTAAATGGGTCGGAAATGAGGCAATTTGCTCCACGGAGAATAATGCTTTCATCTGCATGAGCTGCAACACATGTGCTTGATAATTCACAACCCTCATGTACACACACACACACACACATTCGCCATTGCTGTGCAATTACTGTGTCCTTGTTCTGTCCCCTTTAAATTTCACCATGTGTGCATTGGAGCAAAGGCTTGTCAAGAGGGAGAAGGGACTGTTGCTGTGAGTTTACATGCACCTGATGTTTTTTTTTTTCATTTAGTGTGGACATGTTTAGGGCAGGGATGTCTGCAGGATTTCACTTTGAGAACTCCACAATAATGCCATTGAGGCCGCTAATCGACTCATTAATTGAGAAATAAGTTTCACCAAACCAAATCTGAAATTTGCATAGAATTGTTTGAGCACTTCCTCTGTTGGTTTAACACAGTCTCATCCCAAAAAGTCATATAACTGACGTTTTGGGACGTATTTTGACCATACGTCAATATCCGCCTTTTTAGGGCCCCCTTAAACGTCGGTAGATGGCGATCCCGGGCCGTCATACAACTGACGCTTTACCTTTAACGTCAGTTAGGTGACGGGTTAGGTTTAGGGTTAGGTTTAGGTCTGGGGTAGAGTTAGGATCCCATAACCTCATCTACCGACGTTTAAGGGGGCCCTAAAAAGGCGAATATTGACGTATGGTCAAAAGACGTCCCAAAACGTCAGTTATATGACGTCTTGGGATGAGACCGGGTTGGTTGGTTTTAATTTCAATGTGAATATTCATGTTGGGACTTGCCATCGGTCAACTACCGCCTACCATCGTACTATTTAAATAAGACATTTAGACCTCTTGAAGTAAAAATTATGGTTATGTATTAGCTTAATCCATGTCTATATAATATCGACATATAGACATAATTCATGTCTGAATGTCTAATACTTTTATCGCATCTGCTGTAGGGGTGTAACTATACCCTCATGTCACGATTCGATATATATCATGATACTGAACTCACGATGCAATATTATTGCGATACTCAAAGACATACTGTATGGTATAAAAGGTTAACAAAAAATGTGCTTTTGATTAAAATGCTAAATTTGATATTACATTGTGGGTGTAAATGAATTGGCTTGGACTTTGTGTTGATAAACCAATGCACAGGGCAATGGTGACACCAGGATATGAAAATATTGATGATTCTGAAGCTGAAATAGTCACTGACTAGAACATATTTTACTAGTAACATACAGTAAGACATTTAACATTATCAGGACCCACAAATATTCCATAAATTCCATTATTATACATTATATTCAACATTACATAGTAGTTTACTGGCACTAAAAAAAAAAAAATTCTCACAATGTAATTTTCATTTTGGGTGAAACCAACTATACATATGATATTGGCACTATCCACGATAGATATTGTTGCATTTTTGCAATGCGATATATTGTGACATGATATATTAATAAACCCCTAATCTGCAATATGTTATTCTATTGGTGGGCGTTATCATACTCATTTTATTTATTTTATTTTTTTATTTGTTCTGCCTGGTTTTGTGTGATTTATTTTGAGAACTTAATTGATGCAAACCAAAAGGTACTAATATTTGATCAAATAAACGATAACTATGGTATCAGTAAAAAAACAGCTTCACATTATGTAACACTTCAAGTTGAAACCTACTGTATACTATTGCAGCAAGTTCCAACATTGCTGGGCAGTTGTAAACAACCTTCAGTTACTTTGAACAAAATGCGAGCAGCTCAGCACAATGTGTCAAAACTCAATCGCTCACATTGTAATCCAGAAAGCCGTCGGAACTGGAAGTGCCCATCTGTGACAGTTTGGTGAGCAAACTATTTTTTAAATTACGCTGCTAGTATACCACCGTATAAATGGTATAGCAGAACCCATCATTTCTTGACAATTTCTTTCAATCACTTGTACCTGCCAGATGATTTTATGGTAGATGTTATGTCTTTAAAGTGCAGAGTGAACATTCAACAGAGGACGTGGACACTCGCGCAGTTAGTACACACTGTATGCACTGCTGTCAACACAAAGCTTATTATGGGATGGTCATCTTTAATCATTTGGGAAAGGAAGCGGCACACTTGAAAAGATACAGTTCAATGGTTCTATCCACACATATGCATCTCTCTTTTTTTCTCTCCACACGCTCTCTTTTTATTCAAATCAGGAGTGAACTTGAAGGCCAAAAATTATATAATAATAATATCATCAATAAGCGAGCGCTCAGGTTACGTACAGCTGCAGGCGCAGATGTTTGTTTGTTTAAGGCCGCCTACACACTAAAATATCGTTGGAGCTTTTGACGGATATGAGTGTCTTAAAATTTCATCAGTTTGAAATCAAGCTGGAATAAAGTGATTTGGATTTGCTCATTGATTAATGAAATGCAAATTGACATATCTCAACCTTTGGTCACATGACAGAGCTTTTTTTCCTAATCCTAGTGTTTTTGCAGCATTTTCTTACATGGCATACACTCCAGCATGTAGGTGCCCTACTGGTTCCACTACTTAATGCATTTTCTCTGTGTTTGCTTGAATAAAAAGGTCACAGTCCTATGAGAGCGTTGAGAGTACAGTGTGCTTATATAGAGGGGAGAGAGAGTGAAACAGAAGGTGGTCAGTGTGTACTTGCTTACTTTAATGTGAGCCCAGTGTAGCATATTGATTTTGTGTGTATTGAGTGTGTTGCTACACAAAGAGGGTGTACTTACGTGTGCATAGCCGGTGACCGCATTACTTCTGCTTGATTGGAACAGCGAGAAAAGAATGTGAAGAAAGACTGAACAGTGTTTTAGATGGACGGAGGGGGAAGGAGCGAGACCAGGGGTCGGAATGAATGACAGTGAAGGATAGAGGAACGAACGAAACATCACTGAGTCCTTCCTAATGAAGACAAATCGAGGTCCGAGCCCAATGGTGATTGCGATTGTGGTATTAGGGTGGCAAATGCATAATTTTCAAGCATCTCTCATAAGAGTAGCAATAATAGCCCCCTGAGTCTGAGGTAACCGGGCCATCACATCATCGCCTTGCATCGTATTGCTACGACAACCACTCTTTTCCGGCTGTTGCCAGGCACCGGTCACCATGGAGATGCAATATAGGCTGGGGTTAAGAGTTAGGGTAACGGACGGGTGGGGGCGGGGCTCTTGACTATTGAGGGTTCTGTATGTTTATGTGCGTGTTCCAAAGGTGCCAGCATTTCAAGGTCAGGTTGTGGCAGTGGTTGTTTTAATATGCATTAGAGAACGCTAATGGTGGACAATGATAGGAATGGTCATGGGATATTATTAGTAATATTGCACATTTCACCTGACAGCCAGTGAGAGAGAGAGAAAATGTGAAATACAAGAATAAGATAAAAGGTAATGAGCAAGATAGGCGGTAAATGTGAAGTGAGAGAAACAGTGCGAGAAAGAGCTGGAAAGAGTGGTGACTCTATCTGACACTAATGGCTGGTCCACAGAAGAGTGACACATACCCTTTTCCCCACCCATCTCTCTAATGATACCAGTCAGGAGATATATGGCACATAAATAGTCTGTCGAAGCAGAGCTTGGTCATTCCTGTTTTGAGTGCTTATTAACAGATGAATATGTTGTTATTTAAGGATATTTTTTTTATTAAAGTTGGCAGGAAATTAAAATGTACCTTATCTATTTTCTAAATGCATGTTATTGTTCTTAGTGTGACTGATTCATCCATGCATAAGGTTTAATAAAAACAAACAAAGAAAAAAAAACACCCTGCTTAAGTCTGCTTTAACTTGGCCCTTTTCTTAAAATTGACTGCAAGCTCCCATTCCCCATTCAAATCTGTGTCCATTTATGAGTGCAACAGCCACATCTCAAAATCCAATCAACAATAGATGAATTGAACCCCACCCTAAGCATTTTTGTTACACTCACAAATCTGATGCTACCTCTGTTTCATCAGGACAAACCGCAGACTTTCAGAAATATACTGTTGTCAAGCTTTTTTAAATGATAATGTAATTATTTATTAAATATGCAAGAAAGCAATGGAAATGGCATGGAAATAAAGAAATGAAAAGTATTTCTGACAGGATGGAAACTATAAGGAAATAAATAAAGTGTTAAAGATAGCTTGGGTGTCAACTTAAAGGTTTTTTTTGGAAAAGTTGGGTGTACAGGATTTTATTAGTTAATTGGATTATTGAATTATCGTTGATTTACAAAAGACTGACAGGTTGGAAAGTGAAATTGAGAATGTTGGAAATGTTTCAGCCATTTCGATTACAAAGGGAAAAAGGACTAAAGAAAAATGGTTGTTTATAACTGCCTGTTTTTTTTTCATTGTGAAATTATCACCTTGGGAACATGGCAAACATTAGCTTAAAGTAAAATTCATATATACGGTATATAATAGATACCTAAAAGAGAGGACGGGTGGGGTGGCTCAATCAAACAACTCAAATAATTATGCAAATCGGGGAACCGCACAAACATACCAACATTGTTCCCTTAATTGTGATTATGATTAAAACAGAAGACTTTTCGTAAAATATCTACTTTTATGTTCCGCAGAAGAAAGTAAGTCATACAGGTTTGGAACAACAACAGGGTATAATGAGTTTCATTTTTGGTGTTTTTCATTTTTATTCCTTTTTGGGGACATAAAAATGGAGTGCATGTTGGGAATGACCCAGCTGCATTTTTCCTCAACTATTTCCACTTTTCTCCAACTCTCCCACTTCCTCCATCTCCCTGGCTGCCTCGCTTAAGAGTTGAGTAATAAACAGGACTGCCAACTTTTAAGTTTAGCTTTAAGTGAGAAAACTAGTTAAAAAAAAAAAAAACTGTGTATTTAGATAGATTCAGTAGCTGAACTGAATTTTATTAAGTTTAGTGATAACTTGTTACTATGTTTATATGGGACAAAGATGTGGTGCCTAAAGTTAAAATCAGTTTAACTTAAAAAAAAAAAAAAAAACGCTTCTTGGCACTTCACATTTTCCCCATTCTAGTGCTCACGTCTCATGTTTTTGTTTTGTTTTGTAGTGTGTGAACAAGCCCTAATGCTGTAAACATAAGCGAGCCCTGTCAGCTGGTATTACTATTAAAGGTTAAAAATTAACGACTCAAATTAATGTAATGCTGTTTTTATAATAATAATAACATTATAATATGTTTTAATGATATGAGTAAAAATATAATAAACGTGTAGTATAGTGCATATATTTAGCAAAATACTGTTAATTTTTCCAGTTAACTAACACAGCTATGGTAATTAAATGGCTTTCCTGAGGTAAATGTAACATTACGTGACATTGTTTACAAGCCTTATTATTGACCTCTTTCCACGGTTGGAAAACTGATTGAGCAATTACATGAGAGGTGATACATTTCGGTAAGTTGTACTGTATCTTTTTCAACATACCTTCTGATGTTCATCGTGTTTATTTACTATTAACTAGTAGTAAAGAGAAATAGATTATTCACATGCCGCTTGAACTGAGCCACTACAGTGATCAATCAAAATGGTATTTATTATTTGAATTTGCATGCAAAGACTTTGTTTCTTTGCTTTTTGTGATTTTTTTTTTCCCTGCATGAGAAAATTGATGTGTGGTGCGAGTGCATGTGAACAGTTTCAGAGTCTCACATTGAATGCGTGAGAGTTGGCAGCCTTGGTAATAAAGCACTTTGTATGTCGCACTGCTAAACTCCCACAGCACATCTAAGTTAGCCTAACATTCATTAAGCAATGCTGCAAATCTTTGGTAGCACAGCTAATAGTGGCCTTTTCTCATTCCACGTCTCTCGCTTAGCAATTTTTGAAGTGCTGCCCCTGCTGTGCCTCCACACCTGCCTCTGACAGAGGATTTATAAGGGACCATCATGCTGTTTTATTAAAGTCCATTAAAGGAAAATGGTGCTGGATCTACTGGGGTCATTTACTGGAGCTCCCTGCACTTCGTTAGTTTAGCTATTATTAAGGAAGAGCTCCGAACCGAGTTTAGATCGCCCAATGCCATTTAATATCTCTCTAGCTCTGGTTCACTGACGCAAAATCATGAATATCAAAATGGCCGCCAGTGCAAAGATGCCCCCGGGTCTTTACAGTCCTCAGGTGCTGAAGAAAACATGGATTTTGAGATTGATTCCAATGTTTTAGTGGTTATAATAGGAGCACAAAACTGATCACAGCTCATTGGCTTGTTGCCGTGGGTGTTTAGTGAGTCCCGTGGCATTAGCATTAGCGCCGTGAGTTATGTATACACTTGTCAGTTTAGTTTGTCCTATTTATTCATAGTGGAAAAGGTAATGTCTCCCTAAGCTTCATCATAATTAGCATCCTTCCTCAGCCTTGACTAAATTAACCACTAATGTACACTGAACACAGACCTGTTAGCGTGACGTTAGGTAGTAGCGCTAGTCTATATTAAAATATGTTTGTTTAGGGCTATTTTAGTGTGTCCCGTTAGAGGCATTTAACTACCTGCTCTGTCTCAGTCTATTGTCGTTTATTAAGAGCTTTTTCTCCCAACGCACATTTGTTTTCCTGCAGAAGCTTTTACACAAGTGTTTAAGTAGGACGTTTGTTGCTTTGGATAGAGAGAGGCGGCGTGCACAGGTTACACTGCACAGGTGTGTGGTGATTTACTTCAGGCTCCCGCTGTGCTTCAGCAACACTTTACCTTGCCTCAGTCTGTTGAAAGAAGCTGTTGTAGTGTCCCTCTGTCCATGTGACTGAGCACTGCACCAAGGATTAGCATTTATTTAGCTCCCTTCTCCTCATTTATTTATTTATTCATTCGTGGGAGTTTTTTAAGCTAATTAGTTTATATCCAGGGCAAAACTGTAATTGTGTCCTGGGGGATCAATGGATAGAGGGGGTTGTATATGAGACACATCCAGAAGTGTGGGTGCAAAAAATGGAGAGAGATTTTGGGAGTAGACGGTGACAGATACATTTTAGGTTTTATTCTCCGAAATATTTTTCTGCTCACATTTTTACCAAAGAAAATGCAGTTCCATGTCGGGAAAAACTGGTTATGTGCCAGTGTTGTCCTTTTCATCAATGTTTTTTTTTATTTCATCAAAAACAAAGTTCTTTAGCCTAGTTTAATCTTTAATCAGTTTTTTTTAACCAATTAGTACTATGCGCTGGTTATAAGCTGTGCATACTATAAGGTTTCATCTTTGTCCTGTGTCTCCTCTATTTTTCTGTAGTGTTTATTGTATGAATAATAAAATTGTTGTCACTCATTTAAACTAGAATTGTGTGGATCGTATTATCCCTTCACACAAACTGTTGTTTACATGGGGATCTATTGTTTCTGGTATTTCATTGTGTTTGTTGTTCCATCTCTTCCATTTATTTTCTGTAAAACAACAGTCCAGGCCAGTGTTGTCAGTTTGTGGAACAGCTTATTAGTGAACAAATATCAATGCGCATTGTGTCCTAGTGTACATCTAAAAACCAAAGTTTGGTGCTATACTGTATGGTCTTCTGTAGATATCTGGGAGAAATTAGAGAGTTTGCCAGGAATACAAAATGCGGACCTGGTCGCTTTTAGGCTTGTCTCAGATTTTCTCAAACCCTTTTTTGTTTTTTTTTTGGCTGAAAAAGTGTATGAGAAAAAGATAGTGATTGAAATATAGAGTTGTGGAAATTGTTTAGATGGAGAAGATGTGACCATAATATTGAGGTATTACAGTATAGCTTGGGGTACTGTGTGTTTCAGGTGATTTGTTTCTGCAGAGCTACTTGTGTTGAGATTGAAATGTTTGTCAGAGATGTCAACCTTCAGTGTGAGTTTAGCTATAACGGTGCGCTTTCACAGACAGCATTCTTACATCATTTACTTTCACATTCAGTTTGTGTAAGCGCACTAGAGAGAGAGAGCGAGCGAGGGATGATGGCAGTGGTGTGATAGAGTGCTTTGGCAGTCACAGATAGGGGAGAATTACAGTGGAATGAAACTGAATAGCGAGAGGGGTGATGAATATTATTCTTCCGCTGGGGAGTTTTTACCTCCTGTCAATCACTGTATTAATCTTAAGACTTCCCTCCCCTCTCACATCCCACACTCACTTGTAACTGTTTTTTCCATCACTCAAAATATCTCTTTCATGTCCTTAATTTCCCATACTCAAATATCCTTCCAATCCCAGCAAACCAGGGATCTATGCAGACGTCGCTTCTGTTCTTAATTTTAGATGCTTTAGATTCTAAAACATAGTGTTAAGTGTCTGAAAGAAATGCTTTAAGCTGTGATAGCCAATATGTGCTCACACGAGCTAAATTCTGTTGCCAAGTCCAAAATTACGTTTTCAGGGTATTTACTGCATTCAGTGAGGAGAGTCAAGAACTTTAAGTGCATGCAGTCTTTAAATATGCAGGTCTTAGTATATAATTTCTTCAGATAATTGTGTTACTATGTATATATTAGGTATGTGCATAGAAAAAATATATGACAACCCACTATAATGCAAGTAAATCACTTGCATATGTGACAATTTCGCAAATTTCTATAAATTTTGTGTGCACAAAGACGCCTCAGACAGCACGTGATCCCAGTATACACGTGTATTACAGTATTTCAAAATGTCTGTCTTGGTGAGTATTCAGACAAACATTATCTGTTAAAAAATATTATCTACCTAATCTGAATCCAACTACAGGTAGATCTACCTGGGAATCCTGAAACTGAGCAGATTGTGAAATACTCAGACCGGCCCGTCTGGCACCAACAACCATGCCACGCTCAAAATAGCTTAAATCACTTTTGTTTCCCATTCTGACATTCAGTTTGGAGTTCAGAAGATTGTCTTGACCAGGACCACACCCCTAAATGCATCGAAGCAACTGCCTTGTG
This sequence comes from Pimephales promelas, assembly GCF_016745375.1. The sequence continues at coordinate 1,630,883 of NW_024121222.1, read as the reverse complement.
ATTGGTTGATTAGATAATTGAATTGAGAAATTGAACAGGTGATCCTATAATAATCCTTTAGGTGAGTGTATTTTTTCCTTTAGTATCCCTCTTTAAGTATCTCCATTACCTTCATTCTTCTTGTAGTTCAAGGTCCACCTTTATGCTTCTATATTGTTAATGGTCAGCACTACTATTCAGTGTTGTGACAGTGGGAACTGTCCATTCAGAAGCTTTATTGAAGCATAAGGATGAGCAGAAATGAACAGTTGAATTGCTCTGCCTTGGTCATGTTCAGTTTTCAAAGAGTGAGAGCTCTATTTTCTACTAAACCTGGTTTTCTATTGCACATTTGTTCATAGGGGCTTCTGCATTATTGTGTCTACAAGGACAGTTGAAGGAGGTTATGTATTCATATATTTATTTCACAGAAAATCTCACTGTCCACTTCAACATCTTTCCTTTCATTTGTCTTATTTAATATCCACTTCAGCTAGGCATCCTCTCTCACATGAACTTATGTCTCACACAAGAACTTAAGTCCTGTTCAAACTAACCACTCGCACACACACTGACAGGCTTGACAAAAGGTCTGGTCCATATTGCAGATTATTCTGACATAATTCTGATATAATTGTTTTGAAATATTTTATTTTATCCTACTTTCTTCCTATACAAGTCGGCCAAGTGTGACATTGGAGGTTTTCTTGTCGAGTAAGCACTTAGGTGTGTTATAGGGTTTTAAATGTGATTTCTGTATTCAACTGCCTCAGGTACTGTTACGTTAGTATTATTTACAGTAGATACTATTTTTGAATGAGCTTTTATTTTTTATAATTTTTTCAGTTTTAATATAAATTATTTTTTCAGGTTTTAGCAATTTTGTCATTGTGCTTCGTTATTAGGGGCCAAGCACCGAAGGTGTGATGGCACCTATTGTATCTGTTAGTTTTCTTCATCTTTTTCTTTCGCTCTGTAAGTCTATGGCAGCCCAAAGAACCTTATAATAAAACGTCGTAAATGTGGCATCTATAGATAAAAAGTTGTCAAACGCTTTTTGATAAACCCAACCGTTCTTGAGTTATATTTAAATATTTATATTGTTAAGTAAGTTTATGTTGTTAAGTAGATAATATATTGAAGTTAATATTGACCATTTAAATATTTTGTTTTGTATAATAAGTTATCATCACTCACCAATACTAGATTGTGTTGGGGGACATTGGTTTCAGTCTGCGCCTTCCTGAGGTCTCTCTTCTTTAGCCAGCTCAGGTTGAAGGTGTTAACAATATGCCTGCAAAGTCCCATGGCACATGGTGTGCAATCCTAGTCACTGTCCGGTCCATGGGAAACCCCAAATGGAGGTTGTGTCCAAAGCATTTTGAGCCAGATACTTTGAGTAGATACCAGATACATACCCCAGAACCTGCTAAAGCAGACTGAAGGGTTCAGCAAGTATGTCTGCAGTGTGGTTCTGGGGTATGTATCTGGTATCTACCGAGACCAGTCAGTAGTTATGCAGTCTATGGTCAAGCTTAGATAAGGCTGCATATTTGAAATTGACCACATATCTGTAGTAGCAGAGTAAAAGGAGATGTCTTTTACCTCCTTCAGAATGTTGTCTTATTTTATTGTACAAGGATGGAATGGCAGTTCGGGAGAAGTACGTTTTCTTCAGCAATTCACCTTTGGCTAAGCCACGCCCTAGAATGTAGATTGACCAATCACAGCGCAGCCAAGAACGAGCTCCCACACAGACTCCGACACTTTTTCACAGCGCTCTATTGACTTTCAACACAGGCGTCTCATATATTTGGTCTTGGCAGGCTATTACCGTCGTAGTTTTATCAAAAATATGGTTAAACGTTGTGCCTCGGGCATTTGTAACACAGATACGCGTTTCCCAGAGAGGTTGAAGGGGGGTGTCCATTTTTTTCCCTTCCCAAAACCGAAGTCAAATCCTGACAAGTGTCGTCTTTGAATTAAACTGTGTGGACGTCCTCAGTCAGCTAAACCCCCCAAAGATCAACAAGCACATCTTTTTTACATCTAACCTTAAGTTATACTAGTGAGACCGTTTTATAATGTTTTAGGTTATGATTTCGGTTCTCATACCGGTTGTTGATACCCTAGCACACGCTGCTAGTCTGTTTGCTTTGTAATAACGATTATAGAAGTGAATAGAGACCTACCCAGCTTTGCATGAACAGTGTTGCTCCCTGATATTGTTAGTCCTAGCCTACGTCTCGATTAGTAGGATATGCGGTGATTAGTAACGTTATCCTTTTGCCTCTATTTTGGATGCATTGTTTGTTTCTTGCGTTTCACGTGTATGTTGAATATAGCCTTCAAACGCATATTGCAGACCCTTTTGCCTACTTCTATCGGACACTTTATTTGCTGCTTTATAAAAGTTTGATATCATTTCAGCAGGAAGAGCTGTTACAGCATAAGCCATGCAGAGCACAGATGAAGTTTGACGGATGTAGCAACAGTAACTAAGGGGGGCGGGGCTTAGCCAAAGGTGAATTTGTACTGTTTGTCAAAAGTTTGCTGCATATTCTTAAAGCTGGTTTTAAATGGCTGCATTTCTTTGGCTATACAGCTACGCTATCCGTGAGTGTGCGCCATTTTGTGGAAGACCCTCTCCAGATCCAGCTGCAGTTGTTGTTCCCAGGTTGAAAAACTGGGTGGGATGGTTATGTTTTAGGTGAGATTTTGGGTTAGTTGTGTTGCCTCTTTTCGTTGCCACTGTTTTTAAACAAAGTCGGCATACTGGCTCGTTCTCGTTAATTGGTTCTCCTCTCTCATCCGGTTTAAAGCCAAAATGTTCCCACACTGGAACTGAAAATTGAGGCTTTGTGAAACCAAGTTCATTTGGACTTGTTCTTCCTAACTGGCTGTAGATGTCACGAAACAGAACACTTTATAACACAGTGGGTTCACGCCTTCGCTTCAGCGGTCGGTGTCCGCTCTCTCTCTCTCTCTCTCTCTGTGTGTGTGTATGGGTGCAAACACTGCCTGAGGCCCATCTCCACTTTTGACACAGAGATCAGACAAGATGACCGAGGCAGCGCGATTGACTAAAATGAATATGATCATTATTTTTAAATGATGGCACCAAAAATGATTGAGCTCATTTCCATATCTTGTGCGACAAGTCAATATATTGACTATCATGACCAAAACGTTATCATGAACAAAACAGCTCCTTGGACAAAATTAAATGTAATATTGTAGTAGTAATAAACAAAGATTTATTTTAGTTTAGATTAATATTTGAGGGCAGCAATTGTATTCATAATGTCAAAATAAAACTGACGTGATGTTACTTGAAAGCATAATAGACTACCTGCCAAACTTCAATGGTTACAGTTAGTATTTAACATTTCTAATTGAAAACCTACTTTTTCGAACACCTTGTAGACCGTTTGATTTTCACCAGAATTGGCTCAGATCATCTTCAGACCATGCCGGCAAAAAAGTCATCAAAAGCTTTTCGATAGACCAGACTGTTCTCGTTTAACACATAAACGAATTTGTTGACATGATGCCAAGCTAATTCTGAAGCTGTAATTCTGCAACAATTAGGCATATTGACATCAAACTTTGCATGTGTCATTGTAACCTCACACTGATCACACCATAATAACTTATAACAGCTATTAACATAATAAGCATAATTACAGTGCCACCTGGTCAAAAGTGATGGGTCAAATTAATCATATTATAGTGCTTGGTCAAATTAATCATATTATAGTGATTGGGCAAATTAATCATTTTATAGTGATTGTATTTGTAATTTATCAGGCTTTTTGACTAAAATAATCTAAAACTATCAAATAACCTAATTACTTATTGATGCAGTTTTTTTTTTTGTGAAGCTCCCAGCCATACTTGCATGTCAGTTTGTTCCTTTTTGTGCTTGGCCTTGATAATTGCTGCTTACAGATATATATATATTTTTTTTAGCTTAAATTTATTTTTATTTAATTTTAGATTTTTTTCCCTTCAACTTATTTTAATTCAGTTAGTTGCTATTTTTCAATAAAGTTTAAATTCGTTATTTATTGATATTTGTTTTATCTTATTTAAGTTTTTAATGGTCCATTTGTGGTCGCCACATTGCGTCACTGCTCATTTGCATAAAGCTTAACTTTGCTGTATCGCTTTTTGTTTTTGCCAGCTTGAACGATTCTTTACTTTCTGAATTTCTTCTTGTGTCCACTCTCTCAGTGCAGACACCTGTCTGTTTTCATAAAGCTCTCTCTGTCTCCAGCTAGCCTCTCCCTCTTTGTAAATAATTTTCCTTTTCTTTTGCTCTTTCTTTCTCTGTCCATTACTTGGAGTCATAGATAACTAAATACAATCATTGTGTGCAGATGTCTCTCTCAAACACATACATCCAAGTACTTAGAGAGCTGAAAACGTACATGATTTCACGGCCTAGCATTCCCTTCAGCATAATAAGTAAGTAGTTGTAGGCTGAGCAAGGGCTGCTTTGCATTCCGCATGTGCTAGGCTACTCATTTCAGTAGTGCTTGATGTGAGGCTGTTCTGTAACGCCGAACGTAAACTACCGAGATGAAGATTACACAATAGTCGGCCTCCTTCAGCGGTACCGTTTGAACACCTGAAGTGGTCAGCAACTTGATAGCGTAGCTGCTTACTGTTTGTAAACACATTGAAAGACCAAACGCATTAGTCTCCCCTCGCATGCGTCAGCCCGCATTTATCGGCAAGGGGGGCTTAACTGAATCCTTGTCTTAAAAAAACAGCAGGCATTTCATTAGTCACCTAAATGCACACAAAATATTTCAACATGACAAATTCAAAACGTGTAACTAATTTCACAGCTGCTTGAGGTGGTCTCTGGAGTGATATGACAGCGTGCGCACGCCCCGTGTGTGTGTGTGTGTGTCTGTGTGTGTTTGTGTCCCTGTGGAGCTGGAATGCAAATGACAGAATTGGCTGTATCTCCTGTAGAAGGGAAGTAAGTCATTTTGTAGCAGCTGGGTTTGGAGCTGCGGGGGGAAAGGGACAGACCACCTCAGTGCAGGACAAAAAGCGAGGGTTTGTACTTGTAACTTTGAGACAAAAGGAGAAATAAAGGGAGAATTAGTAAAAAGAGTTGTGGCGTGACCAGAAGTGTTAAGCAAAACCAGGTTAAAAAGCCTAACATGTGGGTTGACAGGAAATAAATGATTCAGCCTTCAACTTTTGATTGATTTTTCATGAGATAAATGCTTCATAAGTCTGCCTGAAAAAAATGAAAGAGAAAATGAGTTAAGAGAAAGGCTTCAGAAAGAGTGTATGACAGGAATTAAAAATAAATAGCGTGTCACGCTGGGCGAGAGAATCGAAAAGCTGGGGGTCAGGGTAAAGAGTGATGGCAGGGGTTACATGAACCCCTTTATTGTCAAAGTCAAATGTGGCTAGTTGCTGTGACAACATGCAAATGAGATGCAAACGAGTGGAACATTTGGGAGGAGGGTTGGTTGGCTGGGTGATGTTGTCATGGCGACCCCCAGTGATGCACAACGGAAGAACACAAACAGGCAGGAGGGTTGCGCAGGGAACGGCTGGAGTCGTATTAAAAGAAAATGTTAGGAGATGAACAGATTATGGAGCAAAGCACTGGACAGGGGGCATATTGGAGGGTGGGATGTAATGGGATAAGAATATAACATTAGGGAGTTGAGAGCGAGGGTAAAGGCAGGGAGAGAACGACCATCTCTTCCGAAGCTTTCCCTCCCTCACTCTTTCTTTTTTCAGTATCATCCTTGCTCTGTTTTAGTTCAACGTCTGATGGCAGACACTTGAAAAGTAGAGGGGAAAACAGGTTGAAGACCGAGTGATAAGGGCTTTACTTTGCTGGGTAAGAGAAACTGAGCTGTGAAACGAACGTGTTAGGATTACAGCTGATGAGAAAGAAAACTTTCTGAGAGTTTGTCACAATGGCAAAATTTCAGCAACCAATACTAAATAGATAAAAAAATATATATACGATTTTGAGAACAAAATTTAAACAAGATTTGAAATTTGGTTTCCTTATTCATTTTTTAGAGCATTAATCCATATTAGGTAGAGTAATGAATAATATCGTAATGCTACTTCACAACTTTCTTATTGGGCTGCACAATTAATCATATTTAAGTAGCAATCTTTGTTTCTTCTCTTGATTTATCAAGCTTACTCATCTGTGCTTATTTTCGCGCTAGCTATTTATTCTGAAAGTGCTTCTTTTTTTTTTTTCTTCATTTGACATTTCCGTAATCTTTAATTGGTAACAAGCCTTTGCACGCTTTAATGTTTTGGGTTGCTGGGTGTCAAGAGCTTAAATCCCCCGGTCAGTGCTTTTCTCTTAAATGGATGAATTTAAGAGAATAACATATCCAAACAAACATATTGACTATATTGTTTGCAACGGTGGATGAATAAATGCACTTTAGGAACCTTTGTTAATGCAAGTCTTATTCTTGTTGGTTTTATAGAAAAACGATAACATAATTTGGAATTATTAGTAGTAATTTCACTTTTTTAGCTTTTGAGATAAGCTTCTTAAGGTATTACCAGTTTTCTTAATGTAGAGTGTTCATTTATATGATAATAAAACAAAAAACTAGAGGAAAAATAAATTCTGAATGAGTTGACATTCTTTTGATTCGTGCTTACGTGAAAGTGCAATAATTCTGATGAAATGTAAAAAGAACATTTCTCAAATGAAAACAGTTGATTTATTAATAACAATTATAATTTAGAGAAAAATAATAATGATTATCAGTTTATCTCCCATTTTGCAGCCCTACTTGCTTGTCATTTTCAATGTCATCACTTGCTTGACTTTTCAAAATTGCAGTCCAGCATTAATTATGTTCATCCAAATATAAGCAAAGGTTACCATATTTTATTTTTATTGTTGAAAGTGAGAAAAAATGCATTTTCTTTCATGTTGCTTGCTTGAGTAAAATGTAGCCTATGTCATAATGAAACACCCCTCTCCTGAAAATGGTCTGAGTAGGCTATTTTTTGTTGTTCGTAACGCAAATCAAAACGCAAGGATTCGCGCCAGTTCGCGGTCTGCAGCGCAAGTGATTGACACACGATGGCGTGTGCGAATTGATGCGGTAAGACCATAATCAAAAGAAAAATTAAGACCTATTGCTCACCACCTCCCCAATGAGATTGAAGCAATCGATTGCCTAAAATAGTCCCATAATTTATCTAATGATGCCTTATCAGATGCGCGAGGACATATTTCGTGTCATTTTCTGCAGTTGTCATGTGAATCGTCCGGCTAAAACTACTCCAACATATCGAAGATAGGATGGAATTTGCTCCTGCAGAGTGGCCGCCTTAGATGTTGGAAAGGTCACGGGAATGGGGTTGTTTCATGACATTCATGACAATTTTCTTTCTTTCTTTTTTTTTTTTTTTCATTGGTTGTTGCATTAAATCGTACCCAGATACAATAGTGCTATTTTCTAATTGGCTTTTGTGTAGCTCGACTAACAACACAGAACGTGCTTGATTCCTGCCGGGTCCAAAGTGACCAGAGACATAGTCTCTCTCAGTTAAATGTGTGTGTTAATGCAGGAGAGAGATAGACAGCACACGCATGATATGAGTACTCTATTGCAGATTTGGGGAGGGCCCATTCACTGGACCTTTTCAGGGGCCCAGTCATTTCAGTGGGTGGGCCTGTTTACTGACCTAACATGTTTACATTGCCTTCTGACTTGAGTTGGTACATTGTACCGATACTACAAAAAAGATCAACTTGGTACTGCTGCGTTTGCCATTCTTAGAGAGGAGATTTGCAGATACAGAATGAGCAGCTATGTGACAGGGGGCACATGTGAACCAATCATGCAGAGAGGCACTGTGGGATGGTGGAGAGGTGACTGGAGGTCTGTGTTTTACAAATTGCCACTAAAACTGAAGCAGGCAAAGGTTGAGTGAGAGATGTACAAACGAGAGAGAAAGCATCGGAGAGAGTACAGATTGCTTGCGCAGCAAGAGATGTTCTCTTTGTACTCCAGATCGCAGCGCGGGTGTGTAGCTGCCTCTCCGCCGGGCATCCCGCTGCCCGGTCCATCCCCGACTCCACGCGTGGGCAACAGCACTTTATCACCAGCACGCACACGTGCTTGCGGAGTCTCAGCTTCCTGATGGTTTTCATTCCAGCCCCCCTGCTATCTCTCTGCAACCGAAAAACCCATCTAGTGGTGTATTGGCAGTGCGCAACTCTATTCATTAAACAAAACAACTCGGATGCTGGGAGAGAAGGAATCACAGCCTAACTACTGTGAGAGGTGAGGTATCGCACTGTAAACGAAGCGTGCTCCCGCTCCCGCTGAACGTCTTATTGTCTGATGGGCTGAAGCCCCACTGTGGTGTCTGACAGGTCACAGAGGCCACACATCACCCGACACTAACCACCAGCAAGGTTAAACAAAGACTCGAATGCAGCAAGTTCCCCCTGTCGACATGAAAACACACCAGCTGTACCTTCCCTCCCCGTGTGTCTTTTTCATCTTTCTCTCTGTTTGTCACCATCTTTTCCCTTTTTGCTTTTGTCTTTTGAGCCTGTTTCCTCTTCTTGGCTCGTGTAGTTTCTTTTGTTCCCACTAGAACGGATCTGAAAAGCTGACCGGGGGGGCTTGGCGAACCGGCAGAGGAACCGCTGGCTCTCTAAACACTCTTCATACTTGCTGAGATTAGAAGGCTAATCAGGAAGCCCTTTCCCAGGCACCTGCGAGCCCCCTCCGGTAGATTGGGTTGTTTGTTGTTAGTTAGCTCCACATTAGGGGAAGTTAACTGCAATTACATTCGCCTGCCTGCGGGGGTCAGCCAGGTTGCTCATTATTAACTCCCAACTTCTTTCAGTTGTTGTTTTTCCTCTCTCCTGCCTCTTTTTCACTCTTTTCCCTTTCTAGGTCACATCAGAGACAACAATTAGGGGGGAAAGAATAGGAGTAGGATGGGAGGAGAGGGGAAACATGTTTTGTGTGGCATATTGCGGGCGAACACAATGGCATCAGTGTGCTCAAGACTGGAGAAGGGCTTTCACGGCACACCAGCCACCCGAGCGCGGGGCAACATGCGTATTCATCTTTGCTCTAGCGGTTGAGGGCTTTTGAATGGATGGAAAGAATGTGGGAGGGCGGTTACAAAGGAGAAATATGTAGAAAATTTCAAGCTTTATTGTTTTTGAGTCTCCACGTCGGCTTGTCTATATATGTGGGTGTATGTGTGACGTATAATTGGATGTGTGAATGCATGGAAGGACAGAGAACAATGTGAACAATTTGGGCCTGACATCTTCAGCAAGCTGCTTGTCAGAATAATCAAGACTCTTCAGATGCAAAGAGTATGAGCCAACAAACATAGACACTCTGTGTAAGTGCAACATAAATGCAAATGTCATTGATCGCAGACTCACAGAGAAAGAAGCTAGAGACACAAACACACTTGATTATTCATCTCCCTCATCCCTGGATGGTGACTCAACAATTACTCATCGGTAAAACACCAGTGCTCCCTTCTACTTTTCATTCAAGACAAATCCTCTCGGGCAAGCTATACTGACCACCTTAAATGACCAGCTGAAGCCCGCCGTCATAGTGCTGTTTTATGAAGTATCCTGGTTTACTTTTACTTGTAACAGACCAGCATCATCTATCTGAAACCAGCTGAGATGGTTGAATTGAAGTTGTCTTTGTTGTTTTTCTTTCGACACCAGCTGTGAGCACTTGTGATTGCCTGAAAAATGATAAATACATAGTTCAGCAACTCTTCATTGAGCTGAGTAGTAAAGCTCAAGATGGCCTCCACTCAGCCTTCTCTAATGAAAAAAAAACAACATATCTAGTCACAAGCATCTGTTGTGGTTTTGTATTCTGGACCCCAGAATCGTATTCTGGTATGTAGGATACTAGTGATAGACTGATATGTTTTGTCCCTTGTAGTACTACCAGAATTGATCCTTCTGCCTAATGTCATTTCCAAAATCTACTGACAACCTTGCCAATGGGTAATGGACATTTTCTGATGTCAGAATTTTTATTTTATTATAAATGTAATTTAAATGTTGTGTAAATTTGAGTTTAATTTACTATTAAATGTGAGTGAATGTGAGGTAAACTGTAAAGCGCTTTGGTGGCCATTGGGTCTTTGAAAGCGCTATATAAATGCAGTCCATTTACCATTAATATAACTGTCACGGTTGGTGGCTGTTATTAAGCGCATGGCGAAGGAGATACTTAAAATAAATATTAAATCCACATTCTGAACAGAATACTGAAATCAATCAGAAACCATTGTGACAAACTGGCAGGGAACGGAGGACAAATTTGCAAACTGGAAAGCTAACCTAGAGAAACAGACATGAACAGAACAGGATAAACAGAGCAAAAACAAAGCGTCACTATAACTCTATTTATATATAACAACATTTTTATATATGAATCAATATTAAATATTTAATTATATTTAATTTAGTAATAAAAATGCACACAAAAAATAATGTTGATAAATGCTAATTTATTAAAGATATTGCTTTACGTCATTACAAAATCCATTCTGGTCTGAGTTGTTCTTGTCAGAAGTATTCATTCATACACAGTGCCTCATTTCTCCTTTGGCTTATTCTCACTCTCACCCTGTTCCTATTGGATGTCCCCTTCTCACATCCATCTCTTTCTCTTGAATGCAGTATCATTACTGGAGCTCCGTATGAGTTTTCATCGACAGTCGGTTGCTGGGTTCAGCAATAACAGTGGCAACAGTTCAGGGCTCCTGAGGGCCCCAGTCTGAGTTTGAGAATGTGTGCTAAGCAGTATTGATTGTGCACAGAGACGAGCGAGCGTATTTCTCATCCTGCTTGGATTTCTCAGCCCCTGGTGCTCTTTGTCGTAGATATATGAGGTCCTGTAAAGGTGCTGATGTGAAGCCTGACACGAAATTCAAATTTTCTCTGTGCGCTGTCTGCTGTTCAAGAAATCTATATATATGTATCGGATCGGGTCATGAGATAAAAAGTTGGTGTGGGCGAGCATGTGCATTCGTGTGTTTCTACCTTGTCACCTCCTACCAGCTGCTGTCTTTCTATTTTTCTTTCTCTGTCCTCTGCCTGAACTCGTCGCTCGACATGGCCACTGCCTGACACCTCAGCCATACTAATGACAGCGAGGTGATGGAGAGAGCGATAGAGGGGGTAAGGATAGAGTGAGGTGAGGAGTAAACCGGAAAGAGACGGTGCACATTAGTGTGAAATTATCTTCGTGTTGGAAACATAGGTAAGCAAGGATTGGACTGAACTTTTATATATGGAAACCTGGGCTTGTTGTCACGTTTGTCATAAGCACTTGTATAAAGTCTGTTTTCACTACCAGTTGTTTTTATATGATGGTTTCATACGTCTACTTTAAACCCCATTTAAAGCAACACTAAGTAAGATTTTTTTTTACCTTAAAATAACGTCTCCAAAATCATTTCAGTGGTTCATCAAGTCGTAACAGGGTGAAATATGGTCCTATATCTACTATAACCACGCTGTGTAAGATTGTCAGATCGGGTTGAGTTTCTGTTGTTCTAATGAGACATAAGAAAACTTCAAATTTGACTTGCTTTATGTCAATTGTTACAAGTCATTATTTTGTTTTTCTTCGTTTTTGATGTCGCAATACATCATACTTTCATGAAATCATGCAACATACTCTACCTTTTCTGTGGACATCATTCATTCCAAAGCCAGTGCTTGATAAAGTACACTGTAAAAATGAATGTGCTTTATCTAATCAAAAAAATTAGAAATTAGAATTAGAATTGAGTAATAATTATTCAAATTAACTCCTTAAAAGTAAACCATTTAAAATGAGTAAAACTTACAAAAAAAATTACATTTAAGTCGCCATTATGGAGTTCAGTATTTGTTTTAGGTTTCTCCTTTAGTGATTCTGCTTGTTAACATCAGATGTCTTCAATGTTGGCAATATAAAACAAAGAGTTCTTAATTAATCTTTGACGTCTGTCTGTTATTCAGAAATTTTTGTTTAATTTTTTGGTGTAAACTTTACTCATTTTAAATGGTTAACTTTTAAGAAATAATTTGATTAAATGTTACTCAATTCTAATTTGTTCAATTTAATTAATGATATTGCTTGTAATCTGTTGCCACAATTTTATTGATTAGATAAAGCATATTCATTTTTACAGTGTAGGCTGCGGTAGGCTAAATTATTTACGACAGCTGCAATGAACAGTTCCGCTTTCAACCTGTAGGGCGACCACGGAGGAAAAGTTACTTGGTGTTGCTTTAAATTAGAATAAGTTTTGTGAATTTTGTCAGAAATGTACAAGTTGGGTTTCTAGTGTTAGAAGATGGCAAAGGTTTAATCATAAATATAATCTTTAGCAGATCTCAAAAGGAAATGTGTTAATTGACTGGTTTCATTGTGTGGTCTTATATACACTTTTGTATATATTGCATATAAAGGAATTGATCAGAAAAGTTCAATTCAAGACAACATGATGTATTCAGATTTTCTAATTATTGCAAAAATATCTTTCTGAGAGATTTCAGTAGACGAACAATCCAATATATAAGTATTGTTTATTAGATACTTGATGTTTAAAGTGAATTATGATAGTAACTTTTCTGAAGGATCAATCAAAAATTGGATATAATTTTAAAAAAATTGTACATACACTTCAACATTGATACCCATACATCAAGAATGTAAGCAATCAGTAAGATAACAAATAAATCATAATAATGGCAAAACAACAACAAAAGTGTAAATGAGGTCAGCAAACAGTGAAATAACATTCTTGTAACAGTTACCACATAATTTATTCATGTTGTAATTTATGCCGAAACCTCATAAATACTTAACATTTCAGCAATATTCCTCAATATGAAATTCTTTGTTCAGACAAAGACAACCCTGTTAAGACAACATTTCCCAGTTGTTCTAACATGGGTTTTTAAAGTAGTAAATATGAAAGTAAATCACATTTATTAGTATTTGCAACTCAAAAAGGCCAATTGACTGGAAAATATGTAGTGCAAAAGTTCAATGCATGTTCATTGATCTGAATCTCTTTCCTGGACAATATTGGCAGAAATGTTCAACAGTTACTCGCTTGCCAATGTACAGTATTAATGTATGTGCCTTTATATACTCTGACCTTCAAAACTAAACCTACCCTGAGAAATATCCACTAGAGTAAATTGGTGTGACACCAAGCCCCAGTGTCTCCAAGGTTTCTCTCTTCTCTTTACTTGGAAGAAATAACCCACCCAAAAAAAGAATAAGGAATGAAAATGTGTTGTAGATTATGCCCAGAGCCCTTGTATTTTCTGATCACAGTGGAACGACTCAGGGGACCAACTCACCTGATTGGCCGAGAGTGCTGGTGTGTGGCCGGAGCGCAGAGGCGTGTGTGCCTGCTGATAGGCAGTTGCTTGGCGACTGTGTGCTTTATGCTAAATGACATTACAGTCAGTGATTGATGCAGCCAGTGCCCAGCTGTGCATGAAGAAAGGAGAAAAAGAGGGATAGAGAAATGAGCAGACAAATGAGGAGAGAGAGAGAGAGAAAGTGAGAAGGGATTTGTCCGCCTGGCTCATGCTATAGAAGAGGTGTAATAATTATAATTACAGCATATTTTAACACATTAAACTAAGAGATTGATGCTACACCTACAGCTAGGAGCTCAATTGATTCTGCGAGTGAGTATATATAAATAAATGTGTGTGGTAATTTAATAATGAAAACATAACGAAAGCATCTAAAAATAAGACGTAGGCCCTTTATATACAGATTTTTTTATTTAATTTTTTTATTTAGCAATGAGACAAACAAATTATAGTGCACATTAGTGTGTGTAGTAATAGTTTGGAGCTCTATGTGTAGAAACAAGTTAATGAGGCTTGTGATTAATACATTGCAAACCCAGACACAAAAATAGAAGTCTTTGGTGCACACAGCCGAGATGTTGGGATAGAAGAGGTGTGTGTGATAGGAGAGGTGTGTGTGTGTGTGTGTGTGTGTGTGTGGAGGTGGGAGATAATAATGCTTTTGAACAGCCAAGATGTTCTGTGTTCTTGGCTGCTGACTATCTTATAGCAACAGCTTGAGTTTGACATGAAGCTCTGTAGTAAAAAATACGATTGCATTATTTATCAAAGAGCACCTGTATGCTGAGGTCACCTTGCTCAGAAACTGTCCATCCTCTTAATGATGAAGTGAAGATTGGAATAAAATGGGTGGCGAGGAAAAGTAGATTATGAAACTGAAAGGTTGTGTTTTTTTTGTGTGATGTTTTAGTTCTTTTTGTTGCTGTTTAATGTGCGAGGTCAGCAATCTCCAAGTGTGTGGACATTATCTCTATGCCATAAATTATTTCTGTAGCTTTTTTTAAACAATAAAAGTTACTGCTCAAATGCTTTAATACAGGGTTGTTGTGATGTCTGCTGTGCTGGAGGCTGTGCTTGTCAGCGCTCATCTCTCCATGAATAAATCATGAGAATTACTGCTTTATTATGAATTGTTTTACTGTTTATGTTGTTTTTTTTTCGTGTGTTGGTGTGGTGTTGAGTTATATTTCGTTTTGTAATGTTGGCGTAGATAACATCTCTGTCCTTAAATATGTGGTTGAATGTCACCTTGATTGTGCTTTGTGTACATTAATTGCTCTGCAGAGTTTTCATCTCTCAAAATGTGTTGCCAATAATTTAACTTCTGGTGTGAGAGAGATGTGCGTGGCCAGAGATATCTGCGTTATGCAGAGTGAATACACTACTATCCAGTATTAATGCATAAAATTGATCAAAAGTGACAGTAAAGACATTTATAATGTTACAAAAGATTTATATTTCAACTAAATGCTGTCCTTTTAAACTTTCTATTCATTAAAGAATCCTGAAATTTGTCAAATTTTTATTAACAAGAGTAACATGCAAAAAAAAAAAAAAAAACTTGAATGAAAATGAAAAATTATTCTCTTTTTAAATGTGTCATACTAAACTGAACTGACCGACAGCTTCAGTGATTAACAAAGGAGTGTACTTTACTTGCTTTCTGTTCAATTCAATACAAATTTGAAGAAAAGTTTTAGTTTTTTATGGGACTTTTTGACTTCCTAGCTTTTTCCATATATTAGGGAGTGGAATTGGCAAAGTCAATAAGTGCTCCTCTGCCGCCATTTGTATCTGTATGTTAACATGCGTTTTAGCCAGGTTTTCGCCTGGAAGGCTCTATAGAAATCTGGCACCCTATTGTACGAAGTTAAACTGAGAGAGCGTGCGTTCACAGACACCAGAATGAACGCGTTTACAGTAGCGTTCATCAGACAGTTATACAGTACGTTCCGTTCACGTTCGCCCAAAATATGAATGCGTTCAGGCACAACTCTGCTCTCTTGTGGCTCACACACAGCCTTCGCTTTAAACCATTGTGGAAACTCTATTCGTTTGGGTGAAGGAGAACTCAAGCCTTGTTTATACTCGATGCGTCTGCAAGAGCCAATATCGTCCCATCATGATCGGCAGCCGATCAATCGGAGCATCACTAGTTACTGGCCTGCAAGTACCTGTTCTGAGCTCGTGTTGTGCTGTCTGTTATTGTTCCGAGCTGATAAATGGTCCGCGCTGCACTGCTCAAACTAGTACGAAACCAGTTTCGTTCTGCTTTCGTTCTGTTTGCCATTTGATTTTTCTCATATGCAGCAGAAACAGTCTTATCAGTTGGCCAACATGGTTGTGGCACCAGTGACCTCTAACAATATTTAGTTGCACCTGCAGGAAAAATGCAACCATTTGGTCGCAATCTGGAGCCCTTTATGTGTAGATGAACTAAACACAATTAATCTGTAGCTCTATTAAATAATTACCATCTAATTGAACATCCTGACATTGGCAACACAGTTTAACCATTGGCTCTTGGGTATGGTCATTGTTTTCATGATTTCGTTTGGTGCCACGGAAATGACACTGCACCTTTTAGGAAGGCAGCTTTGTATCTCTATGGTTGCTCTCTTGATCTGTAATCTACGTAGACATCTGTCTCTTCCTCCCGCCGCCTCACTCTTACAACATCCAGTTCACACATACAATCTCATCTATTTTCATTACCAAATATGTTTCACCTGAATGCACACTGAGAGACTGATTAAAACTCTCACGTTTGAGCTTTTTAAAACAATAATTCAGGCATAACAGTTTTCATAAACATCTTATCACCCACTCTCCGTCTCTCTCTTTCTTGTATACACACACACACACACACCGTCTGTGCCCATGGGCAGTACAGAACCATAGTAATTGAACTGACATACCTACAGTGTATTAATACAAGTTTAATGTGGCTGGTGTGAATGAGAGAAGAGCTGGAGACATAAAGACGAGAGAGAGAGAGAGAGAGAGAGAGAGAGAGAGGGGGGGGGAGGGAGAGAGGGAGCAGCAGAGCAAATCAAAGCAAAATTAAATGGATTTGCATATTTCAATGAATGCCGCAGGTAGGCCTTTTAATTATTTAATTTTCCCTCAGCTCTCATTTCCTCACTTGTTTCTTTCAGTCATCAGTTGGCTTGGACTGTTAAAGATGTGTACTTTAGCTCTAGACTTATTTTTCAGTTTTGCTAATTATGCATTTGCTGTTGTACTTCCTGTCCCACTGTCCCCAGCATCACATGTGTTTCTTTTCATTTTGCTTTTGGATCTCGGCCCACCTTTGTTCAGGTAATTTGTTTTTGGAAATGTTTCTCTTTCATTGAAACCTTCCCCTGAGTCTGATGCCCATAATTTAATTTAATTCCATTCTCAGTCTGTGGCCATGACTGCTCATGGTGTTGACAAATCAATGAAGTGATGGTTATGTAGCACAAATTTCGACAAAGAAACAGCAAGGATTATATGAAAATAAGTTTTAAAAAACATTCTGGTTTGCCATTTAATAGGTTTAGATGTGCTGGACACACTGGGATTGTAATGCTGAACTGTAATGCTGTGTATGATTTGAGTGTGTTTTTGTTTTTGCAGATTACTGGCGAATATGTTGTAGCAATAATGTGCCAAATATAATATGCCAACATCTCAGGTTCCAGATTCACTAATGGCGCTTTTCCACTGCATGGTACGGTATGGTTTGGTACGGCACACTTTGGCACTGCATGGTGCGGTACGGTACGGTACGGCTCGGGTGCCTAGTCTGTAAAGGTTACAAGCGTACCGTACCGGTACTAAAATGTGACGTGAAACACTGCAGATCACTGATTGGTCAGACAGAATTGTCACTTCCAGCGTCATTGTATTTGCGACCAATAGACATCGACAAGAGAAACCAAACCTGCTAGATTTAAATAGCCATTAACAGCCACCGCTGTTATCGAACAGTCTATAAGCATTCCCAATATCAATTCTTAAAATTAAAAAAAAGATTGATTTTTGATAATTTGGGATTTTTATTTCATTTATAATTTAGGTAATTTTGTTTTGTTTTAGTTTTCTTTTTACGTTCCAAAAATGATTGTTTACCTGAATTCTCGCCAAACACTAATTTTGAGTGTAAATGTCTGTTCAAGGGCAATAAACATTAAAAAAGAACTCAAATTAGGTACTTGTAAATTGTTTGAGAGGCAGCTTTATAAGTGAGAAGTGTGCTTCACTAGCGGTCGGAGAGACCAATGTATCGACACTGCAGAAAATGAGTACTGGAACCGTTTCAGATATTTCATTACTGCAGAACCTATTGAGAGTGGGAGTCACATGCCGATTTGGGTTGATTTGGGCGGGTTCTGAGCCGGTCAGCCATGATGGTAGGAGACATGGGCAACGCTTTCAGAACTTCACAGAGGCGCGACAAAACATTCTAGAAATAGCGTTAGAAAGACAGCACAGCTTAGTATTTGTTTAAATTTTAGCGATACGGTTCGCTAAAGGTACTTTGTAAGATTTGGAGAAGGAAGAGAAATGAAAGGGGTTCTATCGGGAGAGACTAAATAACGACGCTAGCCAGCTGTATTTAGAGAAACTGCTAGTCAATAAATTGACAGCAGCAACAGGAGCAAAGCATGATTTCAAAAGCAACACATTTCAGCACAGTTCACCTTTTATTTAACACAAACAAACAAAATTAGTTATCAGCCAGCTATCAGAACTCTGTTATTAAACTACAGTTATTTAATTTGTTATAGATGTATCTGTACTGCAAAATGTTTTAAAAAGACTCTTTTTTTAATGACGTACGACTCGCATTGTCAAGGGAATGTCCAATCTTTCCGCGTAACGTTGCATGGCAACGTGCATCTGATTCATATTCATAATTGTTCATAAGCTTCTAGTGACTTAAAGCTTCTGAACTCTTGCGTTGTGTAGGCAGTAACATTAGGCACTGATACCATAAACCAGGTAATTTACTATGTCCGGGTATGTGAAAGGTGGTAGCGCTTCGGGTGTTTCGTCCATTTTGTAGCAGGTTGTACGGGTCCATGTTGTTGATGTCAAGTAGTTTCTCTGAAAAAATGCAAACAAGTATAAAGCCTCTCTCTCTCTCTGTCGCTATTTCTCTTGGTCTCACTGTCAAAGTTACCATGACAACGGATAGCGTATCCTTCCAAGATGGCGACTCCTTCCCACAATGCAACGGGGAGTGAAAGCGCGTGACGTTGCATTCTCATTCTCAATAGTTTCAGGGAGTGAAAGTGTACTTTCACTTAACTGCATAGTTTTAGCTGTATTTTTATATTTTTATAATATATTATGTTAGGTTACACCACTTTTCATCAGCAGTGAGCGACCTTGCTGAATCTTAAGTGGCAGGGGGGTGGGGGGAATCGTATTTTAATAATATGTTTGCAGTCTGTATTGAATCTGGTTCAATAAAAAGACTAAATTATGTACCAAAATAATGGCAAGAAACATCAAGTTTTCTTTGCAGGCTGCAAGAAAAAACAATAAAACAAACACGCAACCAGTATTATCTAATGACGAAGAAAATTACTCTTATGAACTGGTTCTTTGTTGTGAATCAAAACACATGACCAGTGTAGCCCTAAACTACTCGGTTCTTATACAACATAGTTCATTGGATAGATTGGTTAGTGGTTTACATCCGCCATGAAACACTGTGGACAATATAACTGAAATATACCCATCTGATTTGGAATCATATCCAGGCAAATTGAATTGAATCAGAAAATCTGTATTGATACCCAGTTGTAGTTCTCTAGTGTAAACAAAGCTAAGAGAGACGAAAGGTCTATTAAAAATAGCTCAGTGACTGCTCAGTCACACTTTTTCTGACAACTCTTTTAATTCAATACAGTGTGTACAGAAGCCTTATTCTTACAGTGCTGTCTCTATTTCTGTATCTCTGAGAATGGAGAGATATTTTGTACATCTATGTCATACCTCTCTGAGAGGTTGCATTAAGTAAATCGATATTCAGTATCTCTGACAGTGACGACATTCTGCCATTTTATAATCTCATTGAAGATTAATTCCATTGAAACCCAATGGCATTGCAACTTGTTTCATGGCTTGTGTTTTTTTTAATTCTTTCAGTAGGCATATTCCAAGGCCATTTATATTTTGTTTTTGTAATTTGATTTGTATTGGTTCAGACTCAGAGATGATGTTACTGATGTGCCTTTGCCATTATGGGTTTCATCAGAACCCAAAAGAAGAAATTAGATTTAAGACACAGCTCTACCAGAACATTTCACCACATTTAGATTCACATCATGTATATTTATTCTGGACGGTATACATCTAAATAGTTGTTCTATGTTTATATTGACTATTCAGTCTGGTTTTGTCTGCATTAATCTGACTATGGATGCAACAATCTAGAATCAAAACTGGATTTTTGATTTATGCTGAAGCGATTTATTTATTTTCTTTTGTTCATTTGATTTCCAGTTGCTTATTTTTTATATATTTATTAGTTCATTTATTTAGTAGAAAAAGGGGTTTTAAAGCTGCCAGGCCATGACATATGACTCTTGCTGAATGGATCTCTCATTTTAGATTCATATAGTGCTCATTCACAATAGCAATAAGATCCCTCTCCATTATTTTTCTTCGTAATTTAATTGGAATTGGAATTTAATTATGCAAGTTGAATAATGAACTCATTTTAATCACTCTAATACTCTCAAGTATGGATAGGTCTAGAAGAACAACTTGTGATTAATTTTGATTACAGTTACTTCCCATGATTCCTCGTCCCAATCCTCTGTCTTGTCTTAACACGATCATGTGCTCCGTCTCTCGCTATTTTCCTCCAGACACCTCCGTCATCTTCATCCTCACCACATAAATGTCAAATTAAACAGCTTTTTTTTCTTCGTATTGCACTCTCTTTCTCACTCTATTGCCCTCTCTCCTACTTTTTCCCAACATGCTGGCTTGTGTAAAAGGTTGTTATGCGAGTTAGGTGTTAATTGGTTGCAGAAGTCCATTAATATTCTCCTTGCGACTTTGCTCGTCAAGAGCCAAGCGGGGAAAACTGATGAGTGTGTGATTTTCCTCTAGAGAGAGAGAAAGAGAGTGCGTGAAAGAGAGAATGAGAGAATGATGGAGAGGGAGGAAGAAAGAGCAAGGTTCAAAGCCCCGCTGTAAGGTCACTGGCACAGAAGGGGGAGAAAAAAGGAGAGTTATTTAGAAAGAAAGAGATAGAGCGACAGCCCAAGAAGTTGAAGAGAGAAAGAGAGTGAGATAGAGAGAGAAACACTGTGTTGATAAAGAGCCACTAAAGGGCACTATTCAGAGAGGAACAGAAAAGGAAGATTATGTTATCATATGGAAAGAAATAGTTCCATTGTGGGTTGATGGATAACTGTCAGAATGGGGACGAGATGAGAAGGGATGAAGAAAACAGGGAGATGATCACGTTCCCACTCTCCTGTTTCTTTTGATAAACAACATACAGCACTGCTCAATAGACTCTGATCCCGGTGAGAAACAGCACATGACAACGCTCAGAACCTGCAACAACACGCTTCCAGTCGACCAACTTTATTCGAGTGTGTTTGTATCTCTGCTTGTGTGTGTGTGTGTTTGGTGAGTTACAAGGTGAAAGTAGCAATGCTAACTTGACCGTTCTTTGAATAGACAAATGTTATAAACCAAATCAAGTCTCTTAGACTTCGATTTGGCTTCGATGCGACAACTAATATCAAATATCAATTGAATATGCATCAAAATTATCAAAATTCAGTCAGTTTTAGTATTGATGTGGCGTAGCTTATATTTACAGTACATTTAGTCATTTAGCAGATGTTTTTATCTGAACAAACTTACAAATGAGCAATATCACAAGCAATTTACCATATTAATAATGTTGCTTTTCCAGTAACAAGCTGCTGGGGAATAAGTATTGGCGTAGCGTGTCAGAACAGCTATATCATATTTGTCACGCTGTATCGCACATGCAGCTTTACAGCCTAGTGAGCTGAGGCAATGATCAAATGATAATCAATCCGATTCGTTTTTTTGAATCATTTGGGCGGTTCATGTAAATGAATTGGTTGGAACGGAAATGAGTCACTGATTTGTGTCTCTGTGCTGCACTTTGCACGTTGTATATTTTAGAATTTATTTATTACCATTTTTAAAGAAATTGATATTCACCAAGGATGCATTCAATTGAGAAAAAGTTACAGTAAAGATTTGAACATTGTTACTATGTTTCTTGATCACCAAATTAGCATATTAGAATAATTTTTTTTAAACTCATTAAAATAGAAAACGGTTGTTTTAAATGGTAATATTTCACTAAAAGTAGCCGTAGTGAGCGTAAGAGATTTCCTTCAAAAACATTAAAATATCTCTGGCCCCAAATATTAATATATTTTAAAATGCTATTCATGACTATTATGTATCTGATTTTTTATTTTTTTTTAGAAATTGAGTCTAGAATAAACATCAAGTTGGATTTGATATGGTCAGAACGTACATCAATAACATTTCTAGACAAATATTCATACACACACATGATATTATTTGTAAGAAAATGTATTTTATTTCTGAAAAAAAAAATAATAGTAGCTCTTCAGCACATCAGATTTTTTTCAGTAAAAGCTTTAGCATAATTATAATGCTTATGATTCATAACGTTCAGTTCAGAATGGGTGTTATCGAGCATTTTAGCTGTTCAGTGCTGTAAACAGCCTGTGTTGAGGGTGACTGGGGTTAGTTAGCCTCTAATAGCCTTAATAGCATCCCACAAACTGAGACTTTTGGCAGGACTTGGATTTCTGTTTTGTCTGTTTTCGTTGCGAGTCGACTGTGTGTGTGTGTGTGCCTCCGGGTTTGCGCGTGTGTTTGTATAAAGGGTGATAATTGTGCTCATAGGTTTAGAGTTTGTGTGAGGTTTTAATGAGAAGAGCTCACAGGAAGCTGTCTGATTGAGTAATGGCTGCCGGCTTGGCATAAAAGCCTGGCACTGACAAACAACAAGACTCAGAAGGAAAGAGAGAACGAAAGACGGCCAAGAAAGTCTTCCATACACACTCACACACTCAGGGCCATGCACACTCGCTTCTCTCTCTCTCTTTTGCGTGCGCTCTAACTCTACGCCCTCCTTCTCCTCCAAGAGACTTGAATTCACCACTCCCCCACCCACATGCATTATTACATAGCCTGAAGGACAAAACGCAAATTTAATCTGTGATAAGCAGAACACAGGATCAGCGCATCAAAAATATCCTGCACCTTTTCTGCTGATGCCAGGATTCTTGCACCCACGGACTCCCACCTTCCCACCTGCAGCCTAAGGGTTTCCTGGACTGAACCATTTGTGCTGGATTAAGTTTTAAGTGCTTTAATGTCTACGGTATCACAAGCAGTCAGAGTGCGTATGAATCATGTGTGAGTTTTAAACATTACCCTCTTGCAACTGTTAACTCATATCCCTTAAGTGCTTTGGCAACATTTGGTCTGCTGTGGTGCCAATGGATAAAAAAATGATTGGGATGCAAATGAGGATAGAGGAACAGGAAGATGCACTGTGAACAGTCTTGTGCTGCCATTCAACTGTAATGAATACACACACGGCCGCATCAGCAGTATTAGAGCGTAATAATAAGGGCGAGAAGATGAAAATAAATGTCATCTTTGCCTTAACAAAAGTGATTTTTTTTAATACAGATGCACTGTGCAGAGATGTAGTAGTCATCCAGAAAACTAGTTAGCGTTTTTCCAGGGGTGTGCAGCGAAAACAACATGTAGGCTATCTGTTGCAGTGACAAAATGACGTGTTATATTAAGTTAAAAATGCCTTTTAGGTTTAAAACTTTGTTGGGGATGGATGAGTGGATGGATAGGTAGATAGGGAGGTGGATATGTAAGTAGATGGATGGTTAGGTAGGTTGGTGGATCGGAGAGTGGACGGATGGATTGGTGATTGATTGGTCAGTAGGTGGGAAGGTTGATGGATGGTGCTCTTGTCCAACAAAAGACATTTAATAACATGTTTTTTACTGCAAACTCACTTTATAGTGACAGTTGAGCATCCTTCTGATAGATGATGTAACTTCTTACACAGAATAAGGCACACAACATATTTCATAGTATTCTATACAGTGATAAAGGCTATGTTGATTAGCATTGAAGTATACATATATTTTATTATCATGAAAATTACCAGAGAAAGCTTAAAAAAACTCAGATAAACTCATGTGTTTATTAATCACATTTAATCAATTAAAGCATTTCAATCTTCTGTTTATTTAGAAACAGTGAATAAACTGGAATGACGTGCATTAATGCCCTGATTTACTCACATGTGTTCATGTTTTCATATTACATCTAATCATTACATCTAATCTCAACTGACTTGTGAGGAGAAATTCACTGGAAAAGATTTCCACGTGAAAGATGGCGGAGCCTCCGTGCACACCTACCTATCTTTCCAGAAAAGTTTGCTCTGACAAGCTGTTTCGAAGTCCCAAAAGGAACTTCGTTTTGGCCTGATTTTGATTGAAATGATGCTACATCAGTTCGTTCTTCAATTTCACTTGAAGTATATCGGGGCCTTTATTGCGGGGTCTGAGCCGGTCGGCCATGATGGTAGGAGGGTGTTAGATTGGTGTAAGTTACTACACAATGCAGGATTTTAAAAGCCACAAGTCTTTGGAAAGTTATGCGGCTTTCTGCTGTGGCTGGGCAGCATTTTAAGCAATTTAAGATGCACTTCAGTGTTTTCAACAACATTAGGTAACCTACACTTAAGTGGATGGATGGATGTGTGGGAGGATAGGTGGATAGTTGATGGGTGGATGGATGGATAAGCGGATTGATTGATAGGCTGATACAGGTAGGTAGATGGATATTGTTTTTTTGTTGTTTTGTGGGCCTTGGTGGAATAACTCGAAATGCAGAACCTGAGTTATATTCCTTTGAATTGATCGACTAATTGACTGTAGTCTGTACACATTCACACAATCTTGCTTTCCTCTCCCACAGTCCCCTATGCACACACTGGATACTGTTCATACATGAATACTCACAGACTCATTGCATAGCATAATACAGAATGTACGGCACATCACAAAATAAGCCTCATTCATTTAAAATGGCCCCTCGTGACCTGGTAAAGACTCTCTGTGTGCCAGACAGATAAAGACTGATCAGAAAGAAGCTGATGACCCAGAGAGCTTAGCAAGACAAAACAAACCGTAGAAGAGAGACTGAAAGACAGTGAAGCTCACTGACTGACTGCCTGACTGTTTTGCTTTCTGAATGAGTCCTATTGTGGACTCATACCCTCCCCTGCCCTTTACCAAAATAACTAAATGTGGGATATGCATCTGCCAGTACGCACACACTCAAGTATAAAAGGGTCCTCCCAAATTTTTTCTTTGCAGTTTCAAGAGAGGTTATACAAACATCAAGCTGATAACTCAATGAGTTTTGGACTACAAATAGAAGATGTGAAGGCAAAGAAACTAAGTTTGAATGATAAAGGACCATCCACAAAAGGACAGATCAAGAAAGGAGAGGAGAGATGGATTAACTGTGACTCGACCTTGTTGGAAGTAGGACTTTTTGGGGATAATCAAATGGAATCAGGCAGTTACCTGAGGCTCAGATCTGGAGTTGTGCTCCCACACAGAGAATATCAGCCTTGCCAATCACTGTGTGTGTGTTAGTGAGGCTCAGGATCACAGTGTGCTTGGAACATGAACTGCTGTTCTGGGCTTTAAGACACCTGTGCAGAGGCACATGTTCCGATAACACGTAGATGCTTGTTAGGATCAAGCTGGACTCCTGAACATCTGCTTTTCAGTGTTATAGAGCAGAACCTTTTAATATTTCAGTCTTAACTTCAATTCCATGTTGGATTGGTTATAGAGTTGCTTATAGAACACAAAACAGATCGTTTGGTGCCTACAACCGTTGTTGCAACTTGATAGCACATTGATTTGTGATTGTTTCAACAAACCAGACTGTGTGTACCTTATGACAGTGTCTTTCTGGCACGAGGTGCGTAAAATTATGAGGTGAATCTCAGCTGGCTCTGCCTCATCACGAACGAGAAAAACAAACTTAGGTGTGAGGAGAAAAACAAGATTAGCGAAAGCTTTTGTGGGATCCAAATCTGTTTCAAAACCGTTTCAGACATAAACACAACAGCCTTCTGCATAACAAGAATGATATCTAAAAAAGGACTACTCCATAAGTGTTTTGTGTAATTTAAGCTTGAGTGTTAATAAGTAGCTTGACGGTAAAGTTAAGTGTGGAAATTGCCACACAATACGAGTTTCTTTTTATTCTTGAACGTGGGGATCAGATTGTTTTAATTAGCCGCCTTCGGTTGGTTATTAGCGTATGCGATATTTGTGCTTGAGGATTAAAACGCAGCCGCTAAAGTGATTCGGTTAACACTGCACTTAAGGAGCACTGGTGTTTAGTGTATAGTAATTTTGTTGCAGTTTCAGCTGTCTGCTGTGTAGCGTGTGCTGAATTGTGCAGTCATCTGCCACAGAGGACTCATTGATCAACTACCGAGTCTCAATACACAATGACACCAGGCCAGCGATCTCGCCTCCTCTCCTCCGCTCCATCCCTCCTGCTGCGGTCACTCGTTCTGCTCTCCCTCTGCCGTGAGTCGTCACATTTCCTGCTTTACTTCTCCATCGGTCTCGTTTCTCTCTGTAATTTCTCAGCACACCTTGAAATGAATCTTTCTCGCTCTGTCTGTAACCTTATGAAACTCAAAGCTATACTTTCATTTCTCTTCATCTTTCTCATCTCAGCCTCGGCCTCTCCTTCTCTCTTTATTTTCGACAGTCCCCGTCTCCTCAGACGCTTCTCTCTGTCCTTCTCTCTCACTACGCCTTAGAGGAAGATAATTCATGAGAGGGAGGGAAGAGATGTGCATGTGAAGAGAAAAGAGGATAGAGGCAAAGTGGAGGCAGCATATTTATGATTGAAGGATCAGAGAGGAGTGTGGGCCAAAGACAAAAAGACAGAAAATAGTGCTATCATGCATCTTTTCCCTTGTCTTGTTTAAATGGGCACTAGTGGAAGTCTTGACTCACTCAAAACCCCAGGCAAGAAAAGACGTCCAAAAAAGTTTTTTGTTTTGTTTTTTACAAATTACCAGTTGAATATGTAAATGCTAGATACAATAGATTGTTTAGCATGCAAAGGAACCGGTTTCAAATCCCGACCTCATAAGCTTTTGAAATAAAGCAAGGACTTGACAGCTAGTGATCAACTTGCATTTGCATTTGCGTTTGTGTTCCAGCAGAAAAAAAAAGGCATATATGAGTTTGGAGCGACATGAGGGTGGGTAGATGATAACAGGATTTGCTGGACTTGATTTGATTTTAAAATGCTGCAAAGATTTAGACAAACTCTTTGCTTCTTAATTGTCAAATAACATTGGAGGTTTGATTGTAAACATGTACATTTTTCCTGTTTTTAGATTACCCTTAGCCAATAATTTAATAACACTGTTAAATGTAATCTTTATCCAATCTCAATATTGTTGTGAAGTAAATTTGCTTGCATTTATAACAATTGATTTTATTTTAGACAAAATAGTATAGCATTTTAAAATTGTCTATTAATCTTCCATAATGTTAATCATTATATTCTTATATAAATATAATCTTTTTGGTGTCACAATTTCAATCTCAAACCATTGAAGTATTTCCGAATATGCACTACTTCTAGGTCACTAATCAAATACTTTTTTTGACGTTGGCTCATGTGAACTCCTTTACACAGAACGTCAGATGTTCTTGAATTGGCCAGATTTAGACTACAGCCTTTGGACATTTCCTTGGCTCCTCAGTGTCTCATGTATTTACAATTTATTCACCATGGAGGAGTGAATTCTCACGTGTTCAGTCGCAGTTTAATAATAGGAGAAATAATTTCCTATTTATTTATTTGTTATTTATTTGAAATGTCCTATTTAGTCAGCCCGTTCTCATCCCAAGACGTCATCTAACTCAGTGGTTCTCAAACTTTTTCAGGAGGAGGCCCCCTTGTGTAGGGTGAATCCTTTTGTGGCCCCCCAAAAGAAAACTCATAACGAAAACATCCTCAAACGTACAATTTTACTTACAAATTTTAGATTGTACCAAAAACAAATGAATTTGTACAATGCTGGAACAACAGTTCTGTTTTTAGCTTTATGTCTTTGAATATACAAAATTAGTTAAATTGTACATTTCCTTAAATATAAAATTTTTTTTTATAAAAAATGGTTTTGACAGTTAACAGTAATATTGTCTGAAAAGTGCAACAAAAGTATTGAATACTGAACATTTGTGATGTTCATAGTAAAAGATAAACACTGAAAAATTAATTTGCTGATTGTAAAAAAGTGCATTAAACTTCTTACATTTTAAGGTAGTAAATGACAGTGGCTCAAGTTTGGTTTGCAAATTTGAACAGCAATCTGTTTTTTCAGCAAGAAACAAAAAAAAATTCTACTCTACTTAAAGAAGTACTTTTTCAATATAGAAGACACACAATTTTATACAAGTTTTACAATATAAAAGAAATCATGCAATGCAGATTTCACATAGGACAATCCAAACTTACATACAGGTAAAATAATTTTTTTAAATAATTTCATATTCTAGAATTTCTTTGCGGCCCCCCTAGCTCCATCTAGTGGCCCCCCAGGGGGCCACGGCCCCCAGTTTGAGAACCGCTGATCTAACTGACGCTTTTGACCATACGTCAACATTCGTCGTTTTAGGGGACCATTTAACGTCAGTTAGATGATGCTATCTAACCCTAACCCTACCCCAGACCTAAACCTACCCGCGTCATCTAACTGACGCTTTACCATTACGCCCTAGGATCGTCATCAAACTGACGTTAAAGGGTGCCCTAAAACGTCATATGGTCAGTTAGATGACGTCTTGGGATGAGAATGTGTTGATTTAGTAATAGGAAATTGATAAACTATATGGATTAAACTGTAATTCTTGCATCTTATCTGCAAAATGTTGGTTGTCATTTTAAGAAATGTGGAAATTAGATTTTTTTTTCTTTTATGTAAGGCAAACATTTGACTATTTGATCGACTAATAAAAGGATTATTGGTGCAATCCCTCATTTATAAAGTATAAATGAAGAGTTAAGATGCAAAAGCCTCTAAATGCCATTTGAAATTTTCTTCTAGAATGATCGTTTTTATCAAGCTTGTATATTTAAGTTTAGTAATTTCACTTAATTGGCAATTAATAGGTAATCTTCATTGCCATTTAAGTGAAATTACTGAACTTAAATATACAAGCTTTATAAAAATTATCATTTTAGAAGAAAATTTCAAATGGCACTTAGAGGCTTTTGCATCTGAACTCTTCAAATATAACTTGTGTAACATTAGATGAAGGTCAGCAGAGAGGAAGGCGGAACATTAATCAGCAAAGAAGAGTAGTGGCATGTGGAAAACTCGAGCAGAGACCATGTGGTCTTGTAGAAAGATAGGAAGAGAGGAGAGTGGTAAAACAAGAGCCTGAAGTTTAGAGGGACTTGTTAATAGAACCATTAAAATGAGCTGAACACTGGGGAGGAAGAAAACTGCAGTGTAACAGTGGGGAGAATGGGACGAAACGAGCAAGAATACAGGCTCTGTAGGGACAAGAATGAAAGTAGGAGATATGACAGTGGATTTATTGAGGATAACCTCAAATTCACTGAGGGACTTTTGCAGTTAAAGAGAACACGCATTGAAGAGAAAAGTCAAGGAAAGCTGAGATTGCCCATTTTATGGTGTAATTGCTGTTTTTCCCTGAGCATTTGCTCAGCAAGGTCATTGTTGTTCCATTTCTCGGTGACTCACTACCTCAGGTTGAGATGACAGTCTGTCTATACTTCAGACTTCTTTCTGTGTTTTCCTCTGCCTTTTAATAACATCACATCTGGGGCGATGGGCCTCGTTGTCAGCGAGAGCAAAAGTCTACTGTCCATGTTGAAAGTCTAATTCAAACATAAAAAAGATGTAAAACTAATCAAGAAAAACATCTTGGAGCGCTGCTTGCTGGAAGTACCTTTGTTACATGATCATCAGGTACAAACTAGTGGAGTTCATGCAGCCCGAGTGCTCCTGTTATTAAAGCGAAAGTGGGTCATACTGTACAAATAATAACTCATTCTGAAAGTCATTAAATTAATTTTTCAATTCAACATTTCTCTCAAACCGTTATGCTGATAATACAATTTGTAGTGGGGAGAAAAGTATTAAATTAGAAAAATGCTAAAAAGCAATTTCAGTGGTCTTAGGCATTTGAATCCCGCTGTATGTCCATAATCTCAGCAACAAAAAGCCATTCTCTGTAACAGTGTGTGTGTGTTAGAGAGAGTGAGAGTGAGTGAGAGAGAGAAAGAGAGAGAAAGCGATAAAGAATGGGTCTTTAGCCTTGGCAGAATATGCTGTTATGTAATTCTCGCCAATAAAGCATTTTTTTTTTCTTTTGCGGTTGAATGTGAGATGCTGCTGGGGATGTGAGCCAGGATGACAGGATGAGTGTGTGTGTGTGTGTGAGGAATTGTGAAGGTCTGGATTTCTGCGCTGGCTGTTGGCTAACTCTCCCAGGCTAGCCTGGTGTAATTGCCCTGTAAATTTCCCGTAAGCCCCCTTTGTTATGCCCGACTGTAAATGTCTCTGCAGCACCTCGAAACAGAATGTCAGGAACACGCGGGCGTCTACACACTGTTCTAAAAACGCAGAAATGCAGAATCCAAGGATATCAGGGACAGAATAAATGGAAGGGAGAAAGAGAGAGATGAAATGGAGTGAGAAGAGAGTGATATGACTGAAATATGGTGATGGAACAGAGGAGTGGAAAACATGAAGGTCAAAAGAAAG
This sequence comes from Pimephales promelas, assembly GCF_016745375.1. Next base: position 1,600,554 of record NW_024121222.1, on the reverse strand, counting down.
AGAGCGCAGCGGTTACACCGTGAGGAAGAGATAAGGGTGGACATGAGCGAGATATCACTGATGGAGTGACGGAACAGGGAATCAAAGAATAAACATCATACAGTAAACAGACAATGAAATTTCAAATGGAAGAAAATGTTTGGAGCTTCAAGACACTTTTGAAGTAAATACTTCTTTAAATATCCAAAGATTTTCTTGTTTTACTTGCTTTTGTTTTTAAGTAATTGTTCTCCCAAAAATGAAAATGGCCCTCATGTTGTTTCAAACCATTATGACGTGCAGTGCAACAGTAGAAGACATTTTGAAGAAAGTTGGGGTCCAAGCAACATTAGACCCCACTTTTTGACTTTTATTGTATAGACCAAAAAACAAAACTGTTCTGATTACTTAGTTGGTTAGCTCTTTTCTCTTTGTGGCATGCATTTCTCATAAAAGACATGATGAAGCACTTCATATTGAACATTCAAGAAACTGAAGGAAACAATTGCACATACAGTGAAGATATCAGAATGCATTTGCACATAATGCCTGAATTACATGTAGATATGGCGATAAGTACACTCTAAAAAATGCTGGGTTGTTTTAACCCAACTTTGGGTCAAATATGGACTAACCCAGCTGTTGGGTTAAATTTTTACATTACATTTTTAACCCAACATTTCGGGTTTGTCCATATTTGACCCAAAATTGGGTTAAAACAACCCAGCATTTTTTAGAGTGTACATATTTTCTCTGATCCTCTTCACTATGTACATGTATAATGAAATAAAATGACACAACCTGGTCTCTTTTTGTTAAATGTTAGTTTTAATGACTAATAAATCATTAGGTTACACTTTATTTCGATAGTCATTTTAGACGTTCTACTAATTATAAGTAACTTTTCAACTACATGCCAACTGTCATTAGAGTATACTATATTATAGTAGACTGTCAGTAGACGGTTATGAGTTAGGATTTGGGTTAGTAGAATAAGTTTACTTGTAGTCGCCAAGTTACTTATAGTCAGTTGAATATCTGTTGGGGTACCAACAAAATAAAGTGTTAACAGTTATTAAGCTGACAGTCTACTAATACTCTAATGACAGTTAGTTGACATGTTGAAAAGTTACTTATAGTTAGTAGAATGTCTAAAGTGGACTATCGAAATAAAGTGTTACCAATCATTATTGTGATAAAGTAATCTAAAAGGTATAGGAAGCTATGCAATAAGAAAAAAAAGCAAACAATTCAATCAAACACACACACAAGTCAGCTCTCTATTAGGCTACACTATTAAAGTTAAATAGTCTAAACATATAAAGTTATGAAACTTCACTTTGCCCTCAGCCAAACCGGTTTGCCAGGGAACAAATTATAGATTAATGAGACCAAAGATTGCCCGTTAGATAAACACAAGACGAACTTTATCTCATGTTTAACCACGAGACATCAGAGCCAACGGCAAATGTCAGAAGGACTAGCCGAGGAAAGGTTGTTCCAGGAGGGGTTAATGAGCGTTGAGACCCCGGTGATCGCCTGGATCTCACAACTCCAAAAACTTCTAATAGGCTTTTATAAATAAACTATATTCTCGCCTGAAAAACTCTTATAACTAAATTTTGTGACACAATAACAGTGGTAGCTATTTATGCCTGTCTGTCTCAAGTCCGCACGAGTCACCTCTCGATGCATCCTCGATAAAAGGGGTGGATCAAGAACACACGCGGAAATTTGAACTGAACTTGGCTAGATGTGAACTTTGAATTGGAACAGTACTTGGGCAGTGACTGATGACGTTTCACATGTTGAACGCATATGAGAAACGGCCAGTAACTTTTTACTAATGTTGTCGTTTTGGGCTTATTTTGACACCTAGTGGTGTGGATAAAGCGGATTTGATTTCACAAGTAAAAGTGTCCAGTAACAGAGGTTGGAGGACTAAATTGAGTATTATTCAGCTGGTCATGTGATCTCAAAATGGTGGCCCTCAGGTCAACTTACTCCATATAAACAAAACGACAACTAAAATGTCTGGAGTATTTTTCTCTGTCTGTTTAGTTCTATTTAATGAGGGAAAAATGACTGTGAACTTTCGATCTAAATAGCCAATTATTACAATGATGGCAGATTTTTAGTCACAGCAGTTTGACATTTCCAGTTCAGTCAAGACGTTTACTTAAAATAATTAGGTATAATAATTAAGTATGCATTCAAGAAAGTCAGCATGTCCTTCATTATTTTTTAAGTTCAACGAACTGCTCATTTTGTACAGTTCCACTTTAGAATAAGGACACAGACAAGAGAGAGAATATTGAAAAGCAAGAACATGGATGTAATTAGACAAGTGGAACAAAGAGACAAGAGATGGATGTTCACTCCATTTTCTCCTCTGTTCGCTTTTTGCGTGTCCTTTTCACTCCCACCTTCCCTTTTCCCCCCCGCTCCTTCTCTCTCTCGCCCGCCTGGACAAAGCTGGATGATTATACTGCGAGCCTGAGCTGCAGAACAAATCACATTTCTGAAGGGAGAGATGGAAATAAACAGGCCTCTTGCTGGAGAGATAGCACAGAGAGAGTGAGAGAAACGCGTACGAGATGATGAGGAATTCATGGTGGGAAGATAAAGAGGAGGAAAGTTAAGGAAATGTAAAGTAGGGGAGAGACGCAGTGGAAAAGTTAGGAAATAATGGGAAAAAAATTCAGAGGAAACAAGTGACGGATGAAGCCAGTTACAGGGGAAAAGGGAGCATAGTGTGACGGTTATGGGGTTGAAGACGAGAAAAGCGAGGGGAAAATGAAGGAAAGGGAAAGAGAATGTGGGGGAGCCTGTGTAGGTGTGAAAGTGAAAGGGAATGAGATTAGTGAGGAAAAGCAGGCGGTATGAGAGGGAATTATGAGTTTTAGAGAGGAGCAGAAAGCGACAAAAAGAAAAGAACAGAGAAAAGAAAGGGCAGGGGATAGAAATATGCCGGATTGGAGAAGAGACAAGGTGCTGAGGGAAACGGAACTGCATGGGGAAGACCGGGAATGAGCGAATGACAGATTGAGATAAAAAAAGAAGAGAGGGGATTTGCAAGGGATTATATATTATTTATGATGCAGACGTTTTTTTTTTTTACCACATATGATTGGCAGAGAGAGATCCATCAGAGAGATAGTTTTAATTTTAGACCACAAAGTGAAAGAAAGAGATTTACTGTATAAAGAGACGCATAGAATCTCAGTCCGTCAGCTTTTCCACCAAAGCTGCTTGCTTGCCGATTACCTGAAGCATTACAGTCACGGTTTGGGTGACTTCTGGCTTCATGTTGTACAGAATTATGCCTGGAAAAATAAAACAGTGATGAGTGACTCATGAGTTATGAAGATATCAGGTGCTCCCAGAGCGAGACTGAAAGACTGAATTGGATTAAAGGACAGAATTAAAGGACGTCTTATAACGTCTCGACAGCGACTCAAAGTTTATTGTTAAACTTTGACGTGGATCTCCTAAGACGTCCTCATCCTCTGCCTGGTTGTCTGCTAATTCAGTAATAAATGTGTTATGTATGACTACTGTGTGTGTGTGTGTGAGGCTGGTTGCTCCACTGCTGATAATCTCAAGCAGGGCAGTTGCTCATACGCCAGCTGTATCTGGCGTTCTACCAAGACACTAAATTCAACTCACCTCCATAATTTACCTTCATAAATTCTGCTTTCTTAGTAGGAGAAGATGGGGAAAGATGTCTTACCTTAAAGGGAAAATTCATCCATTTAAATAAAATGAACTACAACTTCAACTAATCCTGTATGATGACTACACAAAAGTTGTTGTTTTTGACCCAACTGACTTTCATTGAAGGGACAAAATAGTTCAGAGTTCAGAATATCTCAGAATATCGTTTGTGTTCTCCAAAAGGGTAAATCAGATAGGTTTGAGTAAAATTACCCGCTAATTAGTGTAAACTTATTGAACCCCAAGGGTCTGTAACTTGGTTTCAAAATAAAAACAAATTTGTTATGGTACACATTAAAATAAAGTACATATTTAAAGTCCCCCCTGTTGTGAAAAATCAAGCTTTTAATGTTGTTTTTATTTGGTGTTTCAAACCATGTGCAAATTTAGAAGTTAACACCATTGCGAAGTATCAAAACGGCAGTGAACCAAAGACAGGTCTCAAAACCTCGTTCTTACATCACAAACTGCCTTGTAACCAATCCAGTCAACGTGTGACCATCAACAAACTGTAGCGAGCGAGTGGAGGTGGGGCTAATTTACATATTCATAGAATATTCATGCTAAATGAGGCAAGGGTGTAGTTACATTGAATCTATTTTAAAGCATTAAGCTTAAAAACATTTAAATACTGTATGTCATTTTGATGATCAAAGATGAGTTTTAAGGGATAAAATGGTTGATTACAGTGCACTTTTAACTTAAAACTTTTCAGTTCGAATAAATCTAATTTTTTCATCTTTTTTTCAATACAAAAATGTAGTCAGAGGAAAATATAAAGGTGGAGTTTACAATATTTATATTTAAGATTGATATTATATATTATGAATATTTCAAATCACGTATTTAATAAATTATTTATTTGCTCATTCTACCTTTTTTTCTTGAGGACAAAGATTTGTGCATTTTGTGTGCATTAATATGTCGCCCTCATCTGGCCAAATCATGAAGTTCTCCTCCACATCCCACCATCCCACTCCACCCCCAACCTCCTTCATTAATTTGCTTCTCATACCATCAGAACGCTGACCTGTAATCGATCACTTTACTTTCACACTTAATCCAATTGTGAGCATGTTGTGTATTTTATTATGGTTTGATTCTAATAGGGTCAGGATGAATCCGTCTGCGGTTTCTTGTTGTTTTTCGCCTGGATCATAAGCTTGCGTGCCCACAATACAGATACGACTGTAAACAATTCCCACGCAAGTTGTGTAGTGGACTCGACCGCCCCTGCGTTATGTTCCTGGCAGCTGCGAATGTGTCCAAAACCCACAGCTGTCTTTCTCCTTCCCTGTGCCTCCCTCTACATCTCGCTTGATGTCTTTCCACCTCCATCAGCGAGTTGGCGAGTTCCTCGAATGCCGTATAGGCCTCACGGCACGCTCCCCTCCCTCCGTACCATTTGTTTCTCAGTTTGCATGCCTTCATTTCGGTCATTTACATGAAGAGGAGACATCTGGCGTGCGTCAGAGTGCATTTAACGAATGCTCAATTAGCCATGTTTTGTTTGACTTCTCAGTCAAACACATTTAGATACTTTAGTTGGGAATTTGGCCACACTTGTTTGAGTTCTTTTAGGTTTGAATTAGGTTTTTAATTGCCTCCTATGCATTCACAGACCTGCTCTTGATGTATAGTGCTGTTGGAACAATTAGGAGCCATTAAAACAATGGCGGCCAAGTTTGCGGATGCCCGAGTGCTGAGTAATAACAGTCATTAGAATAATAATTGGGATAGCAATGGCAGTGCCGATTGTCGTGATATGAATCACAATATTGATGCAGAAGACAGAAATAATAATGGCTACAATTACAATGGCAATTGTGCAAAATTTCAGGACGTCCTCAGTCACTGTCTCTCATTTTCTTCTCTGTTCCTGCCTTTTGATTTCTGCTCAATACTTCACCTGTCAATGTTTTATTAACCTGCTCTCCCTCCACGCTGAATTCAAGACAAGGGTACTCTGAGATGGATAGAGCCTGACAGAATTAAATTTAAATGAAGCCAGATGAGCAGGCCAACGGGTGACGGAGGATGCCGCCTCGCACCTTTATAGACTCTACTTTATTTCGCTTTTGAACTTTGTCTTTTGTGTCTTCTCGCTCTCATCAAGCACGCAAATCCCTAATCCTAATCGTTTCTCTCTGAGACGTCCTCTATAACCACGAGGTCCTGTGAAATGTTTGGAAGTAGTCTTAACAGTGTTTTTGTTGGAGATATTTGAGCACTTTTGACCTTGAGGGGGAAAAATAGTATATTAATTAGTTTCCATAGTTCCATAGACAAAAGTAAAATAAAATAGACATAAAAGGCTTTCGAAAAGTGGCTAAATAAAATAAGTGGAAAAACAAATGAGAAATTCATGGGGAAAAGTATCCAAGGCAGTTTTAATGTGACATTTATCCACAAGTTTCCGAGGGGCGCTCCTGTAAAAAATAAAGTGGGTGAAACTTCCGGTGACGCGGCGGAAGTAGCATTCCAATGGTATTTTGTGTGTTAGTTAGCGAAGAGGCTAGCTGTTTTTCGGAGAATTATTTTACTATTTAAAGACGCAAATCTTTATGAGCGATGTCGTTACGGAGCTCAGGGACAACATGTGCTGTTCGCGGTTGTATGTATAACCGAACTAAACTAATTCAGTGGCTTAAACGTGATTGTTTTGAACATCAGCTGAAAATGAAATCTGAGTGATCCTGCCAGAGCCCGTCTCTGATCCTGCCAACGACTGTAGTTTCCATCACCTCCCAAAAGACGACGAATCTTCCCGTGTACATTTGTTTAAATTCTTAATGTTCTATAAACTCTATCAGCATGTGTTTGGCTGTTCTCTACTGATGTTACACCTAAACTTAGGATCAAAGCCTGTGTTGACAGAATACCAAATGTGCCAGTTAATGTATTCAAGTAGCACATTCATTTATAATTTTGAATAAACTCCAAAGCACAATGACTAAGTGTGTATTTTTTTATTTTAATTGTTTGTCAGCTCGCACAACTGTCTGTCACCATGCCTTGATGAGTATCGATTATTAATAATGTTATTATAATACTTCCAATCAACTACTGCGGAGGGTAAAGGTACTGTTATTTCACCCTTTTTAATTTCGTTGAGGTTGTGTTCCCACATCGTTAGCTAGTTTGGATCGCTATAACTTGAATGACTGTCAACTGTTGAATGAACGAGTGTCAAGCATGTCAAATCACGCTTTGTTTACTTCCAACCGGAAGTCGCGCCCACTTTTGACGCAAGGCCTCATGGGGCGTAGGAAACTTGTGGATATGACGAAATGAAATAAATAAATAAAAAGCATCTAGAGAAATGCTAGTTGTAATAAAAATCAATCTCAGGAACAAAAGCGTCTATAATGAAACACCTTCTCCACATATTTGTATTATTTTTTTGATGGTGTGAAATGAGTCCTCTGCACAATGCCAACAGAGTCACTGTTGGTTCTAAGCTCAAGCTATAAACAGACTTCTTGTCATCTGTAACATGTCAGTCTGAGCATGTCAGACATCCTCTCTTAGCTAGGTAAGTGGAAAGATGGAGGAGACAGGTCTCAGCGAATCGGCCGATGTGTCAGCTTTACCCTAGTGATCCTTCTGATGTCATCACATGGAGTCTGAATCATTACAGACCACCAGAGACAGGCTCTCAACGAAGAACACTGCTAATGATGTGCTGTGGTGGGTCAACATGCTCACACAGGCCAGTGGTGATGACCTCATGTTCAACCTACTCCATACTGCTAAAATAAACATCAACAACACACGAGCGTCACCCAGAACATGCACTAGACATTACCATCAACTGTGATGTGTTCATTTTAGCAGCGAAAGTGCCATTAGTTGTCCTGTGTTGCTTGCGTACGACTGATCTGAGTTCGTTCTCTCAAAAGAGTCGTCATTACCGACGCTTTCACGAGCTGGATGTCAGATCGAGCAGATGGAAGAGAGAAGTGTGTCAGCCCACAGTAATGGATGAAAGATAACGATGCTATTGGTCTCACCAGCACTTAATTAGGACCCTTTTCTTTCTTTTTCTCCCTCTCGCCGTCTCTGTCTATATGTCAGTCTCTCATTATTTTATTTTTTCACTCGTCTGTCTCCTCTTCTGCATAGTTCACACTTCTAAGCACAAAGGTAGTTACGTGAGAGAGTTGTTAATTGGTCACTGAGGTATTTCTATCTTCAAAGTTGCTCCATGTGTCATCTTGTCTCCTTCTGTCCATCTAAAATACCTTTATAAATGATTAATTTCACCAAATGAGAGTTCTGCATTAACTCTGTCACCCCTCTGTCTTTCAGCGCGGGGTCAGGCCGTCCAGGCTGAGAACGTGACCGTGCTGGAGGGGGGGACGGCACAGATCTCCTGCCGTCTTCAGAACTACGACGGCTCGATCGTGGTCATCCAGAACCCACGCAGACAAACGCTCTTCTTCAATGGAACAAGAGGTTAGCACTGCTAAAACTTCACTTGCCGTCGCTAACAGATCTTTTTAAACTCCCATGAAAAGAACATATCTTAAAGTGTTCGAACAAACGTGTTTTAATTATTTTAAAATGCCTACTCTCATTACTTTAGGTTAGCTAGAAGGATTATGCTGAGATACACACAGGTCCAATTTGTGTGATATTGTTTATTTTGAGAAAATAAACAACAAAGAAATAGCATTAAAATGTAAAAGTCTTCACAATGTGGCTTTATATTTCATGATTGTAATTTATTTCTTGTAATTGTCACTATTTCTCAAAATTTTGACTTTTTTAACTTGATTTATATGTTTTTATATAACAAGGAAACAAATATGAGATTATATTTTACAATGTGACTCTCATAATGATTTTGTGATACTGTGTATTTTCCTCATAATTGCGACTTTATATCTCACGATTTTAACCTTTTTCTAGAAATTGTGACTTAATATCTTCTAGTGTGACTATTTTTCAAATTTGTGGCTCAGTTATTGCATTATACTGTATTCAGTAATGCTTTCTCAAATTACAAACGCAAATCTCACACATTTTTTTTTTCACCTAGAAATTTTAATTTCCCACAATATGATGTTATTACTCATATGCGGTTTTCTTTTCCTTTTTTTATAAACAATAACATAATTGCTTGTTTTTTTTTATTATTATTTTGAGGCAGAAATGGTTTTCCATAATAACATGAACAAACATAATTGCATTATGTAATGCAACAGATAATTAGGTTATCACTAACCGCATATGGAAACTTTGATTTATATATTTTTATATATTATATTTAAAATACACATCCACACTATTGGCCTGTTAAACCATAAAAAAAAAAATGCAAATGTAAAAAATGTTAAGTTTGTCATTGATTTTATTAAAGTTCTTCCCCATTGTGCTGCATTTTTATCATGTACCAAAATGAACGTATTGAGCACTCCTTCTCTGACATTGAGTTCATGAGACACATTCCTTTTCCATTAATGGTTCTCTTTTAGTGCGGGTAAGTGGTAAATATGTTAAACACAACCTTGGAGTTCGTGCGAGCAGTGGAGCAGTCTCTTTTCATGCTGGTTAGCTTTTATCATATTTAGAATATATTTATACTGGCGCCATCAGTCTTTCTGAAATCCTTTTTAACTGATTACACCTTATTTCAATTTCTTTTTAAGGATCCTTTTATGTAATAACCTTTGTTTTTTTTTCCATCGCAGCTGTCACAATTGCTCAAATTTGAAATCTCGTTAAGTGATGACTCTCTGTCACCCTCGTTTTGCATGATATGTAATGTGTTTTCATCCTTGCCTTTGTAACCCTTCCATCAGAGAAGGACTCGGAAAGCATGCGTAATTCTGTGAAAAAAAGAGAATAGCGAGAAAGAATGAAATTGGTAGAAACAGAAAGGACCACAAAAGCTAAAAGCTGAATTAGTATCCGTGATCTCTGCTTTTATAAGTGCACATAATTGCGCTACTTTGTAGGAGCTAAATCATGCCTCTTCTGAGCCATTCACACCACTCTTTTTAGACTCACTTTTTTGCTAACAATCCTTATGCTTTTAATATCGGTGGATTCTACAGTGTGATCATGACAGCTCCAAGCTGTACTTACTGCTCGAGTGCCCTGGTCTCAATGTGCAGAGAAACGCAAATGAAAACTCCGCTTGCTAACTAATGAATCCCGATAACAGTCTTTTAGCGGGCAACAGGGCGTAAATATCCCTCGGCGGTCATGAATACAAGAACCTATCAGCATGCGCCCTTTCCATGAGATTCTTTCATATTGGCCAGATCTGTGAGGTATGTAAATTAGCCGTGACTAAAGGTGACAGCGGCCTGGACAATGCATTGACATTTCCCTGCCATTTAGCCTGAGTGAAGGCATTTATCTCCTTTAGTGAGGCTCTTTTACTCCCGTTGTGTGAAACATGGATCGATTGAGTAGGTACACGTCACAAAAGAGCACTCGCTCACTTGTTTAGTTTATTACTCATTCATTCGTTCAATGTTTCACACTTTCACTTACTCCGTATATGGCTCTAATTCACTCACTCGAGGCTGGAATACACTACACGACTTTTGTTCTTAATTTGACTCATTATAGTTTGCCGAAACTGTGCATCAGCTTGCAGATTGAGCAGTCAGGGTTGAAAGATTTCCCAAAAAATAATTAGTGTATGATGGGCTCAGGCGACGTTTTTTAGCTTCATACTATGTCTGTTCAGATTTGAAATTAACTATTCATTTAACTAGCTCACTTAACTATTCATTGGGGTTTCACTTAGTATATCACTCACTCACTCACTCAATCGCTTGCTCGCTCACTCACTCATCCACTCATTTGCTCACTAATTTACTTGTTCTTTCTCACATTCATTCATATTTTCCAGCAAGAGACAGATAAATGCAGCCAGGTGTTGAAAGATGTCTAGGGTTAGAGCAGTAATCCTCTTATGGATCCAGCGCATTGGACTGCTATCTTTGAGTCTGCTGATGGCAGAGGGTCACATCTCCAGAGCACAGTTGGCCACAGACAAAAAGCTTTAAATGGAAGTAGGGACAAAAGGAGTATTTAGTATCAGTCAATACAAAATGGGTTTGTGTGAATGTGTGGGATTTTTTTTTTTTTTTGTTCCAAAAAGGCCCATCCAGCCCCTGCAATTGGCATCATTATTTGTTATTATTATTATTTTCTGTCAATTGATTTTTCTCCCACCTTGGTTTCAAAGTATTTTCAACACCCAGTTCTCGGTTTATGTTTTTCTGCTTCCCCTCTGTATTCCTGTGTTATTCTGTGTCAGCTGTTCTATGAGAGTTGCTAGTTAAAACGCTCGTCTGTTGTTGTTTTCTTCTCCATTTCATCTTCTCCTTTTTATGTTGCTCTGTTCTTTTGATCTTTATTGTGCGAGTCTCTATCAGAGTTGGAGAAGTTCATTTAAAAACGTAGATTGCAAACATCAAACTAATACTAATTGAAAGTACTAAAGCTACAGTACAAGCTTTCATTTTGATAAAGTAGCTAGCAACACTACAAGCTACTACACTAACTGCTTTGAAGATATGTAAAAGGTAATACTTCTTTATTTCACTGTCAAATTATTTCCAACACTTATAAGACAAAGTGGTACAATCAGGATCTGCACAACGGTTTTGCACAAGCAATTGAATAGCAGTAATTGAAAACATAGTGACAAAAAGTAATTGAAGTGTAAGTGATAAACAGCAGTTTTTAATCCATGAAATCCAGACATGTAAAATGCACACAACTGGTAATAAATTTGGGACTGGTGATTTTAAAAAAAAGTGTTTTTTGATGTTTCTTATGCTCACCAAGACTGCATTCATTTTATGCAAAATTCAGTAAAAACAGTAATGTTGTGAAATATTATTATGATTTAAAATCTTTTCTATTACAGTATATTGTGTTATTTATTCTTGTGATTCATGTGGTGTATCCTGATATTCTCATTTGCTGCTCCAGAAACATTTATTATTATTATTATTCATCTTGAAGATAGTTACGCTGCTTAATATTTTTTTGTGGAAACAAGTGATGAATAGAAAGTTCAAAAGAACAGCATTTATTTGAAATAGATATCATAAATGTCTTAACTGTCACTGTTGAATTTCATGCATTCTTGCTTGAATAAATGTATTGTTCACACATCTTTGCAATAACTTGCTCATAGAAAGATGCATTTAGAAAGGAAATGGGTTCAATTTGGAAATAATTTTAACTTGTGTGTCCTGCATTTGATTTATCCTTTGATTATCTCTCTTCCAGCACTGAAAGACGACCGCTTTCAGATGGTTCTTTTCTCGCAGCAGCTGGTGCGGATCACGTTGACTAATGTAAGTGTGTCTGATGAGGGTGGCTACTTCTGCCAGCTCTACACCGATGACACACACCACCAGGTGGCGACGCTGTCGGTGGTGGTGCCCCCGGAGATGCCTACCGTGGAGGTGAAGACCGAGGCAGTGGAGGGAGGAGAGGTGGAACTCACATGCTTGTCCCCACGGAGCAAACCACCAGCCACCCTGCGCTGGGTTCGGGACCGCAGAGAGATCCCTGGTGAGTTTCATTTAAATATGACCGTCATTTCAGATTCAGATTCAAATGTGTATGTATATACTATACATGCACTTACAAAGCATATACAAACACAAAAGTGTCCACTTTTATTAAAAAATCTCTCACATGAGTGCATATTTACTCTGTCTCTTTGTCTGACTCTCTGTCTTCACGGTAAATGTCATGCATTTCGACGAATCTCTCTGGCAGCCAGCTCTCTCTCCACCATGTGTTTGCTCATTGGCACATTTTCCCCTCTATTGCTTTATGTCACTCTATCGAATTTCAAATGCATCTGTCCATCTGGGTCCCTTCGGATGTGTGCAGAGGAACGCTTTTCTTTTCTTTTTTTTGTCAAATTTTCACCCCCACACAGAACTGGATCCAGGTGGGGCTTCAATCTGTGCCTTCCTTTCATTTCTGTCAACTCTATCTCACGTTTGCTTGCTTTCTCTCCCCCTTCTATTCCTCAATGCCATCACATTTGCTCTATCTTTTTGTTTCAGCTTTCCTTTTCTTGGCTCCAAGAAGAGAATGACAAAGAGACAGAGAAACAGGGAAAGTGCAGGCTGAGATTGTAGGCTTAGTGCACCATTAATGTCGTTTGAATATAAAGTTGTGAGCAGAGAGTGTCTCTCGACCGATTTAGTAAGAGAGGACTCAGCTTGAATTTGGACTTCTGAGCCCATCGCTGGTCCGCTTCAGGGGAAATAATTTAAATGTCTGCCCGATCAAGGTTATTTAAGTGATATCACACTAGTAAGAGTTCTATAAACAAGTCAAGTAACTTAATGTTTCAGACAAAATTTGCTGTTAATTCGCCAAGTATTCGCCAAGCCTCATGCAAAAGGACACAGCTCCTCAAACTGCTCACATATTCTGGTCTGGAACACCACAATCATAGACAAGTGGAGTGAACATTGAAACAGCCCTGTGTTATACAACGCAGCGTTCATGTCATGGTATTATGAGGTGGTAACTCTTTTGGGTATTGGGTTACCCAATTACTCTATTGAGATTGGGTAACATTTTACAACAGGGGTCCTTAAATCGGGCCCTGGAGTTTAGCTCAAGTTCTGATTAAACTCTCCTTACCTGTAACACTGAAGACCTTGATTAGCTTGTTCAAGTGCCTTTGATTAGGGTTCGAGCTAAATGCTGCGTTCACACCATGTCGTAATTACCGTAATTACCCTAATTACGAGATGACAACGTGTGCGTTTTTGTAGGCCGAGCCGGAAGTTAGCATCACCCTGGTTCCCCTGACAAAAACCCAATTTGACTTCTGGATTATTGCAGAAAATCTGTGAAGTTAATTTCTTACACGTTTTGTTCATCATCTTCACAAATGAACACAACTTTTATGAATTTTGAAGCTTAAATACAATTCGCAGAAGTAAAAAGCTATATGTAGGCTATAAACAAGCGACATTTCTGTTGCATAATTTTAGCGCCACCATCACTAAGCTTCCGCCAATGTGCCAACACATACAGTAGTTAGAATAGTTTGCAAGAGTGTGATTATAAACACAAAAAAGGCTGTGAAACAACCTCTGTAGTCCTTTTAGGCCATTTTGTAGTAACAACCTTTTTGAAATGCACAAGGGGTAGTAATAGTGATGCGCAATGTATTGGCCGCCAAATCAGTATCGGCCAATCACCGTGATCTATCACCTTTCAACTTGATGGTTTTGAATTGCTTTAAATATGATTGGAATAATAGAGTTATATTAGAAAAGAAAAGTGCAGCTCAAGGCTACGTAAAATTATAATGAGAACATTATAATTGTGTACTTGGGACATCACATTTTGTTTCAGACTCTCAAAAATTATATAAAAATTTGACACAAAAATAAATACTTCAGGATGATCGGTTTAAGGGTTTTAGCCTCCAAAAATGTGTCATCTTTGTATTGTTTATTTTTTTATTTCATGATACATAACATTAACTACTATCAATAAATTAGCCTTTTCTAACTGGTTCATAAGACAGATCTAAATCTAGATCTTACAAGTTAGAATCCTGTATGTAATTACGGTAATCTTGACATATCCTTCATGATTATAAACTCTTTTTGACCCCACTCTCTATCGGCCTACACTTCATCTTCTCTGTTTCATTACCACTTTTCTGCCCTTCACTCGCCCCTTGTAATTTCGTTTTTCATCATCAAATTAAAACTTAATAGTCTCACTGGGGTAATAGAACCTGTTCTGTGGTTGTGAAATCACTTTGTGTAAGGAATATCGCTCAGCGCATCGAATTCGTACTTTTTGAAGTAACCAGTGCGAGCGTGCAAAGCTTTGAATGAAAGGTATGCAAATAATGTCATTGTTCAAATTTGGGCAGACTGACTTCTAAAAACCCCTCAATTCCTTTCCATCCCTCTCTTTCGTTCAGGTGTGATCTCTCAGCAGGAGAACGGAAAGACTGTGAGTGTTTCCAACACTATCCGTATCCCCGTGGAGAGGAAAGATAACGGAGCGGCGCTGAGCTGTGAGGCGTCTCACCCGGCTCTCGTGGCGCAGAAACGAGTTCGACACTACAGCCTGGACGTTCACTGTGAGCCAATAATGCCGTCACGTTTCCATGGCTACTGCCATATTAGACTGATTAACGTTGTTATTAGCTCGTAGAAGCCCCATCTGTTTAAACATGTTCAATTGGCAAGCCTCTAACAAGGTTTCTTTTGTTTGTGTTACATCTTGCCTGCTATGATAAAGAACTAGAACTCAACAGTATCCCATTACACACCACATTGTTAAAGGGTTAGTTCACCCAAAAATTATTACTCACCCTCATGTTGTTCCATCCCCTTAAGACTTTCGTTCATCTTCGGAACACAAATTAAGATATTTTTGATTAAATCTGAGGGCTGGATCACTCCTCCATACGCTTCTTAAGGGATCGAAACTGGCCGGCCCAAAAGTTGTGAAAGACATTAGTCCAAGTGACTACAGTGGCTTCTTAAGTTTATCAAACGACAAGAATACTTTGTGTGCGCAAAAAAAAAAAAACTTTATTCAACTATTAATTTGCTTCTCTGTGGGCCGTGAGATTTCATGTAGTGAAACTATGCAAAGCTTCTAAAATGCTGATTTAATGCTCAAGAAACATTTCTTATAAATGCTTCTCGCTAATTATTATTCAATGTTGAAAACAGTTTTGAATTTTTTTTTTACAGAATTCTTTTATGAAAGTTTAAATGAACAGCATTTATTTAAAACCTTTGTAATATTATTAATTATAGTCATTATTTATACGTAATTAATTATGTCTTCATTGTTACTTTTTATCAATTTAACGCATTCTTGCTGAATATAAATTTTACTCATCCCATCATTTTTTAATGATAGTGTATTACATTTTTATTCTTAAATAGTTAAATAGATAAATCTTGTATGTGTGTTTATTATAATTATTATTCCTCTCACATTGGCCAAATTGAAATTCCAGAGGAACATTCAGTTGTGAGTGAGTGATTTGTTCCGATCCAGTCACTTATGTAGTTCCGTCTTAGTCACAATACTTCCATTGAAGGCAGTAGGAGATCACTAGGCTTTTTGACTGTGCTTTTTTCATTTTTTTTTATTCATTCTCTCTATCTTTCTCTTTATCTCTGCAGTTGCTCCTACGGTGAAAATCATTCCCCCTCAGGGCATCCTCCGAGAGGGAGACTCCCTCAGTCTCACCTGCTCTGTTACCGGCAACCCACTGTGAGTGTACAGGAGCGTTTGTGGGTTTTTCTTTCTAAACGTATCTGTCAGTTTGTGTGTGGGAGAATTTGATGGATGTGAAAGCATGTGTGGAGTTCTGTTTCTACATGTGCTTTAAAAACTAATCATCTGAACTGGTCCCAGAGGAGCAGCTTTTATCTTCTAACAATCCAAAATGCTTAAAGAGGATCATCTGAATCCAGCTCCAATAAAGTATAATGACTCAGAACAAAAACAGTCCTGCATCTGTGCATGACGGAGAACAGCCTGGACTCTATCCTCTGTTCTTCCACCCATACCTCACTCCCTCATTATTTCCCCTTCAATTTCAGTTTCACTGGAAAAATAAAAGAAAAACGTATATTATATTACTATTTTATAACAATTACTGCCACATATATTTTTAATTAATACATTTTGTAGGTGGAAAAAATTAATTATTATTGTATATTATGATTTATTTTGCAATTACTGCCACTATTTATTTTTTATTTATAAATTATAAAAAGATATTTATTTTATTTTAATAAATGTAGCAGTAAAGATGGAAGTAATAAAAAATAGTAATAACATGCAATACAATTAAACAGGATAAAATAAACATTCATAGTGAATGTTAACGTCCCCTTGTGGTGAAAATCAAGCTTTTATTGTTGTTTATATTATCTATGCCTATGTGGTGTTTTTAATATGCTTTTAAAACCATATTGCTCTACTGACAAATGAAGTAGGCTCTTTTCTGCCAAACTATTTCAAACATCCTTGCAAATGATGTTGGCACTGGGCTATTGTCAGTCAGACCACCCGCTCCGTCCAAAGTATATGTACACAAGAGTTCTGACTGCTACCGTCTTTATACTTTAAAATAATCGTGAAATCGCAGCGTAGCTACGGCTTTTCTCGAGTAGTGGAAGAGTTTTGTGTTGCATTTAGTGCAATTATTTTATATCAGGTTATACAAATAAAAATAGGCTGATTGAAAAAAACAGACTTCCAAACTTTTTTGATGCATGCGTATCCTTTGCTAGCATTTGAATTTCCTTTACCAAGTTTCAGAGTTTTTCAGTTCTCCTTTGTCAACTTTTCTTTTTTCTGTCTTTAGAAGACTTTTGTCTCTGTTTTTTCTCTTTTTCTGTGGCTCAACCGTGGTCACTGAGCCTCTTTTGCCTAAGAGGCTGTGAGCAGAAAGCCATTAAAACCTCTCCAGAGCCTCGTCAGGAACCGCTACAGAAATGAAAGATGGAGAGATAGAGAGGTTGCTTGAGCTGCCACTCATTTTACGCTGAAATGGGGGACTGAATGAATGAGTGAGGGAAGGAACGAAAGAAAGATGGGCTCAGATGGCTTTTAGCTGGGAAAGAGAAATGAAAGGCTATGTGATTTATGCGATGGGGAGTAAGAGAGTGTGAAACGTGTAAATGTTTAATTGTAGGGGCATGTTTGAAGATTACAGAATGCAGTGATGAGAAATGAGAATAGACTGCACACCCACAGAGAGAACGCTCTCTGGATAGGTTGAGATAAATGAGTGTATTGATGGGAGGGATGAGAGATGAATCCAGATGCCACTCTACGGTAACTGAACTCACAGTACACTGCGTCGTGCTGCTTGGTTATAAAGCCATTACGATCATGTTCTTCCGACATTAATTACCAATTAAACATGGTCTGCATTTGTTGGAGGGGTGTGTTTATTATTCCTTCCTCAGTGCTTTGGCTGGCTCATGCATGTGAGAATGCGTGTGTGTGTGTGGTACTGTATCCTGAATCCTGTGAGGGCTGTTATAATTAAAAGTGCCCCGTGGGATTACGGTGTGATGACGTAGACTTGTATCCCAGCCAGGGTGGATGAGGGATGAGGCGTTTCACAGGCGGTGGGCTCAGAACAGAAGCCTCTGGCTTTTTTTCCCTACAGTGTCCGTGTATCTTCTGCTATTGTGGATCACCTCGCAGCTGTTTTGTGTGTGTGTGTGTGTGTTTTCAGTAATCTCCTCCTTTCGTGCTCTTTTGTCTCCGTCTGCCTAGTATCTTCTAGGACTATTCTCCTCTCCTCTCTTATCTGCAAAATATTGAGTGTATAATATATACACTTTCCAGTAAAAACAAAATCCAATATCCTCAAAAAAGATATTTGCATCTTAAGTGGCTTATGGTGGCCGAGACCTCAACACGATGCGAAGAAAACGCATGCAAATGAAGAAAACATCTTCAGCAGTTTTACAACACAAGTGTGCTCCAAATACTCACAACACAAGCAAATACAGAAACGCGCTGCAAATAGCACAGACCGCAACGGAAATGTTTTCAGGGGACCCCAATAAGTGACGAACCCAGCTGGGACGTGCTTATTGCTCAGAAGTGAGCATCCCTATGCCCTACTCCCTTCGAAGGGCAGAGCCCTTGAAGTGAGGACTTTGGAGTGAGCAGGGCACTTGTGTGCCATTATGTAGCCGTTTGGAACGCACTTGGCGAAGGAAGCAATGAAAAAAAACAATTTCCTCATAATTTTTTACCTGGGATGTTCCCATGACAATGCAGCACTGTGTCCGTCAACTGAATAGCTGTTCTTGTGACAATATTATATTATTGATAACTGTTGGAAATTAATATACATTTTATACAAAAAAGGTACATATCTGTGTGTATCAACTTTAAAACTTGCCGTCTGATCTTTGGACCCTGCATTACCTATCATTTCTTACCTATTCAACTTATTTAAACATAGCATGACAAGAAATGTACATTATAACTGATGTATAGATTAATATCTTACCCTCATGTTCTTTTTCTCGATCTATTTTGTTTTGTTTTTTAGCTTTTTACTCTTCTTTTCTCGTTTGGATTCTGATGACATTGAACATATTGTAAATACATTTTGTATATTGTATACAATGTTGCATGTCATAAACATGTCATCTCTGTATGTTTTGCAAGAAGACAAAGTTTTTAAAAATAATAACGAAAAAAGTAGACCGAGCAACAAGCACGTCCCAGTCGGGTTCGTCACTTATTGGGGTCCCCTGGAAACAACAAGAAAACAAGATGTTTTCTTAATTTGCGGCTGTTTTTTTCTATTTGCATGTGTTTACTTCAATTGCAGCTCGTTGAGCTAATTCAACTGATTCGAACACTGATTCATTCAGGAACAAATTAAGTCTCTTTACCCAATGAGATCAATTAGATTTATTGAATTGTTCTTAGAAATGTACTGGCGTTAATGTTTATACAAAAAACATAATACTAAAAAATATTCCTTTGAAAAGTCTTGTATATACGTTTTTTTAATAACTTGTTCTTTAATGTGGATTTTATTTACTTAACCCCCCCCCCCATCCTTTTATGTCTTTTTCATCTTTTTTATCTTGTAAGATTTCTATTTCTTTCCTCCCAGGTGTCTCATTAGATTTGTTTTTCCAGCTTTTCTTTGAATGCCTTGTTCCTCCTTTGATAGCTACTTGATTATTTCTATTAAAGATTGTCAGATTTTTACAGTCTGTCTTTTCTTCTTTTCCAGACCACGTGACATCCAGTGGTCACGAGTGAACGACACTCTTCCTGAGAGGGCGGAGAAAACAGCCAACATCCTCCAGGTGTCTCGCCTCAGCCAATCACACAACGGCACTTACCTCTGTCAGGCGCATAATAATTATGGCCGTGCAGCTGACCACTACACACTGCTGGTGTATGGTAAGAAGACAACCGTCCCCGGTCACATGATATAAACACTAAACTACAATACATCCCACATTTGTGCATGTGAAAGTCTTAAGGTTTTTATATGAAGCCTGTTGCCACACCACTCAGAATTGCAAAACAATTCCAAGTGTATACGCGTGAACACCTACACTTTTTTTGCTGAGAACAACGTGGGTTCTTTGTGGCTACAGTACAGAGGTGGTTTACTGTGGGTTTGGATGTGACAAACTCGTGTTTTTCTCCCACCATGGTGTGTTTTTTTAGTCCTCCCCCTCCTGGCCAGGTCTGCCCCTTGTGGCTGTTCAGAGAACTGCACTCTTCAGCTGTGTCTGTAGACCTGCAGGATGTGTGCTGTATTTTGAAAGAGTCTAAGAAATGAGATCCCCAGAGGTCTCCCTTCTTTCTTTCTCTTTTTTCCTCTTTTTTTTTTTATCGCCGCATGGTAACGACAGCCATCAAATACGCACGTTAACGAGGCAGCTCGGAGAGCGCAGGTGGGTGGGAATGTCATCTTTCATCCTGCTTCTATTCCTCGCTCCCTCTCTCTTCTGCTCTTTCTGTGTAGGTGAGCCTCTTAGCTTTGAAACACCTCTGCACTTTAGAGAATGTCCCAGGAATCCTGTTTATTCTCCTTTCCTTTCTTCCTTTATTCCGTCCATGCTTCTTACTCCCTTCATTTGTTTCTTCCATTCTTAATTTCTTCCGACTTTGTTTGTTTGAACTCTTTCCTTCCTTACTTTTTTCCTTGCTTTGTTTCTTATACCTTCCTCTGTCCCTCTGATCCTTCTTTTGTTTTCCAACGTTCCTTCCTTGTTTCGTTCTTTACATAATTTTTTCCTTTCTTCCTCAATTTATTCCTTCTTTTCTTCTTTCCCTTTTCCATATCTCTGCCGCCTTTTATTTCTTTGTTTA
The DNA here is from genome assembly GCF_016745375.1 of Pimephales promelas. The sequence goes on along the minus strand of NW_024121222.1, from coordinate 1,579,980 downwards.
CTGTTTTCCCTCCTTCATTTCTTACCCCTTTATGTCTTCCTTGTTTCACCCCTTCATTTCTTCATTTCATTCCTTTCACTCCTTTATTCCTCTCTTTGTCCCTTATTTTCATTCTTCATTCCTTAATTTCTTCCTTCCAACCTTCCTTTCATCCTTACTCCTTTCCTTCCATGGGTTTCTTTTTCTTTTTCTTCCCTAGCTCAATTTGTTGTTTTATTTGCCCCTTTCATTCCATCCTTCCATCTATCCTGTTCTTCCTCCACCCCTGCCTCTCCTCCCTAGCTGTTTCACCTTTATGTTCCTTTCTTTCTTTCATCCCTTACTTCCTTCCTTCCTTCCTTCCTGCCTGCTTACCTTCCCTTCATTCTATTTCCCTTCCATCCATCCTGTTCTTCCTTCACCCCTTCCTATCCTACCTTGCTTCCTTCCTATCTTTCTTTCACCATTCATGTTTTCCTTTCTTTCCTTTCTTTCCTTCATCCTTCCTTCCTGTTCCCCCTTCTCTCCTCCCTCTCATTCCTCGCTTCCTTCCGATTTTCTATCACCATTTCTGTTTTCTCCTTCCTTTCATCGTGTTTTCGATCCTTATTTCTTCATTCCTTCCTTTCTTTGTCTTGTTGTCTCTCCTACACAGAAGACAGGCCTCCCCATTTAATGTGTTTATGTGGGAGTAAATGAACAAGATTTGGTGTTAACTCTCAGCGGTATCAGCGTATTTAGGTTTCATCCGCTGGAAATCCCATGCTCAGTCCAACTAAAAAGAGAGAAATGTCTGACTTCTGAAGGCTGAAAGAGGATGAGGGAGAACCATTGAGATGATGAGTCAGCAGTCACAGTGACACGTGAGGGTGGAGGACGGCTGATCTACTGTAAATATCTTGCTGCTTCGCACTGACAAACTTTTTCCCACTGATTTATTTTGTCTAAAGTGACCAAAACGTGCAACATGAGGAGCAACCAGCCAATATGAAATGATTATAAACTGAAGGTAGATGAGAGAAAGACTGAATGAAACAGAGAGAAATGGAGAGAAGTGACACAGATAGGGAAATGAGGAAGACAAAAGGACAGAAGAGGAGGAGACTTTGTTTTTTCTGGAATTTAGCAATTTACTCTGACTGATATGCAAGTTTGTATTTACCACATGGCTCAACAGGTACGCCTGTCTGTGCTACTTAATCTCTGTCTGTCTGGAAACTTTTACATTTGCATATATATTCGGTGCATACTTTTTTTTTATTTTGTTTTATCAAAACAAGTTTTTGTGTGTGTGTGTGTGTGTGTGTGTGTGTGTGTGTGTGTGTGTGTTGCTACGTTTTTAGATTGATTTAAATGTATCTGTGTGCTTCAGGTTTTGCCTAAACAAGAACTGTTAAAGCTGAAATCAGGGTGCAGCCAAATGTCTCCATGAGGAAAATGTCTTAAAGGGATAGTTCACTTTGAAATTAATTTTTGGTATGTTTTGGCTTACCTCAAGGGCATCCAAGATTGTTGTCTGTCAGTCATATATTGCAGGTATGGGGGTCCACCTAAAATATCATGCACAGAGAAGTCAAAGTTAAACATGATTTAATGACTCGAGTCGTAAATGTAAGTACACATTGATGGTCTAAGACACGAAATGAGCGGTTTGTGTGAGAAAACGAACAGTATTTATATAGTTTTTACCTCTTGTAATCACTGTCATGTCCAAGTGATCTGAATCAGTTGTCCAATATTCAGCTGAATAATGCCCAACGTTCTGCCGGAAGTGATCGCTTGCGCGTCAACGTCACACGTTGTTACTCACTTCCACATATGATGCTCATTCAGTGGTCAAACGTTCAGAGGAGAGTCCCCTGGAGACATCCCTATGTAAAACAGCAGCAGTAGACATAGCCATGTTGGACCTTGTTGCAGATAAAAGCCATTACAATCAAATGGCCTCAGAGAGCCACTGAGATTGAAATGAGAGAAAAGAAAAGAGAGATGTACAAAAAGAGATGGAGGGAGAACCAACAATGCTCGCAGGAGAGAGAAAAAGATGTGGCTCTAATTAGGAGAAACAACATGGGCACTTTATTAATGAAGTGAAACTTTAGAAAAAGAGAAGGAAGCATAAGCAAGAGGGGATGTAGTAATTGAATATGTCATTTTTTTACCTTTGGATAGTCATGACAGGAATATTAAGCAAGGTGAATCAAGGAGTGTGTCGAGTTGACGACAGAGACTTGGCCTTTGAGCAGAGAGGGGAGAGGTGAGCGACTGTGGGATTTACGGACTCCGTAAATGGAGGATTAGAACACAACTTGAACATCTGCCACTCTTTCTTTCTTTGGTGGTATAATGTGGCACAAAACTTGTTGTCCCAAAAACACAGAGAACATTGCTGACTTGACTCACCCAAACATCTGTGTGATGAAATGCCTTGATCAGCTTCCAGCCTGAGCCATAATGATGTGCAGGAGAAAGGAAAGAAGAAACGCCTTTTAAATTATTGGTTTTGAAGAAAAGTGCAGGAAAACAGAAATGTAAGGAACGAGAAAGTGTGAGCACTGAAAAGAGAAGAGAAGGGAATGAGGGACAGGAAAGGAAATGAGAGAAAAAAAGGATCTGAGTGATGGAATAGAGGTCATTATTTACTCACCCTCATGTCATTCCAATCATGTATGGCTTTCTTTCTTCTGAGGACAAAAGAAAACATTTTACAGACTGCGTTTCATGCAATTACAATGAATTGGTGCTGAAGCTTTCAAGCCTAAATATTATGCAAAAGCACCATAAAATAACCGAAAAGTGATCCACATGATTTGTTTTTGTAAGTTGTGTGCAAAATCTTTGTTTGAGAAACAGACCAAACCAAAGTCATCATTAACTGCAAGAGTTTTTTTTCTCTCTCTCTTTTTTCCACTTTTCAATTCATTTATTTTTATGGTTATTATGAGAGTAGCGGTTAAGTGTAATTTATTTGATCAGTGGATTTGGGATCTTTTCAGTGAATATCCTGCAGTTTCACGAAACAGTTTCAACTCACTGATCAGGTTGCAGCAGTTTTTTAGAGATATCAATGAATCACAATGTAAATTTTGGTTTGTTTCTTACACAAATCAATTTTAAGAATACAGAAGACTTGGAAATATTCATATTGATAACATTTATGAAACTTTCATGGAGCTTCTGTGTCATGTCTGCCTGTCCTTGTTTATGGCCTGAAAAATGTCGATAACACTTTACTTGAAGAGGCGTGCATAAGACTGACTTGACACCTTCATAACCATGACATGACATGTCTTGAATATGAAGTAAGGTTTATGCATGTTGATGACAACTGTCATTACGTGTCTTTCGCTCAACAATGACATTTTGAATGCATATATGACATTGTTTATGATGTCTTTAACTTGACATAAAATGAAGTTAAACTGTCATGTGGTTGGCTTTGACATTGGCTGTCATGAGGCCATTATAACTGTGTCATGAATATTTTTCTAGACCTCAACTACTGTGATACAAATTGAATTTGTCATTAAAATGTTATAATGGCTTCATGACAGCCAATGTCAAAACCAACCACCTGATAGTTTAATGTAATGTTAACCAATAAAACTAGGTGTTTTTTTTAAGTTTGATAATTAATCTGCTAATGTCATGTTTATGACAGGTTATGATGTATCGGTTTATGTCAAGGTGTCATAACAAACACATCTAAAACAATAATGAGCGAATGACACTTAATGACAATAGTCACAAACATGCATAAAACCTCCTTCATATTCATAACATATGTGATGTCATGATTATGAAGGTGTCATGTTAGTTTTATGCACACCCTTTCAAGTAAAGTGTTACCAAAATGTCTCTATTTATGTTCTAAAGAATAATAAAGTCATACAGGTTTGGAATGACACTGGAGTGAGTACATAATGACAGCACATAATTTACATTTTGGGGTTAACTATGCCTAAAAGAAAATTTTCAGGAGATCTATACCTTTAAGGTGTTGGGGGATCTGTCCCTTTGACCATCTGAAATGTTTTAAAATGTAGAGGTTTTGCCACAGTAGAAGACGAGAGGATTTGATAGGAGAGGAACGAGAGAGATGATTAGCTGAAGAGTCAGGGTGGTCTCGGGATATTGATCCGTGTCTGGCTATTGATCAGTCTGGTACCATGCTGTTAATCCCTCTGAGTTTTGAAGGCCACACACATACGCAACCGAAAACTTGCTGCATATAAAGGATAGGCCCATATGCAGAGAGAGTAGCTGCGAACCAGCAACAGGAACGAGATGGGTCGAGAGAAAGCGATATTAGAGGTGTGGAGGATGGTGAGCAGAGCAGCAAGATTGATGATCTTTGGGATGGAGGGATTGAAGATTACAGTGAGAGAGAGAGTGCTGAGCCCAGGGTGCACAGTAACTGCAGTATTTTGCAGCGGTGAGGAATGAAAGGGTGGAACAGGAAACTGCTGCACCCTGCTGGCTGGAGATGTTACCCGCACAGAGCCCCTTGACCCTGCCAGAAGGGCGCAATTTATGAACAACACTGTTTATCTCTATAGCTTACACTCACATACACAATGACAGGCCTCATTTTGCTGGTTTCCTCTTGCATGTGCTTGTATGTAGCTGCAGTAGTCTGTTAATAACCCTGTTGTAATGCCATTCCCTTGTAGTGTTTGTCCCTCCCAACCCTCATCCTGCCATCGCTCACCCCACCCTTCCATCCTCCAGTTTTGCAAAGGAATACGAAGGTAACCCTTCTACCATCACCTCACCTTTACTCATCATTCATTTCCTTGAAGTGTTTATTCCACCAGTCATGCTTTAGGTTTACATGATTTAACATTCTTTTCTTTCCCTTGCCGTTTTTCTACCGTAGCTTTTAAAAAGATGTAAACAACCTCTTTTGTTACTGGCTATTCACATGTGTAATAATGAGTGACAGTTTTATTACAGTGCTTGCACAGAGCAATGTAATATATATTTTTTTGTCTCGTTCTTCGTCTTCTACACAAATTTCTGCATCCATCATTTGATTTGTAAATAATTTTGTTCATTTTCTTCATAATTTATGATGTATTTTCACTTGTTTTGACAGACTAAACAAATGTAAGTCGTACAGCAGCTGCGTGGAGTTATGATCCTCTGTGAAAGCAAAATTTTCAGATCCGATTTGACAGCATGTGACATGATCCTACTGGATATGATATATTACATTTGAAACTTTTCAGTCATTTTTGTGACTTTATCCAAAACACACTCTACTTTAAATGGATGTTACAAAGACAGGACACTAGGCTCAGAATATACCTTATTTATCCATCTATATTGCATATTACTGTCAATCTCTACCTATCTCTCTCAATCTTTGGTTTCACAACTTTTCAATCGCTTTATCTAAAACTTGAATATTTCCTTGTTTGCTACCATGTTATTTCCTTCAGGAAATGCAAATCCAGTTTTCTTTAATTGTCTTCCACCTCATTCTCCACCTTAACATATGCAAATTCTTCCCTGACGGCTCCGCTCCGATGCTTGCCTTTAAACCGGTTTTGTTCCATGTTTTCTCCTGTTAAATCCACTAATTTCTCATCTTCTCATTCATGTTTTGTGTTTATTAATGTCCCTTAAGATCAATGTGCACACTCTCCTATTGTTTTCCAAGTGCCCTTATCATTTGAAGCACTAGCGCTGCTCTCCAGAGGATCTACTCCGCTGCGGTGCCATGTTTTTCATTAGAATTTAAGAGTTTGCGAACAGAAGAAGAATCACATGCTGAAAGAGAGTGTAAAAGAGAGCACAATGACCTCTTAAAAGAGGCCTAGCTCTACAGCAGCATCGCTTGTCATTCATGATGTTGTGGGATGTGAGGTCGGGTCAGACGAAAGCCCTTGATCATCCCACCTGACAGAACTACTGAGAGACTGTACTGCAAGACCTCGACATCACGCAACACTGCACAAGCCTCACACCTCAACACACTGACCTGCAGAGGAAGATATCCAATGCGTTTTCATTTTGTGCACTTCAAAGTGTACAGTCATTCATTGCACATATGACTTTTTGCCTTTCTTTTCTTCACGCTCTAACACACAAACCTTTTCCATCAATCTCATTTCTTTTTCTCTGTCTTGCTCCTCTTCTTTCTGAATCGTATTGTTTGCGGTCTCCAACATCCAGCAAGAATTGAAGGGGTAAAGACTGTTTTCCAGAACAGACTGGGAGAAAGACAGTTGCGAGTGGAAGCGACAGAGGCTGTGGTCTCTTTAATGTCACATTCTCAGCACCGGTTGGCTGGTTCCCTGAAAAGTGCATGTGAGGCGGGCAGCAGCGTTAATTTTTCATCGTTACTGAAACGGATTCTAATGAAATGTTACTCAACAGCCTGTTCAAAGGCAACCTCCCTCACTCCATATCTCCCACTGTTTCTCTAGCATTTGCGGTGAAGGTGAAGTGTGTAATTTTTTCTTGATGTTTAAATACTTTTTCTTATCCTAGTTTAATGTGCAGAGACAACTGTAAGTAAGCCACTTAGGCTGAATTAAGCCACAGAACAATGAAAACGTTGTTCTGTTTGTTTGACAATCCTATCAGCTTATCCAATAGTGTGATTTTGGGGGGTGGGGCTATCAATTTGGCTTACCATTGGAAAAACAAGTGTTTTTGAAACCAAACATTATTACACACTTTACCTTAAAATTATCAGTTTTCAAAAATTTGATTTATTCACTCAAGTGTTTCAAAAGCTATATGCTATTCTGAGTATCCTCACACCGCTCCAATGAGGGTTCATAGCGAACATGCTCGTTAAAGGGTTAGTTTACTCAAAAATGAAAATTCATTTACTCACCCTCACATCTGTTGAACACAGAAGATATGGTTACAATGCAAGTCAATGGTAAACAAAACTGTTTGGTTATTAATATGTTATGTTCCACAGAAGAAGTCATAAAGTTTTGGAACTACAGTATATGTGACCCTGGAAAAAAAAAACAGTCACATGGGTCAATTTTTGGAAATTGAGATTTATACAGCACATAAATATCCTTTCCATTGATGTATGGTTTGTTATGATAGGACAATATTTGGCCGAGATACAACTATTGCATTCACTCACAAAAATAAATGTTTTGTATCTTTACGATAATTTTGACCCATACAATGTATTTTTGGCTATTGCCACAAATATACCCATGCTATGACTGGTTTTGTGATCCACGGTCACATATGAGGGTGAGTAAATGATGACAGAAGTTTACTTTTTAAATAAACTATCCCTTTAAGCTCCAAAAATGAAGGAAAAACTAAATTAGAGTGAGAAACACTGATATTTAAGATATTATTCACTGATAATCTTCCTCTCCAGAGAGCTGTTAACTCAATAACCACTGCAACCTGATCTTTGAGTAAGTGAGTTGGATCAGTGAACAATTTATTTTCATTTAACTTATTGATCTATTTTATAAATTGGACTGAATGATTTGTTCAAATCATAGTTCAACTTACAGCTCACTGATAATATACAATAAGTGGATAATGACTAAAATGCCAGTTTGTTCAAATCTCATAATGCTCATTTTTAAGCAGCAAAAGCATGATCTAATGTTAGAAAATTATACCTTATGGGCTCTATGCATGGCGTTATTTTTCGGTGAAGGATTAAGGATGCTCGATAACTTCCGCCGATCATAGAGTCCAATGCAATACCGAGAATTTATATTGAATTTTATACTCCTGGTTATACTAATGAAACGTTAGTCACAAAAACAGATAAAACAGACACCCCTCGTTGTGTTTATGCTTCTTTTTAAAATTATATTAAATAAACATAACTATATATAAAATTACATCTAAACGTATGTACGTTTCGTTTCAAAGACGGGAGGACAGTAAATATTGAAGACTCTGCCATAATCCCGTTTTCTCCAGTTTTCCTCCGCTTTAATCTACACAACCGGAAATGGACGAGCATCCTTACGTCAAATGCGGAACTTATGCGTGCATATAGTCCATTGTAAAGAATTACCTTTTTACAGCTTTCAGAGTTTAACAGCCATGGTCAAGAACTATCATTGCAGTTTTATTCCATAGAAATAAAGTCATTCAGGTTAGGTTCTCATATTGTGCCACTTTCTCTCTTCTGCTCTTTCTATCTATGTTTTCTCTATTTTTCTTATTCCAGGTCTCCCATTTTCTTTTCTACCCACCGCTGTGTGGTGTAAACAGGTTGTTAAATATTTAAGGGGTCCAGGCTCATGATGGTTCAGAGTGTCTCTCTGCCCCTCACTGTTTCCTATCTTGTCAGAAAAAAAACTGAATGGTATACTTCACACACACACAGCCATCTTACCTCTGCTGTCAGTCTTTTTTTAACTAAAAAACAAACAAACAATTCCAAGCAATAAAATAACAGGATATTTTAATCACATTTCTGTCTCTTTCTTTGTTTTCACAAGTCACTTTGAACTGTTTTTAGTCCAAATGCTAAATCTAAAACCATTCTCTTTGTGTTTGTGTGTATCTCAGACCCTGGAGCAGTGGTGGAAACCCACAGTGCTGTTCCGTATGCAGTGATCGGGGGCATCCTGGCTCTGCTGGTCTTCACTGTCATCTGTGTGCTCATCGTCACCATCTGGTGCTCCGTCCGACAGAAAGGTTACCTCCTCTCTCCACACACTTAACCTGTGGTGACACAATGACATGATGCGCCTCACCTTCTGAGGCAAGGGAGAAAATAAAAAAAAATATCTAAGCAGTAGAATGTGTGTGAGGGAAGATAAAGCCTGGTTCACACTGCACCAATTAACATCAACCAGGTTAAAACATTTATCTAGTTTGTTTGCTGGTGCATTGAGAGCCAGCATTAACAGGAAATGGAAACAGAACTGTTGTAGATGGTGATTTAAGGTTGGGCTGTAAAATATACTAAGTGATGGTGGTAGAAATGTCTCCATGTAGAGATTATGCAATAATGTTTATTCTGCTATAGATTTGAATCAGTGAGCAGAACTGCCCTATGTTATTTTTATGTGACATGGAGTAATGTGAAAATACAGAGCAAGATATGAGGATGAACTTATCAAATGGTGTTTGTTACAGGCAAGAAATCCAAAGCAGAGTTTTTTTTTATTTATTTATATTTCTGAGCCAGGACACATTAAATTTGTATTGTTGCATGTGTTTTGTATATCTGCTATTTTACATTCATCCAATCAGAATTCATAGTATTCAGTTATATAATATTAGTTATAAACACTACCATTCAAACATTTTTGGGGTAAGATTGGGGCAAGGACACACTTAAAGTGACAGTAAAGACGATTATATTGTTATCAAATAATTTTATTTAAAATAAATTATGTTCTGTAAGCAACTAATTGGTATGATTTCTGAAGAATTATATGACACTGAAAAGTAATGGCTGCTGAACAATCAGCTTTGATACACAGGAATAAATTACATTTTAAAATCTATTAATGAAGACTTGTGCAAAATGTACCTTTACATGGTGTTTGAACATAAATGTGTGTCGGCAGTGTGTACACAACCACCCTGTAATGGTAAACATCCACCCTATCCTTTTTTTTAATCCCCATAAATAATAAAATCATAAATCATCAATGCGACATCACAAATGCTTAGGCCCCGCCCATGACTGATGACAGACTCCGCCCTATTACAGGTTTCCCGCTGGGTCTTAAAAAGCCTTAAAAGAATTTAATTTATTAATTTGGAAATAATACCTTAAAAAGACTTTAAAAAGTCTTAAATTTTGATGTCCTGAAAAATTGTGCTGTATGAAATGTAACATCTCCGTATTGTATTATTCCTCAAAAGTTTCATTTGTCAGCATGGAATAAGTAGCTAGCTAATGTTAAAAAAAAAACAACAACAACATTGTTCGGCAAACTTTCTTGTGGCCTACTGAAATGTTTTTATTTTTCACACCTGCTTGGCTTATCATCTTTTACCCATTCCACATTTGAAAAATAAATGAACACAAGTTCAAGGATTTTGTTTTTCTTTGCTGGTATAGGGACGTGAAATAGGTATTAATTTTTTATATAAATGGTCTTTAAAAGGTTTTAACTTGAATTTAACTTGAAAAAACCTGTAGAAACAACAGCATTCAAGTAAGAAATGTATTCTTAATAAAGCTATTGAAACCTGGCAAACACCTAACGATTTCATTGAGCTAAACCTCTTAACCCCTGCTGGAAATAGTTATTTGACAAAACCTCAACGTAGTGGTAGAGATGGTGGCCTGGCAGTGATCTTTAAGAACAATTACAAAGTGACTAAATATGTCATTCTTGATGTTCCAAGTTTTCAATGCGTCTCACTTCAACTTGCTGGCCCCGCTCTGCTTCTGATTCTATTGATTTATAGACCCCTTAGAAAGAACCCAAACTTCTGTTCTGATCTGACTCAGGGGCGCAACTACCCAGTTTCAAAGGGGTATGCAGCAACAATTTTAGCGTTCTGTAATGTTAAATTCAGCAGTCTGGTGCACTTTGAGAGTTCAAAATTAAAAGCTCCAACCCATTTTCAGGGTGCAAATTAAACAGAGAAAAATTTGAACCTCTTTTAGTTAGTGTCTGTCTACATTACCCTACACTACTACATAATAATAGTTATAATATTAATCCCATGATAGTAATTGCCATTAAGGCTATTGTAAAACAAATGCACAGAAAAATAAAGGAAACTTTCATAATTAGTTTTGCACTAATTTCTATACTTGAAAGATACTTGCGCATAATGACATATTTCATGGGCCAGTGTGTCAGAAAAAAAACTAAAGCTGACTTTTTTGACCAATGCATTACACCAGCACAGCGCCGCCAATTAAGCAAAAAACAAAACAAAAACAAACAACAAACAAACAAATGGGCCGCCGATGTATGAGTTTTGTGGGCCGTTAAGACAAATAAATTAAAAAAGGAAAAGCACGTCGGCCCAGCGGGAATCTCCCGGTAGTCCCGATGGCCACCGAGATATAGCCTATGCCTGGATGTCACATTTTAAATCCTACCTGTTGGCTTTCAGCAATGCATGCAGTTATTTAGCTGCTGTTGCATCAATTGACATGCCATCTCCTTTTCTCTCTTTCTTTTTCTATTTTTAGCTCCACAGCATTTTGTTTTATCCATCTTTTTCGACGACTAACTAACTACTCGTACCTGCTCGCTCAGAGCTCACGGCGCCCCCGCCCGCTCGCGATATTACCCGCCCCCCTTCTCCATGAGGGCGCCTACTCTAGCCTGGCTGTTAGTCCTCTAAAATTTTATATAACATTGAATGAATGCAGAAATGATTTAGAAACGGACAACGGCAGCTACATATAGAAATACAATATAGCCTATATATAATTTTTTTTTTTTTTTTTTTTTTTTTTTTTTACCATCGCTTTGGCGCCCCCCATTGTGCTGCGCCCCTATGCGCCGCATATAGCGCATACCCACTTTTTGCGCCACTGATCTGACTGAACTTCTCACTCTTGCTTTTGCCCGGCATGATAGAATAATGATGCTTTGTGACTTTAATATACATGTTGATTCTGATTGTACTGATGCAAATGACTTTTTGCCTGTTCTAGATTATTTTAAAGTATCTCAGCATATCGATATCCCAACACATTCTCATTCTCATACTCTCAATCTGCTCTGTACTGTTTGTATTGACAATGTGCATGTCCAGGGTCATAGTCTGATCACAAACTAATTATTTTTGATTTCTCACTACCCACTGTAAAACCTACAACTAACACTATTATATCCTACCGCAATCTGAAAACTATAACTGTTGAAATTTTCTCCACTGCCAATTGCTGTTTCTGCTCTTCCTTTCTCACTCAATCTCCTGTGTCGTGATGAGATAGTTTATGATAAATTGCTTAGGTAAGTTTTGGATGTGCTTGCTCCTTCAATAAATAGAACTGTTCCGTCTACTCACTCCTCTCCTTGGTTCACCCCTGAGCTCAGAGTTCTGAAAACTCAATGTAGGCGTCTTGAAAGACTCCACAACAAATCCCCCCTTCTTGTCCATGCCTTAGCCTTTTCTGACTCAGTAATAAAATACAAAAAAGCACTTAAAATCGCATGCTCTAACTCAGTGTTTCCCAACCCTGTTCCTGGCGGCACACCAACACTGCGTGTATTCTTTGTCTCCCTTATCAAACACACCTGATTCAACCCATCAGCTCATAATCAGGTGGGTTAATGAGCTGATGGGTTGAATCGGGTGTGTTTGATTAGAGAGACTAAGAAAACACGCAGTGTTGGTGTGCCGCCAGGAACAGGGTTGGGAAACACTGCTCTAACTATCACTACTGTTATCAACAAAGCTAAATGCAAACCTAAAGCTCTTTTTACAGAAATAAATAAACTGGTCAAACTGTCCACCATAGCTCTTACTGGTTGTGCTGATCTTTGTGAAGGTTTTCAGTTTTTCCTACAAAAGATTGACAACATCTATCAGTCATTTTCCTCTTCTCCTACTACCCCCACAATTCCATATTTGACTGGTTGTCCGCTTGACACTTTCTCACTCACAAATATACATCTGTGGTTGCAAATATGATTAACAAATCAAATTTAACTTCCTGTACACTTGATCCTATTCCAACATTTCTTCTAAAAACTCATTCTTGTTTACTCATTCAACCTATTACCCACCTTATTAAAAGGTCTCTTGCTACTACTACTGTTCCGCTTAATCTGAAAGTAGCGACCATCACCCCAATCCTTAAGAAGCCCGGTCTCGACAACGCCACTCACAGCAATTATAGACCAATATCAAATCTCGCTTTCATTGGCAAGCTACATGAGAAGGTAGTTGTGGCACAACTGCAATCACACTTAGAGAGACATAATCTCTTTGAACCGCTTCAATCTGGTTTCTGTACATATCACATCACAGAAACAGCTCTACTAAAAGTACTAAACAACCTCATTCTGGCCTCTGATTCGGGTGCACATAGCGTCCTGGTTCTCCTTGATTTTAGTGCAGCATTTGACACTGTGTGCCACTCTACACTTATCTCACGTCACGATTTTCTGCAATTTGCATCACGGGTGCTGCACTTCAGTGGCTGACCTCATATCTATGTGATAGATAACAATTTGTTAAGATAGGTAACAATCGCTCGCTCTCTGTTTCTTTTTCTCATGGTGTGCCCCAAGGCTCTGTACTTGGCCCACTTCTATTTTTAATCTACTTGCTACCATTAGGTCAGATCTTCAGACAGCATGGTCTCAATTTTCATAGCTATGCTGATGATATTCAAATCTACTTCACGATCGATACAAAATCATCTTTTCCCCCCTTCAGTTATCTCCTGCCTTCACAAACTTAAAACACGGATGTACTCTAACTTTTTACAGCTTAATTCTGGTAAAACCGAAATCCTGTTGATTAACCCTAGATCACAGAGCTCACCCAGACATGACATTTTTATTGACATAGATGGTATTGAGATTAGGCCTTCAAAAACTGTATGGAATCTGGGAGTTTTGTTCGACCCTGCGCTCTGCTTTCACTCACACATTAGTCAGACTGTCAAATCATGCTTTTTTCACCTGCGGAATATTGTTCGTATTCGCCCCTCTCTGACCTTTATTGATGTGGAAACTGTTATTCATGCTTTTATCACTTCCAGATTGGACTGTAACTCACTATACAGCGGACTACCCACCATAGCAATACACCGCCTTCAAATAGTTCAAAACTCTGCTGCATGCGCCCTCACATATAATAAAAAATCTGCCCACATCACTCCTATCCTTCACCAACTGCACTGGCTTCCTGTCATAAACCGCATCCAATTTAAACTGTTAGTTCTAGTATATAAAGCCCTACATGGCCCGGCACCCAAATAACTTGCTGATTTGGTATTCGTTTATTTGTTCTGCTGAACACAAAGGAAGATATTTGGAAGAATGTTTTAATCAAACAGATCTCATTCTCCACAATGGGGAATGAGATCTGTTTGATTAAAACATTCTTCCAAATATCTTCCTTTGTGTTCAGCAGAACAAATAAACACATAGAGGTTTGGAACAACATGAGGGTGAGTAAATACTGACAGAATTTTAATTTTTGGGTGAACTAACCCTTTAAAACTCATTTTTTCAAGTTTGCCCAATAAATCAGTATTCTCATCACTGTTTTCTCTGTTCTTCACTTCCTCAGCTCTATCTGCTACATACTTTGTCGCAATTGATAAATCATACAATATGTTTTTCTTTGATTCATGTTAATAAGTGTATGCTTGTTTCCATCGGTTTTGTCTCTCATTAGCAGACGGCCTTTGTATTTGTTTGCTTGGTGTTTTGTTTGCAATTTCTATTACATTGTGAAGCGACCTTGGGTTCTTGAAAGGCGCTATAGAAAATAAAAAAATAAACAAAGTGTATAATGGACTGCATTTATACTTCTATACTTGGATAATATACTTTTCACAAACCGTTCCGAGACAAGAAGTTTGAGGATCCAAATGCAGTAGCCTATGTTTTGAACAGGGTAATCCAAAGACGCAAACAAACACAGCAAAGCAGGGAACACGGGCAATAGAGTAATACAGAACAGGCAATAAATCTGAAACCATGGAGAATGCTCAGAATTGCAATGGAACGCTAAACATACAAGAATTTGAAGGGAATGAATGTAAAAACCAGGCTATCGGGTGCGTTTAACAAGGTAAATGAGACACAGGTGGATGCAATCAGGGATGAATCCGGGCAGTGAGTTATGGGAAATGTAGTTTGTGAGAGAATGACAAAAGTCTGATGTGGGGTGCCTCTGGTGGCTCTCAAGGGCACTCCAGCTGGTGACCGTTACAATGTTAGTTAAAATATTACTTTTACTATTTTGCTGCTACTTTGTTCCGGAATGGCATTTAATCTTTTGACTATTGAAAATGTGCCTTTGGTGGAAAAAATGGTAAAAAATTATTATGAAACGTTGGTTACTTGACATTATCTTTTTGGATATGGACTTACCAAATATTTATACTTACTTAACCACTTATACCAATTATACTTAACCAATATTACACTAGCAATCCTGCTGAAGATTTTGATCATGCCGCCCACCCTAATGGCGATGAAATGGAGTAGTAAAAAATCTGAAGGAGATAATAGTTGGTTTGAGGAGGGTTTTTGTGTGTGTGTGTGTGTACACAGGGCAGACAGTTTACATGTAAATATGTTCAGAGGGAATACAGGAAAAGAAAGAACATCATCTGCAAGGGACTGTGCCAGACCTGTAAAGATGTATAGCCTGGGGAAAAGTAGCTACGGCCTCATGTTTAATTGTACTTTTTACGTCAACCTTATCGTGGTGCATCACTAAAGAAAACTTAATTACCTCGTTCCTGAACTCTTTAAGAACTTCTGGTCATCTCAGTGTGTCACAGTTTCCAATAAAGATCATGGCACCCGCAAATTGGGGCGGAGGCAGAGGGCTGCGAGGAACCCGACCCCACCTGCCAATCAAAGTCAGAAACAGTTAGTTCACCCATCGGCGCAAAGACAGAGAGCATTAGGGTTGATCCTGTCTAACCTTGGGGTGTCTGGAAAGGCAGAAGGGAAGTGATTAATCTTAGGATAGAGGAAGAGGAACATTACAGCTCTGATGCATTGTCTTTGCCCTGCTTGGTCCACGACATCACTGCTTTTAATGACCCCATCAGCCTCTGCTGTACGCTTGCGTTTTAAGAAAGTAAAATTGCTCGTACATAAGATCGATTTTTTTTTTAATTAAACTGTGTCGTGCCGGTGCCATAGAGTCAATTCTGCCTTACTTATTTCAGTTATTTGTCCCCGAGCCACAGAGGCAAAACCATTGTGTCATATAATGATGTGAATAAAAAGGTTTCACTGTACCATATCGCTGACTGTGCAGTAAAATGTCAGAGGTGATTATGCCTAATGAGTTTTGTGATTAATTAAAAGTTGATCTGAGTAAGTTCCCCCAATTATACAGTAGTAGATGACTTTGGCTGGCCCTGTAAACTTGATTCCAGAGAAGAAGTTTTAGATGCATGTAAGGTTGATGCCATCCAACACGACAGCATCAATCCCCAAGAGCCAGTTTAGTTTGAGACGTACTGATTGAGGACAAAGAGAAAGGTGGAGACACAAGGGAAAAATATGGAGAGGTATGAGGGCTAGGTTTCATGTGGCAGTGTGGCACTATTATAATTGCCAACTTAAACTGAAAGTATAAAAAAAATCATAAAGCTGAAATAACATAAATATTAAATGAAAACGTATTCAATAAAAAAAAAATGAAAATTAGAAATGTTGCCTTGGCAACTAAAGCCGCGTTTCCACAACAGGAAATTTCGGTGTGTTTCGAAGTATCTTCGAAGTATCGGAAGTATCTTTCGACAGTCCCATTCGAGACGTTTTTGTAGGAAATGCATTAAATTGCACTCAACAAGTGAATTAAAGTGATTAAGCTATTCTTTTACTTCCTGCAATTAAGTATGATTAAATTCATGTCTTTCTCTCTCTAGGTTCATATTTGACTCACGAGGCCAGTGGATTGGACGAACACGGCGAGGTTCAGGAGGCGTTTCTCAACGGTAATGATGCCAGCCAGGGCAAGAAGGAGTACCTACTGTAGCGCCACCCTAGTGGAGCTCTTCAGAAACACTGGACCGCTGCAGAGTGCACACAACAACACACACTGTTCCCAAACAGACACACCACCACAACGACAACCAGAGGGAATCACAATCGTGCCATATGAAGTTGGAGTGGGAAGGAGAGGACGGAGAATTTAATGGAGCAGGGTGGAGGGAAAGAGAGCCGAGAGGATAATTATTATGATCGAAAGAGACCATCACACACACACTCTTTCATGTACAATAGACAACTAGCCATAATTGTAGGTCCAGAAGAGAAAAGTGTCCATTCAAAACAAGCCGATCCATAACCGGCCAAGGCGGCATTGCTGCGGGAAACCGCAAAGTGCTTATGAGCTATTGAATGTCCCAGTGTGAGCAAATTGAAATCCCTTGCATTTGCCAAAGTGTCTGGGCCTCAGAGACTGAGTTGGTAGAGAAAAAATCCACCAATGACAGCGTTGCAAGCTCAGAGCCGTCCTCATAAAGTATGCATCTGCTCTTTTCATCCGGCAACTCCATTATCTGCTCGTTGGCCAAAACCTGTTGACTTGTGAAGACAAGTTCCTCTCGTTTTGATCCTCTCTCGTTGACTCTGTTTCCCGCTCTCCAATGCTCCTTCCTCTCCCTCCTTTATCTCTCCACTATTGTTTGTTAATAATTAAGGGATTAGACATGTTCTCTTTTATGAGCAGAATGAATTGGAGCGGCCCGCTCGCTCCGACACTGTAAAAAGGGGCTTAATTATCGCAAAGAGTCATTGAGAACGTGGAACTGCGAGGAGTTCGACGTGGGTGAGAAAAAAACAGGAAGGGAGTTTGTAGAGAACATGTTGGGAATTTCGATATTTTTTTGATTGCTCAACACGAAAACACTTACACAATGAAACATATCTCTGAAGTCATTATTTGTATGGAAAAAGTCTACAAAGTAAATTAAATGGCTCTTTTAAGAAAAAAAAAAAAACTTTTGCGCGCATTACCAAGCGATGTTATCGTACTAACAGAATATTAGCTTAGAGGTGCAAAACTGAACAAACTACTGTTACATCTTTAAAAAAAAAAAAATCAAAATTCACAAAAATATATATTTCGTTTGTCTTTAAAAGATATCGGAGGTCTTAATTGTTTTTATTCATTATTATTTGGACTACTATGATTGTTGTTATTGTTATTATTATTATTATTACTGTTATTATAATTGTAAATGTTATAAATTGTATACTTCCCATGCTTTAGTAGAAACAGCTGTGTACCCACTTTTCTCTCTCCTCTTTCATTCTCTTCCTTCCTTCTTGATCCTCTTTCTGTCTTTCTCCCTATTTGTCTTTCATGTCTCCTCCTCGTCTTTCACTTCCTGTTTATTTTTATAGTCTTCGCGTCGCTGTTGATATAGCTAACTGTACATCTTTATAGGGGAAAGATACCAAGCACGAAAAAAAAATAAAAAATACTTCAAGAATCTTGCGTGAAAGACTGATTTTCTGACTTCAAGAAGCAGACGCAATCAAGTTTCACCAGCGGCAATAAAGAAAAGTAGCGAGGAAAAGGGGAAGGATATTTTAATTAGCAGAAGCAGCCAGCAGAGATGAAAGCTGTGTGACTGAGAATGATGAATCATAAGACTCTTATAACAAAAGAGCAGAGACACCGAAGAGAAAGAGAGAGAGAGCAGGTGCATTAAAATAGTACTCCTCCATTATTCCACTGCAATCAATATACGATTGTGTCAGAAGTCACTTGCTGAGCGCTCCGGGAGGGGTGGGATTAGATTTAAATGCGAGGGGAGGATGATTGATCGATGTGTTTGTCCTCTATCGATGGAAAGGCTCTCCAGAAACCTGTCATAAACAGTAACTGTCACATGGCAATCAAAGCGCACCCTGCGTTACCTGCTGTTCTGCTCGGTTTGAACAGGTCCTTAAATAAAGAAGGACATATGCTAGCAATCTCCTTTTAGTATGAGTTAATGCTTCACAAAGCATGATCAGATGAGACGAGTTGCTAATTTTGGGGCTTCTGAGAAGCGAGTTACGCTTCAATGAGCCGACAAACTCCAAACGCAGAGTTCAAATGAAAAATGACAGCCGTAGACTTTATCTGAACTTCATCAATCTCTTGTAATTTTGTTTACTGGACCTCTGCTGACATCTCAAAGGCAGATTCATGGGTAATAAACCATATGCTGGTCAAACAGCGCAGCAAACTTTCCTTCGGCTTTATCCAAGGACTGTGCGTGACGGATTTGAAGCTTCCTTGCTCCTTGCAATGACCCCATTCAAGAGGATGTGGACTAGAGCAGGTGCGATGAATTGACTGAAGCCGCTTTTAGTGAAGAAAGATTGTCATTTCGACAGGAAGCTAAAGGCTCTCGAGCGAAGAGAACAATCGAATCAGCTCTCAGTTAGGGAAAGCTTTTACTTGTTTTCCAACTTCACTCAATAATTCACCTCAGCATTGGAGGTTAGTGCACACTTTAATGAGAGAGAAAAGCATTTGCAGGAAAAATGAGTGAGACAATGATCAAGAAACAAAAAGCACCAGACAAATCAAAGTCAGGGCTATACAAAAGACAAAGTGAGTGAAAGTAATGTTAGATGGAGGATTTGTGAATAATGGGTGGATTGGGGGGAGAAGAAGAAATGAAGATCATAACACAAATATTCAGATACAAAAGGAGTAATTTCTTACACTAGAACTGCCACGAGTGAGCAAAAAGAATAATCCAATTAGTGTGAAACAGCTTTTATTCGAGCTGCATATAAGAAGGACGTGTTTAATCAAAACAGCTATGGAATCCTGTTTTCACTGGGAGTTATTGAGTGGTTAATTATCTTGATGCATTTAAATGGTCTCTCCCACTTAATATGATTTTATAGTTGTTATAATTAAACATTAAGATCTTAAGCTTGTGTTGGCTTTAAACATTGATTGAACACATTTTGATATACTATATTTAAGAATGCAAACTTATTGACGTATTCAAATAAATCTCTTCTGAGATTGTTGGCTAAATCATTTTACCATTTACTCCTGCAGTATCACTGTGATTTAACATGGCAGTAATGCAATATTTATTGGACTATTTTTGTAACATAACAGGAATTTACAAAGTGCTTTCTAATGACATGTCCAAACAGAGAGGGCTGTTTCTGCTCCAGTTTGTTCAAGGCTTGCTTATTTGTTATTAGTGACATAAAACTAAGGTCTGACAAATATTTCTTGCTTATTGCAACAACTTTTTTTCAGCCCCCCTGAAGTATTAATTATTTCCAAGCAAAAAAAAAAAAAAAAACCCCTTTTTTCTGGGAAGCCATGTTTAGGGTATGATAACTCAAGAATTACGATTACTGGCCTCTTGGGAATTGGTAGAAACATTGACAAATTTATTTCCTCGAATCCCAAATGGTTCAGAGACCACACTAAGTTCAAATATCTTCATAATTGGACCCTAAAGTGGAAAAACAAAACCATTTTAGACATGAAACAAAACCAAGGATACAAAAAAATGTTTTGACATTAGAACCAGTCTTGATTGACTATGTGCAAGTTGATAAACATAATGTAAAATGTTAACATTTTATCAAGTCCGAAAGAAAAAAGGCCTCATGTAATATCGCCAATTAGAATAAACTGACCAAATTTAGCTTGGATTGAAATGGTTGGTGTAAACCTTTGATAATATTAGACATGTAACTGTACTACATAGATTCGAAACAACAACAGCAAATACATTTTACCTTTGATCATTATGCTCCACAAATGAACATTTTCGGCAAACTTAAAACCTTTCTGCAGACTTTCCTGTTTTGTTTTCAAAATGTAAACTACATGATTAAATGCCAGTGTTATTTGTGGTGTACAGACCTGACGGTTTAAATCTATTCGTCACATTATAAAAGACACAAAATACGTAGATCCCACTATCTATCCTGGACTTTAATAACTTCTCGAATAGCAGATACAAATAACAAAAGAGTTTGGAACCATCAACCAGAATGAATTCATTGCGAACATAAAAATGAGCCCATTTAAATGTAATTGGCCATTTAATGACTACTTAAGATAAGCGCGGCATGCAGGTCTACAATAAATTCATAAAAGTTTATGAACTCGTATGTTTTAGGTCTCAAATAACACAGTATGAACAAAATTGTAATTTTATCTGAAAGGAAATGGACTGACCCTAATACAAATAAAACCTCGCATCTGAGATGAGCTAATGTTGGATACATTTTACTCAACTGCTGAAAATAATTACATATAACCCATGCAAGTGCCTTAATCATGACATCACATCCCTGGAGGTCCTTTCAGTGTCGGCCCAGGGTGACGGTAATCTTCCACTGAACGGAAAGCACTACCCACAGATTTGACTCGAGAGAGGAAGACCCTTGAGATCAGGTTGGGCGCGGATAACAAGGAGCTCTCGATGCCTAGCTGCTGAGAGGTGTTGGTGAAGAGGAGTGGGGGCACTAGGCTGTACATCTGGAAAAGAACAGAGGCTATCAGAGAGCTCCAGTCGG
Organism: Pimephales promelas; assembly: GCF_016745375.1. The sequence goes on along the minus strand of NW_024121222.1, from coordinate 1,558,843 downwards.
GTCTAATGGCATTCGGGGTGAAGAGTAACAAAGCGTGGGTGATGTGCAGGGGCAGGCAAAGCATTAGCAGGAGAGAGACAGAGAGAGCCAAGGACCGAGACCACACTGAGCTTCGTTTCTGCTGTGGCGTGAAGCACATCAAGTCCAGACACGGCCAACAGAACCAACAGAGGAATAACAAACACGGTGACAGCAGAAACATACACAAGAAAAAACGGCCTGAGGATCGTGTCGGTGGCACAGATGCCCCAGTGACTGCCGTGGATCTCTGCATACGTGAAGTTCTCATTGTCCTCCACCAGAAACTTGTATAGAAAACCTCCATAAGGCAAGAACTGGCCGATCACAGAGCGATCCTGGGGGTAGGGCCGTTTGGGAGGGAGGGCAGGGGTGGTGTAATTTGGTTCAAGCCATTCTTCCGTCCCGAGTCCAGCTCGTCCTCAGCAGCTCCCCAAGCATCAGAAGAGCTGGAAACGATGAACTGGCTGAAGGCGGTGATCACTGAAATGACCCAGCAGAGCAGCACAGAGCACAAAACCCGCCTACGAGTCACTAAGCCTGCATATCTGAAAGAAACATAAGCTCTGTCCTGAATTTTAAGCATATTCAGCACAATTTAATACTCTGATTTTATAGTCAGCACAAACTAAGTCTTTAATGTGATTTCACATATGCAAGAATCAAAATAGCTGAGAGCTAGCTGAACTTTTCGAGCATGTTGGCAAAACAAGGTCGGGGTGTTCACACTCACCTGTTCCCCAGTGTGAGTTGAAGCAGGAGGCACACAGTGAACTGCCTGACAAGTAGGGGGCAGGAGACCATAGCGATACAGGCGTACAGACACTGGGAACTCCTCAGGTTCAACAGCACAGACACAGGAGCGACCACAATACTGCCCGCTGACCCAACCACACCGAGGCAAAGTTTCAGGCATGCAGATGTGCTCCAGCTTCTAGTTCCTGCAACACCAGCAGCCAAGCACAACCTCACACACACTCCGATCCCCAGCACCGCTATTACACACTGAATCAGGGAATATAGCCACATAGCATACATGACCCCTAAGAGTGAAAAGGAAGATGACGATAATAATTAAATAATTCAATACGAATTAATATTAGAGTGGCTTAACAATTTAATTTAAACAAGCTGGATGCAAGTAGCCTGGGAAAACCCAGACAACTTCCGGCAAATTTAGATTTGCTCTGAAAGTTAGTCTGGCAAAGAGCTCATTCAAGCCAGAGCCCGTCTAACGGAGAGCCTTGGCACTTTCTATTAGCCCCATTGTGTATAATCTTGGTTGCAGTTCCATTAGAATTCCACTGGAGGTGATCGCGGGCGAGTGCAGAATGAATGGGAGTCTATGGGGCTAAACGGCTAAATGAGTCTCTTTCACCTGCTTGTCGTTAAATCAAAATAGATTTTATTGTTGATTCCGCAAGTTCAATATAGATTATAGGCCAAAAGTCGAATGAACGAGTACTTACATCCTTTTGATTTCTTACAGGTTAGGCCGTTGTTGGCCGGAACATGCTAGCATTCTGCTATTGTGTGATGTCATCACAGTTTTGAACGGATTTTTAGAACAGATAAGTGAACTTAAAAATGCAATTTTCAGCTGACTGTATTATCTTAGCCCTCCCCTTTGAATGCAACTTTAAAATTACTTCTTACAAAAAATTACATCCTGAGAAAGGTGGATTTCTGGGGGTGAAACCCCATTGACTCCCATTCATTCTGCACTCGACCGCGAGCGCCCCCGCATGGACAGAGACGTGTTCCTGCAGCCAGTCCAGAACCCGGAAGTAACCAGCCAGTGCCAATTCTCTTCAATTAGACATTCTTGTTCAAGCCCATTTCTAAACCTTCGAAATCGAGGCACCAATCAGAAATGTTGGGGCGGGCTTTATACGATGACGACAGCGCTAGCCACTGGGATTTTGAAGCAGATTTTGTAACCTACATTACAAAGATGGATGCTGCCTTTTTTTTTTGGATGCTACGTTTCCTTTTTGTTAAAAACCGAGCAAAGAACAACACTCGGAGATGGTTTGGTTTTAACAAGACATTCAAATGGCAGGAATATCTTCTTGTCTTTTAAGTTTACACTCCATTGAAAAGGTTAGCAGAGATTGTTGTGGCAGATGCCTCCACACGGCGGATGTGATAGTCTAAACTGTGAAAATCCTGAAAAGTCACAAGCAGCTTGGGCTATAGCTGCTGTGACAACCCGATCAGGTAGCCTACTTGCTACGCTGCTCTGACAGACAGGTTATTTCATTTTGTGCCGAGACAATGGGAAATACATATTTGCGTCATAAAATAGCTGTTAAAATGTCCCCCGAAATGCTTCAATATGCCACCTGTCTTTTTAACATAATGAGTTTGACCTTTTCAACAGTCAGCCACTGACAGTAATCAGTCGGAGAATGCCTGTGAGTGCTTCATAAAAAATGAAAAATTATTGCGGAATCTCGAAATCCAGTGCTCCTCGCATGCGTGGGCTGGGCCTGCTCTTCTTTCATGGTTTTCCTCTCTCAAACAAATTGATTGAACTGAAATAATTAATCGTGTAAAAGTTAGAAGTCGTCTCATTGTGCTGCTCTCATTGTAATGCTTCTGCACTTCACTCTCGTCTCCATACAATTCATTCATCCAGCCAATCAACTACGAGCCCAACGATACAACAAGGACTTGCAGATTCACAGTCCTCCTCTGGCGAAAGGAGCAGGTAATATGTTAATTAATGAATGAACAAATTTACAATTGAATAAAAGATGAAAGAAAGGAATTGCTGTAATTACCGTTTTTAGGCTTGAAGATGAATATGAATCTGTCTGCTCTGGGATTTTTGTCTGTCAACCAATGCTAATTCCTCTCACACTCTTTGTGGGTGAAATGTGCTGATGTACGGTGTGAGTGAACGCATAGCCATAAACCATTTTTACCACAACTCTTCTGTTCAATACAGTGTGTGTGTAGTCTTATCAATCCATTCTAGTGTGTGAGCAGAACTCCCCATTCCGTTTGGTCACAAAGGGCAGTATTGCCACCATAAACAAACATCAATCTCATTCAGGAACACATAAAGACCCCAGCTCACATGCACAGTCTGCGACTGACATGCACCAGCACCGATTTACGCACGCCATGGCTCTATCTAAAGTAAACAGATATGGCAGAATAAATGGATAGATAGAAGAATGAAGGGGAGAGGAAGCGCTTATCTGTTTGGGAGTTTAGGTGTCGATGCACATGAACTAATGCAGTTCTCAGCAGGGTATGAAATGATAGATTTCTAACACGGTTCAATAAGGCTGCTTGCATCATTGCCTTTCCTTGAGGAAAAAAACAGACTGTACTAGTATAGAAGATGTCTGTTGTTCACAAGACTGTCTTAAGGTTAGAAAAGTATTCTAGTCCTCCGGTGTTGAAAAAAGGGGTATGCATTTTATGTTAGGAGTCAACATTTGCAATTTGGACCTTCAGGCCGTTGATAATCGTTGAAGTCGACTATATGGAGAAAAATCCTGTACTGTTTTCCTCAAAAACCTTAACTTCTTTTCGACTGAAGAAAGAAAGACATGAATATATTGGATGACTAGGGTGAATAAATTATCAGGAAATTGTAATTCTGAAGTGAACTAATCCTTTAAGTCTAACCCTAATTAAACACACATGGACCAGCTAATTAAGGTCTTCAGACTCACTGGAACCTTCCAAGCAGGTGTATTGGAGCTAAACTCAGGACGTGGACCCTCCAGGAGCAGGATTGGACACCCCTGCTGGATGGATGCAATGGTGGGCAAGCTGGATTGATCAAGATGCCAGCTGCATAATGCTATAATAAAAGAACCTTTCATTTTTTAAGAGTGAATGATTTCCACATGCCTTCTGCAACACGCAGGCTGCAACTGAGACATGTTGCAGAAGGCATGTGGAAGCCATGTACTCTTAAAAAAAAGTTTATTTTGGGGGGCATTTTTTCCATCATGGAACCTATCCATTGAACAAAACGTTCTTCTTATTATTAATTATTAAAATGTTATTTGCTAAGAATAAAAAATAAATAAATAAGTGTAATTGCTTACGCTTTACGCCAATACATTTAGAATGAATGATGCGATTACTCCTTATATTTTTTTATGGGAAAAAAAAAAGCTTCTCTTAATTATCATTTAAATCTGACTCATTTTCAAATTGTCAGAAATCAAAATTTCAAGAAAACGTTATGAGTTTTAAATTAGAATATGACTTTCTCTTAACAGGGCATTACATGACCTCTGAAGAGGATACTACTTACATCATGCAGCAGGCATTTTTGCAGCAAGAGAATAGGGAAATAAATTATAAATCAATATTCTTATGAAAATATTCCCAATTATTGCTCACATTATTACACGCCTTTTTCCATTAGGCCTACATGTTGCCCCAAGAACACATTAATATGCAAATTAGTTAGTGTATCGATGCATTGCATATAATGATTGCACGTTTACACTCACATCGCATAAAGTAAAATAGCAAATCAAATAATTAGTTATGTATTTCATGGTTGTGAATCATCTTCATACAAAGTTTGGATAAAAATGGTTTTAGCCTATGGCTTTAAAACCTAAAAATGTATTGATGAATAAAGAAAAAAAAAATGTCTTTACCTGTCATTTAATATTAATAAATGGATACTGCATGGTGCTCTCTACAGCGTAGATAACATAACATAGGACTACAATATATTTTTGAAAAATGTCTTTATTAAATTTCTTATGAAAAAAAAAATTAATTCACAAAAAAAAAAGTCTGGTTCTTTTTTGAGCAGTATTTGTAAACATTTAAGATTATGATGTGTTGGCAATTTTCAGGTGTTCAATATAAATATATTGGTCTTGCTCACAAATCAACTTAACTTCATTGCGGGTCATGAAAATGCAATCGCAAGTGTGAATGATCATTGCCATAGTTTTTGTTTGAACATGTCACACACATATCCAATCATTTCTGTAATGCAAAATCATTTTAATTTTGCCACTTATAAAGCTTTTCAATATGCATTTTAAATCTAGTGTATGACATGACAAATGTAGCTAAATGATGTAATTCATTTTCAATTTTGCACCAAACGTTGCTAGAATGGTAAAGTAAAATGTAACTTTAAACACAGAATGAAGAATCCAATGCCATTTCACATATTGCATTGTCATTTTGCATATTACATTTCAAATTGAATATTGCTAGATTGCTACACATGTGCTTCCATACTCTCGCTGCACCATGTTCAAATCTCGCGATAACAAACGCGAACAGCCCCTGTTAACAAGCCTAGGAAACCCTGCACGTCCCTCTTCGTTTTGCTGTCCACAAGCAAGGTAAATCACACTCCGTATCTTTCTAGCTTATAAAGTGACTTTTACGCATTTGTGTCACGAGTTTGACCTTATATCCAAATTGTAATGCAGCAGTAATCATAATAACACATAATCTCAATAAAATGAAGCTGGAACGAGACTCGTAGTTTGAAAAAAAATTAAAATTAGATCGCATGCTAAGAATCCCCGGTGTTTCCAATGGCTGCGCCCATGCAGTCGTATTGAGGCCTAGTCTACTCAGCATGCATTACTTAACTGCGTTAAAAAAATATTGTGAGATAATGGTAATAAAAAAATGGTCGTTAAATGGTCTAAAATACTGGTCTTATCATTTATTTGCTAGTCAATTGAGCTTGTTTGTGTACATATTTTCCTCTTCGCTGTTAACGTGGTCGTTAGCCATATTGCTAACGCCATTTCTAACGCCAAACTACACATGCCAAACGCTCAAGTTTGCAATAATATTTAGGCTATTATTAATTATGAGGTTTATTCTGTCTCTGCAATGGTCCCCACTATCCGTAGGCTTTCTTACATGTGTAAGTTAGCTTATGTTCATGTTAGCTAATAGCTAACGTTTGCTAATCGTTTTACATGTGACTTGCTCTGGTTAAAGGAAACCGTAAACTATCCCTATATGTGACTGTGGCTTAAATTTAGTTTTTATTATCATTTTCAGATGCCAGGCGGTGGTGTAACCGTGAAAGACGTCAACCAGCAGGAGTTTGTCCGTGCGCTGGCAGCCTTCCTCAAGAAGTCAGTTTAACTGTTTGTGTTCAGATTTGATTGTATTCATGACCATAAGTTTTTGTCCGAGACTCCCTTTGGGGGTTGTTTAAGTTATACTGTAGTTTATTGTGTAGCCTGTTGTTTTGACAGGTCGGGGAAGCTGAAGGTGCCAGATTGGGTTGATATTGTTAAGCTGGCCAAGCACAAAGAGCTAGCTCCCTGCGATGAGAACTGGTTCTACGTCAGAGCTGGTGAGTGTCATTCTCATTTTTATTAAAAGTCATGCAAGTATCTTCATTTGTCAAACCAGTGTAATTTTAGCTATTATAGGCTATTCAGTTATTTACCAAATGTCTTTTTTGGCAATAGACAAATGGTTGGTATGCACGTGTTGTCACTACCATTAAAGTTTAATGTTTGTGTATCATTTTAATGTTATTTAGTACTTGGGTTATGTTCAGACTGTACAAATGTGAATTTAGCAGTGTGAAAGGCAAAAAAAAAATTTACATGAAATGTTTTTTACAGACATGAAATTTTACAAATCCGTTTCAAACTACACTATCACTTTTCTGTAAATGTTTGTCTGACCGATCTGATTTTGCATTGTTTGTGACTTGCATCACAAAACGTAAATGTCAAACGTTGTTACAGGAAACAACCCGAAAGTCGCCCCTGAAACTAGGCTGTTTTCCAAAGCACCAGATAAGCAGAAAATGACAATATAAAGAAGACAAGTTTGTACACTGATGGAGACTATAGTTGCATACCAGCCTACAGTTCTGCCATTGCCTCATAAGACTCAGTAGACTAGCGAGGATGAGGATACTTATGATGCATTCTATTATAGCCAACAAACCGACTCGGACCTTGGATATGACGTCATGTCCACACTTCAAGCGTTCTATTATGTTTTGCGCGTCCGAGTCGGAGAAAAAAATGGACGCCACCCGGAAAGCTGTTGTAATGGTAGCACTGGCTGAGTACCAGGCACTTACATTAAAAAAATATTATGACTACACCTTATAAAAACGCAGCCATTTGAACTTGAAAATGTTCACTTTATTTCATGTTAATCTTTTGTTAGCAACGTTAGTAATTGCACTCAACAACCGATTCCCATACCTACAGGGGACGCAGTAATACGAGTGATTATAATCGTCATTTTAAAATACCAAAGCGGTTCAAAAACGATAAAAACAATTCATACTTAAGTCACACGGGCGCAGCCATCTTGAATTCCGAAACGGAATTCTTGCTCGGTGTCCTCACGGTTGTCCGAGAGGAGAAATCCGAGGAAAGGGGGCGTGTTGCAACGTCTGTCGCCCGATTCGGATCTCCAAGACGGATGAATAGTAGAACGCACCATTAAATCAGAAAATTATTGGGGTGGGTTGATGGGCATCCGTGTACTCTAAAAGCAGTCAGACTCTGCCTGGTGTTTATCGCTTGGGGTGAAAACGGCTAACGTGGTTTTATCAAGTTAGTGGTATTACCATCTGCATATTCTATTTGTGCGTGACATGAGCGCACACAATGTGTGTCTTCTCCAGGTCGTGCTTTCTAGGTTGGCCATAAAAGCCGAAATGTGCCCAGATGGTAACATTAGGCTTTTAAAGTAGTTTAATTTAGTTAAGCATTTAATTACTCGCATCTGGCCCCCCTTTGCCATTGTATGCTACTGTGACACAACACGCTCAACAAATGACGTCAGAAAAACACCATTACATTATAGTCGGTTATGGTCTATTACTGAACCGATACCGAATCGTCATCGTCTGCATCACAATGCATCATAGAAACGATTAATTTCAACACCCATACCGCCTTTAGTGTGGTTAACTTTGTTTTTCTGTTTTGTGGTCGATCCATTTTAATTCTTATTGCTGTAAGCACAAATGTCATGTTTTTCAAATGATGACAAAGTTTAGTGGCTTTTTAATGTTTACTCTGAGAATCTGGTGGAAAGCAATGGATGGTAAAAGCAAGTAATTGTGTCAGGATTGGGCTGGTTTATTAATGACCTTGTCCTGTTAATGTGTCGGCAGTTTCTGGTGTGTGCTGAGAAACTGATTAGACTTTCTGAAACAAGCAAACAGTCCCACTTGACTGTGTATTTAAGAGCTGAGTTTGAGTACGGTAGTTGGATACTGCTATTAGAGATTTTATGCTGTGCGTGCTGCATTTTTGCTGTGAGTTTGAACTGTCAACTTTCTTGGCATGTTGCCTTCTGTTGGCCCTCACTGCCCTGAAGAAATCTCTTCTGACCCCCTATCCTCCCTCAGCCTCTACAGTGCGTCACCTGTACCTGCGTGGAGGTGTTGGCGTGGGCTCTATGACCAAGATCTACGGTGGGCGTAAGAGGAATGGCGTGTGCCCCTCTCACTTCAGCGTGGGTTCTAAGAACGTGGCCCGTAAAGTGCTCCAGGCCCTTGAGGGCCTCAAGATGGTGGAGAAAGACCCCAATGGGTGAGTAGACTGCAGACTTGTTTTTGACTATTTCTTTATATACAGTAAGCCCAAGCCAAATGTTCCTAAGGGGGCAATGAAATATATTGCATATTTACTGTTGCCTTGCTTTTGGCTTGCTTAGTTGGGGACACTTTAATATTCAACAATATTATTGATCTGTGTTCTATTACTTTCATGTTATCACTGTGAAGCTGCTTTGATACAATCTTTATTGTAAAAAGCGCTATGTAAATAAATGTGAATTTAATATCAGTGGTGTCCAGTCCTGCTCCTTCAGGGTCACTGTCCTGCATAGTTTGGCTCCAACCCCTATTAAACATCAGAACCAGCTAACCATTATTAGGCATACTAGAAGCTTCTAGGCAGGTGTGTTGAGGTAAATTGGAGCCAAACTGAGGCTCAGTGGTGCTCAAAGAAGGTTCTTTTTTCAACTAATTCTTAATTGTTTCCATTTCCAAGTGGGCGTAGACTGACCCCTCAGGGGACCAGAGACCTGGACAGAATTGCTGGGCAGGTAAGAAGCTGCTTATTGTATTACAGTATGTCAACTTGGAACAAAAAAAAAAAATTAGGAAAAATAGTGGATTCAAAAATCGCTATTGATTTGGTCAAGTCATGCTTCTGAAGTTAAATACAGTACAATAGATGGTGGTTCTCAGAATTCACATGAATTGAAATGTTGCTGCACAAATGCAGTATGAGTGAGAGCAGATCCAGGTACTGAATGTGGTGATCCTATTTCCACTTAAAAGGCCTCACAATTAAGTGTTTACTGCAATAGCTTTTAATATGTGGACAAAGTACTAGATATGCGTGGATGGGATCATCCGCAACCGCATCACAAAACTCATCCGTCCACCATCCATCCTCACCAGCATTTGACCAATTTTCAAAACCCCACCTGCCCGCCATCCGCTGATTGGGCGATACAAGGCGCTGCTGATGACAGCCGCGAGACTATAAAGCTGTCTGAATAGCAGCAGTGAACTCCGTCTCCGATCGGCCCACAGGGACATAAATAGCCTAAATTAAACGCACTTCGGAAAACTTGACCTTATCTGATAGGCTACTGTACAATATTTTAATTGTAGCCTAATAGAAAATGCATTTTGGCACACTTTCAACATGCTGATATTTTATGTGGTGCCGTTTGTAAAGTGGCTCACATTTAGCTTCAAACAATGTTTAAACTGGTATGATTTTTTTTTTTTTTTTTTTTTTTTTTTTTTTTCGTAGTCATGTTTTAGCACATTTACAACAATATTTGTCAACTTAGAGATATTTTAAATAGTTAAATCTAAATATTAAAAGCTAATGCCAAAGCGTGAATCAAAATGGTAAATATTAAATCTAAATGTTTCGGGTGAAACTTGAATTTGCGTATTAGTTAAATATGTTAAGCATATTTAGCCTTCTACTAATGAATGCCTATTTTATTCTTTATTTTTTTTTTTTTTTTTAGAAAATATAAAGCTTGAATATAAGTAGTTTACATTGTAGGCTAGTTATCTCTATGTACTGTCATGTCAGGGTGACTACTATAGGTCAAGCCTGTTCTGGAGATTCAAATTTTGAATGCACGGGAAGAGACTGGAGAGCTTGGCTTTTTCAGGCACAGTGCAATTCTTTTTATACCATAAACAGGCCTAACAATCAAACTATTGAGCCTCGTTATTAAAGACGCTTTATTCATTCGAGTTTATTCCTTCCGAAATTTGATGAAATTCCACCACACAACAGTGCATGTTTGCATTTGGAATTGTCGAATCGGAAACGACACCAATTTTGTGACACAGACGAACCTTTGTTGAAATCGCAATCAGACAATTCCTGTTATCTATGCCAAAAGAAACAGCAGTCAGTGAAAATATTTTAAAATGATTCGCTGGCTTTGCCATCTCTGATAATAAGCAGTCTCTGCATAGACTCAACTAGCTGTCTGACGAAAAAAATAATTTATTTTTGATGTAGGTAGTCATAACAATATTTAAAAATGTATGCACATGTTTTTCATTTGTTTGGTTCAACCACCAAATTAAATCTGTCACGTTGTCCGCCCGATCCGTGGTTTATCTGCGGAGTCCGTGGCTGTAACCGCCATCCGCGCATCTCTACAAAGTACTATCTTCAGAAAGGAAATGCATGCACATCCCCTCCAAAGCCTTCGCTTGCGTTTCGCCCCTCTGTCGGTCCTCCGCTTTCCCTGCGAGCTACCGCTGTGCGCCAATCCGATGCTGGAGGAAGTAAACAAGCCGATTGAATTTCATGCTCGCTGGGCTGCCGTATGGTGGCATTTTATTCTGCCTGATCCCCTTAATGAGCTGAATTCAGATGAGTTAACGTGATTTTCTTGTGCTTGCCTTGGCTGTGTTTTCTGCATTCTGACTCTTTCCAGGGCACTGTTGATATGCTTGGCTTCTCGTTGGTGGCATGAGCAAAAACAATGTCAATGTAGACCCCAATGTTTTTCTTAATCTCCTGGCAACCAGAACCAGAAAGCCTCCTAAATCTTTCTCCACTGATTTGTTTCCCACGGTTTTTGGTGCGACAGGGTGCAAGAAATGCTGATTATAGACTGATTTGATGGATGTCTCTTAATTCTGATCTTTTTCTTCATCATCTGTTGCAGGTTGCCACTGCAAGCAAGAAATCTTGAAGTGTAAAATAAACTTTTTTTTTGAGAAACCAACCACTGTGTCTACTGTCTTTTTGTTTTTCCTTCAGGGTCAAAAGCTGAAAAATTTAATACTTATAAGACATTGTCTTAATGTGAAGCAAAAAAAAAAAAAACATTCATCCCCTCCATCCATATTTTAACTTGATGTTCTTTTTGTTTTCAGTTTGAGTCATATTTTGCATTAATTTAGTCTCAGGTGCTTCAGGCGAATTGCTTGCATTTTCCTAGAGTCAGATGAACCGTAAGGCTGGATTTGTGTAACTTGGCATGGATGCTGATTGATTTACTCATTAAGACAAGTGTCTTTATTTCCCTTCTGCTGGTTTTGGCAGAGGAATTTGAAGCAGTTAATGGATAAATGCATGACAGTCAAACCGCTGTGTATTGTACTGAACTGTGTGGTTGCTGCGTGGTTACAGTGCCATCATGTGGGCTTGTACGATATAAAATCCTTTTGGTTTGTGGTGGCAGCAAGAGTTCTCTCCACTACCAAGAAAATCCCAAATTATTGACTTGCATAGTACAGGGAGAAATTACAATGGGGTCAGTCAATGGTTTTATTACTGACATTCTTTGTAATATCTTGTTCAGCAAAAAAAAGAAATGCATACAGGTTTTGAACAACCTGAGGGTTAAACTTGTGCGAACTATCCTTTTTAAGTTTGTTTAGGTTATCTAACACAATGGTTTTCAACGTGTTTGGCCATGGTACCTACACTCGCCCACATACTAAGTCATTAAGCTGTGACGCATATTTTTAGGAATGTGAACCAAGTATATTTATTCATTCTTAATTAATAAAAATTCAAATGTATATAGCTTACTGTACATATAAAGACATGTTTGTTATTTTGTTGAATGCAGTTTGCCCTTTTAGCACCATTTTGTACTTTTTATTGGGTTAAATTAAGTATTTTCTTGCATTTATTAAATCACTTGTTGTATTAAAATATAATAGGATACAAGGTATTAACTTTTAACTATCATTTGAAAAATCTAGTGTTTAATCATATCTAAATATTTATTCAAAAGCAAAACCTAAAAATATTCAGTTATAACCTGCAATAATCTGAACAAGACTAGTAGATGCATGTATATTTATTAAAGAGCTATACAGGTACCTACTGGGTAAACATGGCATTACAAATTAAAATTATTTTTCTCCATTTTGACCTGAAATAGTACACTAATTGTAATGAGTAATAAAAATATATATTTTAAGTTGTCATTAATGTACCATAATTATTGCACAAATAGTATTTAGTAGTCTACAAAAATCTCAAAATATTAAATATTTTTGAACTAAAATATATAAAATGTATTTAATTAACCCTAATTTAATTATCACATTTAATTTTGTAACAGAATAAAAGTTTTTTTTTTCTAACGCAATTTTACTCTGTTTATTGTTATTACTCAACATTTGTGCGGTTTTTGGAGGATTTTTGATATCTTTAAAATTTCTGTAAATAAATATTTGTTTAAATAGGCTTTAAAAAACACCCAGCATTTTATGTGAAATTCACTATATATATATATATATATATATATATATAAAAAACAAGATTTCTAACTTTCATTCATGGAGATAACATGGATACTTGTACATGGTTTAAATCAAGATTTTTTGGAAAATGCAGTTAAAAATTACTGTAACCACTAGATGGCTATAGAGCTCCATTATATGCTATTTTCTTTAAGTTTTTCCAGTTGGATTCATATCTAAATATAAAACATTAATAACAAACAAACTTCAAAGTTTTGCATTTTCTTGTACTGACCAAAGTTTTTCCAATAATGTTACATCATGATTAGAATTAAACCTAAACAAGATATTAGAGATTAAGAAATGTTTGAGTCTTTAGATTTTATCATTTATTTAAAAAATCTATTTTTAATATAATTCTACTATTTTAATCAACTAACTGTAACAGAAATGAAAATGAAATAGAACAGAAATTATCAGTTTTATTATAAAGTGAACACCAAAATGCATTGAAATGAACAGCAATAACAAATTATAAAATAGAGCAGTAAAAAAACGAATTAGTTAAAAAAAAAACAGTGAATGGAGGAAAAATCAAACAATTAGGAACAATTATTGGTGGTCTCATCTCAGACAGTCTCATTTATAGTGCACTGCAGGTGTTTATGCATCAGTGCATTACAAATGTTTCTAACCACTTTATTTCTGTCTATGTGATCTGTGTTTTTTTCTGATTTTGATGATGAATTTTGTATATTTACTATGCGGGGTCTCCAAGGACCCCAGAGATGTCACTATTTTTTTTCCACGTTAACATAAAAACATCATTCCAAATTATTATTATTATTATTTTTTTTTTGTAGATCTAGAAAGTGTTTAGAGCCGTTTCATACCATGTGGACAAAGAGAACTTTTTTTTAATTATTATTATTATTTTTAAAGGTGCAATGTGTAAAAATGTGCAATATGACGTCCATAATTATGTTTTCAGTGGTGTATAAAGAACTTTCTTAATAAACCGTATTGTTTTTTTACTTTAGAATGAGACATTTATATCTACATAACCGCAGGCACCCCCTTCTATGATGGACGACATATTGTGACGTCATGTTTCTACCGTAGCCGAAAGCAAACAAACAGCTCTACAGAGCGCGTTTCGTCACTACCTTGAAAGAGAAGCCGCAGAAACCTAGAAGCCATAGACACCGTGAGTAGTGACCTTTTCCTTGTCAGTGGTGTAAAATATGTAGTTGGATTGTTTCATGTAACTTAGCTCTCCCTCGCTGTGTTATGGCTTTGCTTTGTGGGGATAAATGTCCTGGTTACGTTCGTGAGACAGCTGATTAGTAACTTACTCATGTTATTGACCGTAAAACAGTATGTTACAGGAATCATTAACCCGTCGATCTTGGAAGAGATCTGTTCGAGTTGATCGCAAAGAGTTTTCAAAATCAGAGAAAAACTGTAGCTTCTTTGGAAGGGAGGGGTGAGCAGTGAGCACTGAGTGCAAACTCATAACTGAAATGTGGTGTCGCTAAAAATCACACACTGCACCTTTAAGTAAAAGTCATTTGTGGGTTAAAAACCCCAGAAGAAAACCAGAGGGTTAAAAAATAGTTAAGTGTATGATCACATTTGACCACGTTTGAGTGTGATCAATAATTGAGGAATACACGTGGGTTATGCCTACAAGAAAAACATTAACATTAATTTTGCCTCTCCATCACTCTCCAGAATAAAATTGTGCTGTAAATGTCTTTGATGCAATAATCAATGCACACTATGCTGAAATTTTAAACAAAAATTGCTTCATATACCTGTATCCTGCTCAAAGCCAATGTATTGACAGCGTGGCTGGTCTGTTTTGTGCTAATGAGAGCTCCATGAACCACGTGGCCGTGTGTCGATGACGCCGGCGAGATCAATGTTTTTCAGGCTTCAACTGAGGCTGCCACATTAAGAGCACCAAAACAGTATTTATTGTTTGAATTTAGTATTAAAACGTACAAAATATACCAAAAGCAGGGTTGGCAATTTGGCGTGAGATTTGGGCAGACAGAGCATGAGACAGTCGTGTCTCACGCCAGCCAAATGCATGAGAGTTGAGAACCCTGAAGGTCGCTGGGTCGAACAGGTAAATGGATGGCTTAATGTAAACAAATTGCTGCTCTGACCCAGCAACCTTATACATCTCATAGGCTACTAGCCTATAGGCTAGATGACAATCATGTGGGCGTCTTTGCTAACAGCAGTTATACTATTTTGAATATGCAGCGGAAAAGACATTATTTGTAATGGGTAGGCTACAACATATCGCCAATAAAGTAATATCATACAGTTAATGTAAATTCCCCAGTGGCATTGGCAACAACTTGGTTTGGGCCATAGACCATTTGGACCCTAGTTTTAGGCTAAAAACGGTTAATGAACGCCAGAGGGCAGCAGAGATCAATATTTGTATGGGCCGCGAAGCTGAGCTGCATCAAAATAAAACCTAGGCTACTCCTGATGCAGTTACTTTCATTTAGGGAAAAAATGTAACAAGTAGAAAATAGTTTCTTACATAATAAACAAAAAACCGTCAAACATACAATTAAATGAACACATTTTGTTCACGTCGGAGTCAATGCAGACAGATGTCCCACGGTTGATTTGTGTTTGAGTGCCGATTTGTGTTGTTTACTGTTCTGTGTTTGCTTGACACAATGTTTGTTCAGATGTTCCCTGGGAAGCTGTTTCATTCTCTTTGTCCACAATGCAGCTCCACGGCAGTTGATCAATGGTCGTGTTTTCGTGTAAATACAGAATCTTTTTTTTTTACAAAATCAATCATCAAGATTATTGCCGGTTCTGCGTTATGCCCTTCATCTCTCAAGAGATAGCCTGACTCATTTCATAACATTTTCATATCCCCCACTCAACTCGCCAGCTGTTTGGGAGCACCTGAGCCACTCCTCTCTCTGTCGCTACCCTGTAATTTGGAAGCAAGAGAGAAAGATAAACATGTCTTTGAGTGATAGAGGAGAATGTCAAGAATGCTGATTTAGAAGGTGTTGCTGTTTGTTCACTTGCTACTGTCTGAGTGCGGCTTGGCCTCCAACGACAACAACTCCGAGCCCTGCAGCCTTCACTTCTATTAACTTTCCAGGGAATTGTTTTCATAATGGTACCTGTGGATATATATAGAAGAGATTAAAAACTGTAATTACTACAATTAAAATTACAACATTAGATAATTAAGTTATTGTGCTCATGCCTGTTTAAAGTCACCATTAAATCAAAATGGACAATTCTTATTTTTTATGGAATATTGCATTTGTTATAAAGGGTTTAGGCCTTTCTGTGCACATCATCTTCATTTATATATATATATATATATATATATATCATCTTTTTTTAATATATATTCAGCTTTTTAATCAAAATAATTGAGCCCCAAAGAGTGCAACAGTGCCTGCCCCCATTTCTCAATGCTTGTTCCCAAAAAATGTTTTCCTTACATTTTTTTCCCATATAGTGATTTTTTTAAAAGTCTTCATTTCATAAGCCATTAAAGGTGCAATGTGTAACAAAGTTGAGTATCTATTAACAGAAATGCAATATGACATCCATAACTATGTTTTCAGTGGTGTATAAAGAACTTACTTAATTAACCGTAATGTTTTTATTACCTTAAAATGAGACATTAATAGCTCCATAACCGCGGGAATCCCCTTCTATGAAGGTCGCCATGTTGTGACGTCATATTCCTACCGTAGCCGAACGCGAACAAACAGCGCTACAGAACGCGTTTCATCACTACCTTGAAAGAGAAGTAGCGGAAAGCTAGCCTTACACTCCGTGAGTAGTGACTTTTCCCTTGTGAGTGGTGTAAAATATGTAGTTGGGATTGTTTCATGTAAATTAGTTCTCCCTCGCTGTGTTATGGGTTTGTTATGTTGGGGATAGATGTGCTGTTGCGTTCGTGAGACAGCTGATGATTAGTATTCATGTCATTGACCGTAAAACAGTACGTTACAGGAATCACTAACCCGTCGATAGAGACTTTTACTAAAGTCTTTTATCACTAAAGTCGATCGCGAAGATTTTTCAAAATCAGAGAAAAAAAGCCTATTGTGTGTAGTAAATAGTATCTATGGGATGCGGAGATGACATGATTGTAACAGCGCGCGCAGTTCCGACCTTTGGACTCATGCGGACGAGTCCCAGCTCAGCCACAGTAACAGCTCATATTAGCCAGCTAAACTATTACTACCCTGTTAGAAAAAATATATAGCTGTTCCCTCGCTGTATTATGGGTTTGCTACAGTATGTGGGGATAAATGTGCTGCTGGTTACGTTTGTGAGACAATCAGCTGATTAATATTATTTTATTAAATTATATATTAAAACCCTTGATCCTCACCTGACTATGGCTTTGTAAACAGTATTCATGATGTGGTTTATAATGGACTGTGGTACAGAAACAGTGACAATGTTACACACTCTTGGCTTACTCTGGCTATTCTCTGCTGTCTCAGCCGACGAGATGTTTGTCCCGTTTTAGCAACCGTAGCTTCTTCGAAAGGGAGGGGTGAGCAGTGGGCTGAGCCCTTAGTGCAAACCTGGTGCAAACTCGCAACCGAACCACTAGATGTCGCTAAAAATCACACATTGCTCCTTTAAAGGGTTAGGTCACCCAAAATTGAAATTCTGTCAGTATTTACTCACCCTCTTGTTGTTCCAAACCTCTATGTGTTTATTTGTTCTGCTGAACACAAAGGAAGATATTTGGAAGAATGTTTTAGTCAATGGGGATTGAGATCTGTTTGATTAAAACATTCTTCCAAATATCTTCCTTTGTGTTCAGCAGAACAAATAAACACAGAGGTTTGGAACAACATGAGGGTGAGTAAATACTGTCAGAATTTTCATTTTTGAGTGAACTAACCCTTTAAGGATTTGGGCTACAGAACTGACAACCGTATTCTGCTGCTGTGTGAACGTAATATTCGTTCCAAAAAAAAAAAAAAAAGGATAGGCTAGATAAACACTTATTAAATAAATAAAAATTCTTTCAGAGAGAAGAGATGTTTTTAGGGCTGAAAGTAGAATCAATCGATTATTTCTAATAAAACAAAAGTCTTACGTTGAAATTTGTACTTCAATACAATTGCTCTGATGGTTGGAAAATGCCTTATTATTAAATATAAATATGGGTATTAAATATGACCAATTGCAATGGAATAGTAACTTAAATCTATAATAAAAGTATCAGTGCAATATTTCTATTTATATTAATATGTTAATATTTTTATTTTGTGACTAATCATACCAAATTGGCATGTTAAATTACCAGCCCTAATTTGTATCTTCCTAAATTTTTTCCTTTAAACTCGACTTTGCTCTGGTCCATCCTTTGACAGGTGTTTAACTATGTCTGGCAAACTTATATGAACGCAGATCAAGTGCCAAACAGACACACTTAAACACAGTGTTTCTAACCTGCATCTGTTCATAGCTCGCCTTTTGCCCTCAAAACAGGTGTTATGTCCAAGGGAGCAGGCCATGCCATGTGCCTGTTGAGTAAAGACAACACAGGCTTGTCTGGCCTGAGGCTGTGCCACACACACAGGGAGACATCCCAGCCACACAGAAGATTAATACACAAAAGCACCAGGACTTACTACACCACCTGCCCCAAACACATACAGAGCATGATGGGTGGATTAACAAAGACGCCACGCAGAAGCTGAGTGTCAGCGACAGTCGGAGAGAAAGACAGTCTCAGGGACCATTCACAAAGAACACGCTCGTTTAAAAAATGAGATGCCACGCCGTTGAATGGAAAAGAACGCAGTCTCAACAGAAAGTTGTGCTTCCTGTAAAGGTGCTGTCATATTTAACGTTGCCTGACTCATTTTCACTGGCATTTCAATAGACCCCAGGGGAAACTACCCACCGCAAGCGTTTTACATAATGTTTTTTGTGAGTGTTACTCAAATCAGTTTGCTTTTCTTTTTTTTTAGAAAGACATTCAACACCAACAACAATGGCTGTTTACTTCAGCTAGTGGACGGTAGGATTAGATTAGCCATGGCCGGCACAGAGGAAAAAGAGTATTTACCCACACTTCAACAGTGAAAGGGAAGAGCTCTACATAAATGGAGAACATGTCAAGCACACAACCAAACAAAAGCTTTGTTTAACAGGAAAATTCGATTATATCTTAATCTTTTTATGGATTCTTATGTCCACGCGTTTTCTCGCCCTGTCATCCTGACCCGCTGTTACAAATCTATCCTTGCAGGAAAACAGAAGAAGGGTGTTGAGTGGCTTTGAGACTTCACTGATAATACAGTTATTTAGGAATACAGATAATACAGAAAGCAGCGCACGGCCCAGAAATCCTCCGATCAACACGTCACATTGTCACTGTGACAGTCCGTTAGCTCAAATGCAGCAAGGTTAGCAAGAGTTAGAAATATGCTTTGTGAAGCTTCGAAACATTTGTGAAACATTTGTTTCCAACCACACGATTTATACGTCATAACGTTTTCAATGGTTTAGTGGACACATTTGTATAATAAAAAGGAGGAGTTTTAGTTAATAGCCTCTTATTTGCCTGATTAAACAAGCCCCACAATAAAAAAACATAACACATTACAGACACTTATTTTTTAGAAAAGCTTAGTATCTCCCATCAGGTTATATTTATGTTCCATGCATGAGACAAACAGTGTGATATTATAACCATCGGTTATATCACATGACCTCCGGACCTGAGAAAGAAAACAGACACACATTCATAAAGGTGAGATTGACTAAGATAAGTAGGCTGTGCACACAAATATGTATTGAATCCACATTTGGCCACTTCAGACATGTTGGCGCGCTGCCGGCCATCTTAGAACGGTCAGTGTGTCATCACTCGCAAAACATTGCATAGCTTCTGGTTGTGAAACCGCCAAGATATAAAGGCCAACTAAGTGCCTTGAAATGCACAGCATTATTCAGTATGGCTTCCTCTGAAACAATAAGACAGGGCAGGACACCAGCTGCTCTCCCCGTTTTGTTTATATTACAGCTTGACTAGAGCCGTTGAGCTTGGTAAAGCTGCAGTTTCCTCCTAATCTCGAACTGCTTCTCCTAAACTCCTCAATATCGCTGTAAAATATAGCATTCTGTGCAGAATTCAAATGGGTCCGATACGTTTTGTGGTATGCGCCAACTCTCACATATGATCCACTCTGTGCCAGCCAGACTCCATTCGCCCCAAATGGAAAGCATTTTTACACTGAGTGTACTATGTCCCATTCACCATGTTAAGATTTATTTTGTTTTTTGAACAATTGACCGATTTCAGTCACAGCTTCAGTGTCTGTTTATAATGTAGGAGGCAGGATGCTTCAGATTCTTGAGAGCATTTGATTGGACAGAAAATCTGATGGGAAGCTGAAGTCATCAACATCATTGATCCATATTGGCGGAAGTGAGAGACTGTAAGTTTTAAATGCTTATACTCTTTTAAATGTGAGTTTTGTCATTGTTTTGAAACACACCAGGAAGCCTGACATATTCATACTAAAAGCCAAAAAACTCCAGAAGAAATGGGATAACCTTTCACAGGAGAGATTGTGTTGTTTTTGTTTTTTATATTAACTCAATATTACAGGATTTTACCATGGAACTTTTGAATGGTTTTACTTTACTATGGTAACTTTTAAATGTTGTGTTAGCTGATGCCTAGAAACAGCCACCGATAAGGCATCTATGTAATTATGAGTCTTTAAACATCAGGTAAATCCAGAAGATACGTCTAATCCGAAGTGAATTATAGTAAGCTGTGAAATGATACCTAGTATGTGTTCTTGAAACATGATGTTATCAGAAACATCTACATTCTGAAGGGTAATCTGTTCCCACCCATCCAAATAGCCAACAGTCACACACAAGCTTGTTTGGGTTTGAAGAAGTTGTCTCTGTCTTTGCTCTTAAACAAGTCCTTCTTATCTACTCACAGAAAAAAAAGATAAACAGAAAACTCTCCTATTTCTGTTGTATTTCTCTCACCTGTGCCACCCCCTTCATTGGATACCATCACTTCACCTCTCTTTCAACTCAAAGCACTGTTCACTCTAAGCTCTCAGCTGTTCTGACCCCCTTCCGAGTATGTGTGGTCTTATCTTAACAGCTTCTGACCCAGAGTCCTGCTCGCATTTACTCCTATCAGCCCATTTCTCTCCCAATCTCTTAAGAAGACAATGCACATCCACCATCCCACTCCTCCGTGCAGGCATATGAATTTTGCAACACCTTGGTATTAAATATTTACTTCAGACAGTGTCCAGAGGAATGTGAACATAAGCCATGCATGGCCCAAGCACATACCTGCAGTTATTTATTAAGTCTCGTGTAACAGTCCAGATCCCTGCAGTTAGTTAGAGCAGCCAGAACAGACACGCATGAGTTAGTCTTATTAGAGCGGTCAAACTCTCTCCGACAGGAATGGATTATTTATGGCTGGTCAGTGCTGATGGTATAGTAGTTCTTCTCCAGCTTTAGTGATGCGTTGAATGGAATAATATATATATATTTTACTTTGGGCAAAGTTCACCACTTTTCCCTCATTCCTTTCAGAGTTCAGGCATGTTGTGTGTAAGTAGGAGTGCCTGATAATTGGGTGGATGCAGTAGTGAAGAATTGTACATGAAATTTGTGTGACAGAGTGGATTATCTCTCTTACTGCTAACTCTCATTCCAAGTTAAAAAAGCTACCTTTGGCCATGAATTTGGGAAACATAGGCCCGCTTTCACAGACAGATCTTAGACTAAGCCAGGATTAGGCTTGAACCTTAGTTCAATTAGGGCATTTATGTAGCTTTTATAAGCATGCAAGTTGCTTTCAGTTAAAAAATAAACTCAAGCTTGCTCTTTAGTCCGGGACTAGCTTAAGCCTTGTCTAGGACAGTAGGGGAGACTGCAACCCGAGTGATCCCTATACCAAAGGCTCATTCCTACCTCTATTCATACTTGGTGTTTCACTGATTAATCAGGTAAAGCTTTTATTGTGAATATTCATAATATTCACTCTAGTATCACATGATCATGTGACACTAGACTGGAGTATGGTGCTGAAAATTCAGCTTTGCCACCACAGGAATAAACTACATTTTAAAACACATTAAAATAGAAAAGTTTTTTTTTTAATTATAATAACATTTCACAACAATACAGTTTTTACTGTATTTGTGATCTAATCAATGGTGCCTTGGTGAGAATAAAATACTACTTTCAAAAACAACAGCATCAAATATCTTGCTGAACCCAAACTTTTGAATGGTATGGTTCGCTTCAGTTAGTCTTTTCAACAAATTTCTCTCTGTCATTCCATTTCTCTATCTATCCTGTTATTTCCTACTGTCTGTAGGCTGTATGTTCATGCAGTTGAGCTGTATCAGAACTGGGAGAGCTAGAGCTGGAGAGAGAGAGTTACCAGGTCTGAGATCTTTTATCTTCCAGTTTTAGAGCTTGTCCATCAGGTAGTGTAGAGCCACTGTGAGACATTGAGACCACTGTCTACAGAACACTGACTGTCCCCTTGCCTTTGAAGGAGAAAGCTCAGGAGAGAGCTCACATGGAATGCTAATGCTACAGTCAAAGTCAGGACAGTGAAATTTTGGGACAGTGTTCCAGAAAGGAGACATTGTGTCATTGCTCTGAGATCCATTAGCATGCCAGGCTGTATTACATTCCCATCGTCGTCTTTTCAAAGGGACAGAAGAGACTTTGAAACTTGTGAAATGAAAGTGAGGTGTCTGCTACTCTTCAGGTAAATTAGGAAAATGAAAAAACAGAGCAGAAAATGTGGGTTTAAACCGTGCTAGATTATAACTTTACATCTCACTCTGTCTCATTCAGAAAGTCATCTGCATACTCAGAAGCAGATGAAAGTCCTGAACCGGCTTTAAGGCTGCGCAAATGTAACAGACAGACATTTAGTGTACATTATGCGTTTGCCTGAGGCTCTTCTCCTCTACAGTAATGGGGAGTCGTGCTTCCCTCTCTTTTGATATATGAATGACCCTCTTTTTCATTTTTCATCACAACCGTGGTGCTTCTCTTACAGCTGTGTCTCATGTCTGGCTGTGTTTTAAATCTGTAGCACAGCACACACAGCATTTCATGAATAGCAATGTACTGCTACAATTCCTTGCCCTATGGGAATAATGGTTGGGTGAGTACAAAGGCTCTTGCCCATTAAAGTGCAAGCATAACTGCCACTCTGCTCTTGCTGCCTGATTTAAAAACAAAAATGTTTTATTCTGTTTGTTGACCCATTGTGTCATTTCCAGCCCTGACTTCATTGCAGAACGAGTTTCTTTGGCTGCTCGGCATATACGGCATGATTAGTTTCTTAAGGCCACAAAATATGTACATTTTGTTCCTTACCTCTCCTTCAAGACCTTACAGTTGCCTTTGAACTACTATTTAAACTTCATTTTAATGCCTTTCATTCTTTAATTTTCACCCTGACCTCTTAGCAGCTTAAGTACACAAATATTGCCCTCGTTAGTGCCCTTATTTCTGTGTTGTGTCCTGCATTGTACAGCCTAAGTAGTCCAGGTCTGACCTGAATTAAATACCCTTTCTTTCCTTCCACCTTTCCTTCTGACCCTTCGCCCCAATTCCTCTGACCAAGAGGCAGAATGTGTGCTGTAGGAGTGTAATCTGCTCTTCTGCTCTCCTTTATTTCCATTTCAATCCCTCGTTCGCAGCTGGAACCCAACCGCTTTGCATGTTGATGAAGAGTGGATCAGCCCGATGTAGGGGGGAAAGCGCAAACAGATAGGAGGAGGGAATGAGGGATTATGTGAAGGAGTAAAAGAGAAGAAAGGGTGAGTGAACTGAGGAAAGAAAGATAAAGAGTGTGTTTGTATGCTTTTAAAAAGCACTCAGACAAAATCTATTATTTCCACTTATAAACCAATCGATTGTTCTTGCATTTTACCCCTTTCTCTTATATTCCTCCCAGTGGTAGCGCTCGTTCTGTTGACTGCAGTGTGAAGTCATCTCTGTCGGGAAGAGTGAAAGATGCTGAGTCAGATTACTCATAACTTAGAGCATTATTCCACCAGGAAATGGTGAGCACCCTTCTCTTTGACATAATAATTGATCTATTGTTAATAACGTCAGAGATGTTGAAGTTGAGGGTGTAAGAATGTGAGTCAGATGTTTGGTTGTTGTGAAGAGATGAAGTGTCTGCATAGTGTTGAAGAACTGCACCATTTCAGCAACACCCTCATTATTATAGGCCTATAGTTGCCCCAAAAAGTATTTGGACACTTAAAGGGGTGGTTCAGAATTTTGGACATCGGGCCTCATTTCCAAGTTAGACTTAGGGCCCTATCTTGCACCCGGCGCAAATGACTTTGAATGTTGACGCATTTATCATTCCTATTTTGCACCCACGTAAAGTGGGCTTTTACCTCCACAGACGCATGTCGGTAAACTAGGAAATGAACTTGCGAACCCACTCCACAGTACACCAAAAGCAAACAAATTATAAGGCCAGACTATCCGATGTAAATGTCTGTTAAGATAATAATGTTAGAAATCCCACTTTTAGTTACTTACTTATTTTCTCAGATTTTATTTAAGTCACCATGAAATGGAAATCCACTTTATAAAGGCACGCTTATAAAGAATTAAAGAACTAACCGATGGATTGAACCAAGTCCTGCCTTGCAACTTTTTTTAATAGTCTGTTTCACTCAGATGTACTAGCAAATGAAAGAAATTATTTGTTTCTATTGATAATACTGAAATTAAAGAAAAAAAATAAACAAAACAGTTATTACCCTGGGCATTAGATGTTGTTTTGATCTGTATATTGTGGAGTTTTACTACTAGTAAATACCAGCCTTAATTCAAAGTAGCATCTGGTTATTTTAATAATTGGTATCTTTGACATCTTGAATACACAAAATCTTCAGATTGCTGGACTAGGAAAAAGGAGGACTATATTGTCAGATATCCCGTTTATCCTCAGTGATCTCTCGTACAAGTAGACATTTTACTATTGACCTGTAGATATGCTCAGTATTAACAGATTCTCTATCTGTATTATAATATGCCTCTGTTGAATGATTAAGTCTGATCGGCTGACAGATGTTTTAAGGCGTTAATTATTAGCACGGATATATGAAGTAATTCGTGACTGAATTTAATTATTTGTTATTTCCCTTACAAATAAATATGATAATAAATCAATGACGTAAGAGAGAGGTTCTCCCCACGAGATGTGTTTATGTGCTTACTGCGGTGTAAGCAGAATAATTGGCTGTTGAATTATTGATAATTAATGCACACCCAAGCTGTGACTTTGCTTCACCTTGTGGCTGCATTAGCACCATGTGCATTAACTTTTAATAATTCGTCATCCGCCATCATCCCTTAATGCTTTCTTAACTGTAAGTCCAAATAAAGCGTTTGTAATGTGTGTGTGTGTGAGTGAGAGGGAGGGAGAGACTGAGTGAGTGTGAGTTTTTGCAGGGGGGCTGAAAGAGACCCGCTTGCTTGATCAAAGGGACAGAAGCAGCTCAAGCCAACCGAGCCTGAAGAACACACTCACAATCACACACTCTCTCCCGTGGGATGCTGCGCCTCACCATATGCTGAGTATTGATTATGATCCCCATTGATTTATGCTCCCGTGCTAAGCAGTAAATGAAGCCTCAACCCTTTTCAAAAAATTACTGCAGTGAGCGTACAGTAGATCACGTTGTCCTTGGCTGGTGAAAACGGCAGTTTCCTTTTAACCTGAATAATGTCATGTTTTTGCAGATCTCTGCAATCTGTTTCCGCCAGCAGACGTGAGTGAATCATCTAGTAATTTGATTAAAGGAGCACATGGCAATTCCGCTGCCCTGCCACACTTGTCCTGATGAGCGGGTACGCCGGGAGCTTGGCAACAGAGATCACAGCGCTAAATCATGGCGGTAAGGGGAGCGAGCTTGCACTGACTGCTTTAGGCTGGGATTTCCAGCTTTCAGCATAAAACTGGCATTGGTGCCAGCACTCTGTCATTGTACCGGAGCGTGTGTCACAGGTTCTCTTTCCTGAATGCACCGTCATTGGCGGCTAATAAGATAATGACCATCATCATGAGTAATAGAGGGTGAGAGCGAGACGAACAGATATGGAATAATAAAGAAAGGGCTTTTTGAGCGAGCGAGGAACAGAAACGAGGATAAATGGAAAGAGGCGGAACATGGAAGGAGATTAGGTGAAGGAAATGTGGAAGAAAATAAGATTGTGAGAAGAAAACTAGGCAATGGGCAAGGATTAGTGCGCTGGTTGGGTCGATAAAGAGCAGAAGTTTGTGTGTGCGTGCTGGTTTGGGTTAGTCTGGGGGTCCCCTCAAAGGAGGAGGCCACTCAGGGGAGATGACATCACTGGGGTTTGGCAGTGAAACAGGCCTCACTGCACACAGATGGGGCCCCGATAAACCAGCTAACACACAGTCTAATAATGGATGCACAGGTGGACAAACACTGCCATGATCTAACTCTAGAGACAAGAAATCTGAGCTCAGAGAATGCTCTTGTTTCTGCTGCATACTGCACTGGTTTAATCATTAATACTGCATCATGCGCAATTGTGGGAACTTGAGCTGTATTGTAGGTGTAAATATGTTTTGATGTGTCCACAGATCAGAGAGCAGTCTTTGTGTTTGGGATTATGCAATGGTTTGTGGCTGGCATGACTTATTGACACACACAGGCTGCCTCATTAGTATGCTTCATACACAAACTGTCAACTTTTATTATTTCTCTTTAAAGCAAGTCAAGGATTTTTTCCACTGAAAAAAATCCTGACTCTGCCTTAAGCTCCAACACCCCCATCTCTACTCAAGCTCACATACACTTTTTCTCGACTCTACGGAAATGGACCTCAGGCGTGTTTCAGGCGTATATGTGTGGAAACAGAGAGTGCTAAAAGTGGATAAAGGTTTAAGTTCTCCAGGCATTTTGTGTCAGCGTATGAATATTTTAATTATTTTTGTTTAGAGAGAAATTATTTCATTTATGGAATTGAATGTGTGGTAACAGTAGTACTGTTTCAAGTATGTTTCTTCTGTTTTTCAGCATCATTACTCCGGTCTTCAGTGTCACATGATCCATCAGAAATAATTCTAATATAGTGGTTTCGTGCTCAACAAAACATTTCTTATGTTCAATTATGAAAACAGTTGTTCTGCTAAATATTTGTATGGAAAGCATTGCATTTATGCAAACAATTATTTTCAGAATGCAAAAAGCAGCATTTATTTGAAACAAATCTTTTGTAATAATGTAATGTCTCTTTAAGCGTGTGTATACAATAGTAAAACATCATTATATCAGTAAAATTATTTTATTTTAGTCACTTAATGCTGTGTAAATAAGCCATTTTAACCCCTCTAGTATGTGTGTATTGTGTGTCGTATGTGAGTATTAAACAAAGGCTTTTATTAGGTGCATTGTTTCACAGGCTGTAAAATTGAAACCCACAGTTCTTTTGAGTGAGTCATCTCTTGAGTTTACAGTAAATGACTGTAAGTGTCATTGTGCACAGAGCTATGAATCCAGTTCTGTACACTGACTGTGTTTAATGAAGACCATGTCTTCCTCAGTTTCTCTTTGACCTCTGGCATGTGTTAAGGTCAGTTCACCCACATCGAGCTCTGATCTGTGTGGTCTGTAGTTTATGATAATTTGCTCTGTGTGTAAAGAAAGATGTTCAGTCAGGCTGTGAGGGGAAGGAATGATAGGCTCTATTGTTCCACAGATAGCCCTCGTGAAGATGAACCCTGCAGCCGAAATGTCAGCACATCCGCCCACGTGCCACGCCGAAATGACTGGTACAAATATGAAAACTTTTTGGATTGGATCCCGACACTGTGCAGCCATGATGACAGACTGTTATGACTTGATCTAAAAGAGACACACAGCTTGTGGGGTTAGTGTTTAGTGTTTTGACGCTCATTCCTGGGAAATAGAGCAGAATCTTGATCTGTCCTTGAGTAATGCCGGGACACTTAACGACGAGCTGAAACATTCTATGACTGAACACATTTATGCTGAGTTAACGATTTTAAGCCCGATTTTTGCAAGATCGATGACAAATGCTCGAAATCAAGGGCAAATCAGTGGTCGTTCACGCAAGTGAGAATCACGCAGTGTGAATTATCAAAGACGCGTTCTGAGAGAATTGCCGACAATCCCGTGAGATATTTGGACCTGTCGGCGATTCAAAATCCTGCTGTGTGAATATGTTCTGAGCTGAAAAGTACATCGGTGATGACCTATAGCCAATGAGAGCGCAAGATACAAAACAGCGGGATGTTCGGGGAGGAGTATAGACCTTATGCACCAGAGAAACGTGGGCGCCGTCATCTTTAGAATATTGTCTTTGAATTTCTGTTTTTGCGGTCGCTTCGTATATTCCTATGGCATCGCTGTCGAGGAGTAATTAGCTGGTGAAGTGGATTTGCTTATTGTAGAGTTAACAAAAGTTATCATGAGCATTAATGTCTATCATAAGCTTTGTAAAGCAGATGTCTTAACAAATGTCGACCGGGAATTTATACCTATGCAAGATCGCTGTGGAAATACAGACCGGAAGTCAAAAGACAACGAGCGCGGGGCTACATAAGGTCTATAGACCAGAATATCAGTATTTTAATAGATATACAGTATTTTACAATTATATCAAACAGTAACAAAGCACAAACATTTGCTTGACCAGTAGCAACAGCAGCACATTGCAAATTTATTTATGTACTCTCTCTTTGCAAAACACCCAGTCCTTGCTCCCAAACCATTTACTTCTGCATAGTCTGTTTTTCGTTCTTCTTTTTCGCTGCAAATCAGCGCACAGACAATTTGGATCACAATCTTCTTACAGGCTATTATTTTTAATAACAATTTCAGTCTTCCGCGAGAACTCTGGTCTCACGCACGCGTGATCTTGCTTTATTTCCTTCACTTCTCGCATGTGTTTGGTTGTGAAACGTAGTTTGGGGACCAGACAAAAGTTGTCAGCGATTCTTTCTTTTTTAAAGTCATGCAGTGTAAAACCCCCTGTCACCGATCCAGGGTGCAGTGTGAACACATCAGCAACTAATGCTACCACAGATAGTCGTGCAGTGTGAAAAGAACAGTGACCCGACTACTTTGAAAATCGTGCAGTGTAAACTCTGCATGACTGGAGCAGATGTTAAATACCAACTTTTAACACAGATTGAACACAACCGTCTCTGACTCAACGTGTTTGAGCATGATCAGTCGTAAGAGTCAAATTACATTAAAAATCTGCCTTTTAAGCCGTTAATTACGGGGACACACTTAACGACTATCTGAAACATTCTAAGACTGAATTGAACACACTTATAGACTTTTCAATGACTGGCGCAGATTTTAAACACTCACTGAATGCAACTGTCTCGGACTCGGTGTGTTAGGGCATGGTCAGTCGTAAGAATCAAATTACATTCATAATCTGCCTTACAGTCGTTAAGTGTGTCCCCGGCTTAAACTCAGCAGGAAAACCCTCTTGAAATTTAGCGTTACCTGTGATTTTTTTTTTTTTTTTTTTTGTAACAGAAAATAATGTAAAAATGTTATGGTAAGAAACAAGCAAAAATGCTGGCAAATGCCAAAGTCCCCCACACCATTACACCACCACCAGCAGCCTGCAGAGTGGTAACAAGGCATGATGAATCTATGTTCTCATTCTGGTTATTTCAGTCAAAGTTGCTTTTCCTTTAGCTTGAATCAGTCGGCCAATTCTCCTCTGACCTCTAGCATCAACAAGGCATTTTCACCCACAGGTCTGCCACATACTGGATGTTTTTAGCTTTTCACACAATTCTTTGTAAACCCTAGAAATGGTTGTGTGAAAATCCCAGTAACTGAGCAGATTGTGAAATACTCAGACCGGCCTGTCTGGCACCAACAACCATGCCACGCTCAAAATTGCTTAAATTACCTTTCTTTCCCATTCTGACATTCAGTTTGGAGTTCAGAAGATTGTCTTGACCAGAACCACACTCCTAAATGCATTGAAGCAACTGGGATTGGTTGATTAGATAATTGCATTAATGACAAATTGAACAGGTGTTCTTAATAATCATTTAGATGAGTGTATTGTGTATCTTTCAGTGACCAATTCGGTTTTTGTTACACTTTATTTGTGTCTTTGATAAGGTGCAATTCTACATTTAATTAGTTAATAGAGTAATATTAATTAAGTACAGTATAGGGTTAATGTTAGGTTAGGGTTAGTTGCATCTGATTATGCATGCTTTTATTTGTAAAGTGTAACAAAGACTGTAAAATAGCGTTACTGTTTTGTTTTTTAAAGCATTTTTTTTGCAACTGGTTTATTCAGACAATTATTTCTCCTGCTTCTATACCAAATTTGTCTATAAAAAGAGATGGTTTAAAAAAAAAAAAAAAAAAAAAAAAGATTTTTCATCGCTGTGTACCTTGTGTACTTGTGCATTTATACCAAAAAACAAAATTGCAGGAATGCCATTATAAAAAAAAAATTGAATTCAATGGGAAAACAAAAACGCGACTGAAGATGTATAGGCAAATACAAAATAGAGAGAGAGAGAGCGTTCGAGAGCAGTTTACATAATCTATAATTGCGAAAATGTAAAAAAGTGCATCAAATTCAATTATGCGGTCCATGCTCCTTTTGGTCTGTCTTTACTCATTTTCTGATTAACTTGGCTGGTGCACAGTCCTCTTTCACTTAAGCCCCAATTTATCATTCTGTTTCTCTCTTGTCTGCACCTCTGTTCTGTATCCCCGTTGTTCCCCCAGGCCCCATAGTCACACCCTGACAGAAGAATCAAAGAGTTCTTCTAACCTCTTCTCTCCCTTTTCATCATTTTATCATTACATCCCTCTGTCATCCATCCATGCAGACTACTTCTGATGGTATTGTTCCCAAAGAAAATGACACTTTTGGTGAAAATTACACACACACACACACACACATGCACACACACTTTAGGTCACTACAACATTCGGGGTCAACATGAGGCTCTGATGTTTTCAAAGAGCAGAGTCTGGACCATGGAAAGGTCAGAGAGTCGGTTTCAGTTACTAGTATCCGAGACAAGAAAACTCACAACTCTGTGCCATACAGCAGCTTTTACAGGACTAATTCCTGTTAAATGAGCTGTAAAGAAATATAGATTAAACAATTTGTCATTATTTTTCATTGTTCATTGTCATTGTTCCCTCTTGTTGCTCCAAACCTACAGTATTTTGAAGAATCTTCATGCAGAATCTTCATTTTAGATTTCAGTTTAAATCTCATTTTCCATTTCACATATTCACATGTTATGATTGATCACATGAAAATCAATGGCGTTTGCCATCATTAATCAGTTTGAGATTATAGAGCTTCAGTGGTGTGGTATTATTAATGAATAAAGCTTTAGTCTGTTTGCCAAACAAATCTATGGCTTGTGCACTACTTGTATCTAACCCTAACCCAATCAGTCAATCAATCAATCAATCAATCAATCAATCAATCAGTCAGTCAATCAATCACCCACCCAAGAATAGAAAAATCAGAAGTGATCTAAAAAATAAAGGCTGACTCTATTACCTAGTTGACTATATCTGACCAACATTTCAGTAATTTATACATTAAATATAGCTGATTTTAATGAATAAAAATAGGTTTTAGCCCTTTTGGAGCTTGACTATTGTGAAAAATCTCTACTATTAAACTACTATAAACTGTTATAGAGCTACTTGAAAAGTCATAATTTTTCTTTTGCTTTTTTGCAGAAAATAACATCATACATGTTTCTATCAACAGGATTATAGATTTTTCATTTCTAGTTGAACTTTTCCTTTGACAGCCATGCTGTTCATTTCACCTCATCTCTGATGTTCTTTTTACTAGAAAATATATATTTCTGGAAGAAATTTCCCAAAGCAAGGACTTATCAGTACCGCTGTTTCTTGAAAACAGGCCCATTTTTTGTATAGGACCCTTTAATATATTCTATAACTTCTGTGCATTGGATTGTGCTAGAGTATACAGCTAAGTAATGCTTGGACATAGCCGGTGTGAACTTTGAAGTGCAAAGAGTCAACAGGCATCATGAGAAAGGCAGTTTAATACATTGCTGTGCTGTCATGACCCAAGAATAGCACAAACAGTAATGAATGACACAGCTGAATATATCACACCGCATCCTCTCCCATAACACTCCACCCTCCCAGTCCTGTCTCTCTCTCCTCTTCTTTCATCACTCCATTTCCCAAGCCCCTCTCCTCTTATCGGGTTCGATAACACACTCTCTCCCGCACACCCAACTCTTGCCCTGAGAAAAGTGAAGCAGCTGTTTTTACTCCAGCTATCCCAGGAATGCCAGTTTGAAACCCAGTGTGGGCTTGAGACTTTTTCCAAAGGGACACACACATGCATTGTCTAAACTGATGGAAGAGCTAGAATTATACAAGTACTTGTCAGTCACACAAAACCTGTATGATTGATTGCCAACAATACGTTTTATGTTTACGTTTTGTGTAGCCAGAGTAAATTGTAAGTTAGGCTAAATATTTATGGAGCATACCAAACAGCCCTGACTAGTGTGAGATTAATTTAGTTCCTTAAAAATTAAATTGCATAATTTTCATTCAAAATATCACCTTTTAAAAAAATAATTAGCCGTTGTGATACTGTGTAAACGTCTTTCTCGTCTCTTGGCCGTATGTGTTCACTCCAGTAGCACTTTACTCGTTTGGGAAGGGAGAGGGGAGGGGCGCACGGTCACCTTTTGTGCAAATATATCAGCCAAGTCACTGCCATCCGCATCAGATTTCTTACGCCAAGAAGGACTGGGGAGCGCACTAGACTGCTGCGTGTGAGCGCGAAGGAGC
Source organism: Pimephales promelas (assembly GCF_016745375.1). The sequence goes on along the minus strand of NW_024121222.1, from coordinate 1,526,176 downwards.
TTGTACCGAGACGAGACGCTGCAGAGAACTACAACGACGCGACGAGAAACAAAGCCGCCAAGTTAAGACGCAACTATGTCGAGAACGATGTTGGGACGGTTCGGCGTTTTCTGCACCTTGCTTGCTGTAGCACTGCAAGGTAAGAAGGCTACAAATTAGAATTGCCCACTCCGAAAATTTGCGATTTTACTATAGGGCAATTAAGTTATTTTGGTTTTAAAATCACAAGCTTTTCTTAATAAGTTTCAGTGTATAAACGCAAATGGTTTGTTTGAATGTGGAGTAAATTAAAAGCAGGTTACTTTTCTGTTGGTTCTTGGAACAACCTGTTACCGTGAGCGCGAGTTGAAGGGTCGAAAGGAACTTAAGGGAGGACGTATTAAACATGTTATGTTGTGGCTGTCAGCGTCTGTTGTTCATGTTTAAGCCAGGGAATGGTTCAAGGGTTTACCTGGACTGGTCTTGGTCTTTGAAGAGGGGATGTTCGCTCCTGTTCCGCGCGCGCGCGCTGTCGCCGAATAGACGCGCTTGCTTTCATCCTAGTTCAAGTGTGCGGCTGCCAGACTCCAAATTCATATCACTTCAGTATGATTAGTAGCCTACGCGTTATAGAAATTTGGATTTACAACTTCATTCTTAGTTTTCTTTCTTTCTTTTTTTTTTTAATCAGATAATATATTCTTAAATAATGGCTTGGCACCTTGTGTTTACAGTGCGGTTCACAATTTTCGACGTTTAAAACTAGTTAAACTACCTTATTTATTGAATTTATTACAGAAATCTTGTGTAGGGCTGTATTCTGTGAGAATATAGCCTACAGGTATGAACCTGATTTGTGTTACCAAGGTCATTGGGCCCTATTACTGTCTGCACCCTGCGGTTCAGTTAGTAGTTTTGTTCTGCTTTGAAGTGTTTGGCTGCCTATGACCAATAATGTTTCAGCACAGGGGCAACGTGGCCCCTCTAGCTCCACTTCAGACAGACCATCTTTACCACCTCTCTCACATATGTGTCGATGTATTACCACTTTTAAAATGAAGCCTAAATGCAAAGTAGTTAACTGTTTGTTTTGTGGATAAGATTGAATTTTCATACTAAATTTACATTTATGACAGACTATTCGAAAAACACTCTTATAAAGAAAAAAACTAAAAAAAAAAAAACCCCTCCCAGGCATACATTCTTCTCCATCCCAGAGGTACTTGTGTTTTATCTTTCTGTCTGCTCTTAAGGCTCTCTCTCACTCCCCTCCCTTACTGTGGATCTGGTTCTTCTAGTGTTCTCACCTTCTTTCAGTTCTGCGGCTATCGGAAGTCCTTTTTTACCTACCTATCTTATCCCTCTGCTCTGCACCATTCCATTGTTTGAGACTCTTCTCATGTCCAGAGTTTGAAAAAAAACGTGTGGAGCAACAGACAGATGAAGTGTTTCTTTTGATGAGCTCAGTCAAGTCTCCAGGCTGCTGCGTTGGGGTTGAATGCACTGATCAGTGATGCTTCTGTTGCTCTGAAAGCAGGTCCTCTGAGATCTTCTCTTCTGTAGCTGTTTTCCCTCTTCCCTCTCTTTAACTCAAACGTCATTAAGAATTCACTTATTTTTTTGCATGTCCTTTAATTGGGCTGATCATGGGATCCACAGTTACTTTCTTTTGATGCCAGTATTTGTCAGATCTGATGCTCATACCTGTCCCACATGACCCGTGACTTCTCAAGCTCAGTGGGTTTCAAAAACGCTACACTTCCACAAACACTGCAGCATCTTTGTGCGTGTCCTCAGGAAAGCCTGTTTTGATGACTTTATCCTCTTTCTGGGCATAAATTTCAATCGATCTGTAGCGTTTAACTGGCAAATGACAGTCGCTGGAACTGTGCCCGTTCATTTCAATTTGTTGCCTATACCTCTCCCAGAGGTGTGCCAGCCTCTGCTAGAGCTTTCATATAATTTGCCTTATAATGGAAGTCTCAGTGATTAGCATTTAAAATGGTTCCCGTCCAGCCTCATATCGGTGCCACATGACCTTGTTACTGTAACCACCAGCACTTCTACCAAAGCAATAACCTCTCAGATGATATTTCAACAATATTATTTACGTTTTCATTCCATATTGAGTATTCTGAGGTGGTATTGGTGCAGCACCTCAGTGGCTGGCTGCTCACATGGTGAGATGTCAGTTGGTGGCGTAAAAAATTGTTGAGACAGCTTGTCAGCCGAGTTTTAAGGAGACGCACGGAAACAACACGCTTCCCTTCTTTGTCTCTTTCCCCCACTCATTTCCTTGCTTAAATTTTCCTCAGCAGAACCTCCCCAACCGCAGCGGCATCAAACGTGATACACACACACACACACACACATCACCCCCTGCAGCCGGCAGTAATTATTATGGCATTAGGAGGCTTCGAATTAAAACCTGCTCTTTGTGCTGGGCCAGCAGATAAAAGCCAATCTTATGTATGAGGTTGCTTCATGCGAGCTCAAAGCTCCTATAGATATCCATCCACACACACCTGCGCTTAAAGCTAGTCACGCACACCTGTGTGTGCAGTGTCAACCCACACGTTGTGTAACTGTTCAAACCCAAGGTGCTAATTTGGCTGGTGGTGGTGATGATGATAGCGGCGGAAAGAGGCGGTAAAGTGTGTGATTTGGCTCTCTGCTGTGGGCCCCAGTCTTTCGGATCAGCTTTGTGATTCATGCCCGTGAGGAGGGGGGAGTAACTGCTTGGAATGAGAGGCATTCAGCAGGGGACAGGTTACATCTCGCCCCCTGACTCTTCAACCCCCCAGATTCTCTCTTTTTCTATCCCGTCTCTATTTCTCTGCCTTTCTTTCTTTCGGCACAGATGGACGCGCAGGCTGCCAGTGAAAGCAAGTCACGCAACCACAACACACATGGTTTTGATCCAAGATCACAATATGGCACTTTGCTGTTATAACCATAGATAATTTTTTTTTTACGCATAGGTCACATTTTAGTGGTTTAACAGCCTCATGACCCTGTAGAATGTGGAAATTAGACGAAAAAAATGCCATTAATTGACTTAAATGTATCTGCATCTGAAATCACATACTATTTGAGGAGGTACAGCATTTGAAGAACTCACTTTGTGTTTTTAAAAAAAGAATATAGAAAATGAAAAGTTGTAATGTTTTAAATTGAGGAAATTAAGACATCTCATCACGTGACCAATATACAGCATCAATTGTCGCTTCTCTGATTCACAACTTCTCTCCTGTGGCCTCATGGGATAGTAAAGTGTCCGCAGTATGTACACTTCACAATCTCAGCAGAAGCAGTATATGGTCCTTTTTGCCTATTCTTTTATATTGTGAATTCAGATACTTCTCTTTTTATGTACTGTTTTTAGTAGGGAAGTTTTTTCACTTAGACATATTCGGACACAGGATGTTACTTCTTAGAAAGTCTAAATGATTCATAACACCTTAAATAATAATCAAGAGTGTTTGGGCTTGTTTTAATTGTTTTGAGACCCATCATGAAAGCTTGTTTTTGGATTGGCAGCAGTTCTTTTGGCAGCCGGTTTGAGGAAAGCTCACTGCTTACTGGCACAAAGCAACAGCAACCACATGGTCGCTCTGAATGAGAGATACTAAGCAGCCCATCTTTTCATCTTAATATCATATAAACCAGTATTTCTTGATCTTTTTGAATTGGGTATCCCCACAACTATATCAGTAAAGCGCAATCACCCTTTTATCAACACCAAACCATAAATGTGTTACTTTTTTTTTCACTTTTTTAATATATACAGTAGTACGTTGGATATCATTTAGCATTATTTTTAATGTTATGAAGGTTGGCACTATTAAAGTATTTCACTTTTAAACTTAAACAATTGGTCTTCTTCTATCTTTAATGAGTGCTTGTGTTTGATTTTTAACAATTCTGATGGCAATCGTGGATACGCAATTCATAATCATTTATAATCATTTTGTATAGTATGTTTTATGTTTAATAATACAAAATATTTTTTTGGCGTAACCTTTTATGTGTTGGGAAATGTAAATGTAAATTCTGTAATTTACTCCCTCATGTTGTTCCAAACCTGTATGATGTTCTTTCTTCTGTGGAACACAACATATTTTCAGAAAGGGTTCAGAAATTGTTTGTAACAAAAAAAGTGAATAAAGGATGACAGAATTGTCATTTTTGACTGACCTGTCTTTAAATAAATTTCAGTTGGTCTGGAGTCTAAAAAGATGGATTATTATTTTGGTCTACCTGAAATTGAACTTTTGAAGTGAATGTAAATGTATTGACTGATCTGATGCTGCTGCTGATGTTACACTTAGACACACAACACACAATGAGAGTTTTAATGTTGTGGATTAGCTCTGTCTAGCTTGCTTTTGTGTATGTTAGTCTCTCTCTTTGTTTTCAGTAATGCTGTTTGCGATCAGTGGGTGACCATTGATGTTTTCTGTGATTTACGGTTGGTATTGTGCGTGCTCCGGCATAGATAACCGCCTCGTACACACACAGAGGTTGACGAAAGGACAGACGGCATGTCTATATAGAATCTGTAATGCCAGGAATGAATTTATTCACGCGGACCTGCTGAGCTCTTTCACTCAGAATTTATAACCAGTTCTGATTGAGTCATTCTTTCATAAAAAAGCAGGATCTCTCCATCTCTCCCCCTCCTTTTCTTCTCTGTCTGCACCCCCCCGCCCAGTCCTTCAGCATTGAAACACTCTGCCCATACTACAAAGCATCCTGGCACGGCAGAAACAGCGATAGAGGAAGTTCGGTAGCCTGATGCCCTTTGATTTCTCCAAGGCTGTTATTAGTGGCATACAGGAAACAAGATTTCCTCACATACAGTGTGTGGAAGATATGGTGTGTGTGTGTGTGAGAGTGATGGCTGTTTTCTGTGAAGGATGTTGAAGTGGTCTGATACTAAAGTGGAGAGCCGAAGGATACGAGGCACAGTGAAAAGCTGCATCTGTGTGTTGGGGCATAGTGCTTTGAAGAATAGGTGCTTCAGAGGCTCTTTGGGGAGACGAGGTTAAGAGCGGCTGATCCATTTAGCTGTGGAGATTGTAAGGGCGATTGGCCGACGCAAATCCTGAGGCCTCTCTCAGGCATTCCTAATGGATTCAGGGCTGATGGGTTTCCTTTTGGGGAAAATATTGTTTTTTAGCGAGGAACTTAGGTCATGCTATACTATCGGCCATCTTGTATTACATTGCCGCATCTCCCTTAGCTCTATTATACCAGTATCGATTTGGAGATGGACATTAGTTGTTCTGCATTGATTTGTTTCTCGTAGCAGTGTTTTGGGATTTGGCTTACAAGAAATGCTTCATCTTGATGCACTACTACAACTTGTCTTCTGTCATTGGTGATCTGTGGCTTAATTACATATAGAGCTGGGCAATATAGCTTAAATTATATTTTACATATACTATTTAATATTTAAATAAATATGACAATATTTGAAAATACACATATCCAGAAATATTATATAGTAATATTATGTAAAAATATATATTTCAAATTTTAAATATGAGGATTAGAACAAAACACTAAACCTGGTTAAGGTGTTTTAAGGCCACGTTAAGGTGCATTTTGATTCTTGTTTCTTGTCTTTGCATGATTTCTTTGTATGTCAGCCTTGCCAAAAAATTATGTTTGAAGAATTTGGCATGTTTCATGAATAAATGATGATTAAGATGTCAATTTTCCTAGGTCAGATTTATTTGGTTCTAGAATCTGATTGGCTGAGAGCCTTTTCCAGCCGTGAGAGATTCACTGAGTTTGTATCACTCCACGCCAACTGTCATGGTGGTCGAGCAAATCCACCACCATTAAAAAAAAAACCAAAAAAAAAACTTTTGTTATGTCACGAGGTTTAGTTTTTCGAGTTTAATAAGTTAGAACACGGAAGTTGTCGGGAACTCAACTTCCGGACATTCAAACTGATTTTTTGGATATAACAATAATTTTATGGACATATCAGGTAATAGGCTACACTCGTTTCGATCTCATAATGCCACAATGTAGACTACTCTATACTCTACTAATACAACAAGGTTCAATGAAATGTTCCTACTTTAAAGTGACGTTTTAGAATTAGTAAAGGAGGCTTTGGCACAATTGTTTCTGTGCAAAAGAGGGGTTTTAAGACTCCGTTGTTGTTTCTTATACATTTACTCATGTTTGCCATCGATGCCATACAGCCATTTCGCACTCCTACGAGTGTGCTATTGCTCATAGGCTTGGCCTATATGTATAATATTTTATATAAAATTAAACATTCAAAATGTTTTAAAATGTGTTATTGTTAAATGTTAATATATTTTCATTAATTCATTTCCTTTTAAATAGTGATTTTGCAACCAAAAGTTCAAAGTTAAATATAATCAAGTCATTTTATTAAATGATTCACAGAAATTATTTACACTTATTAACTCTGACGATCTGAAGTTCGCATGAGAGTCTTAACACTTTCATACAAGCTGTGAAACAAGAAAGAAATGGAGACTATAGAAAACAATGGCCAATTAAAACAACTATTTATTTTTATAACACCAGCGAAATCATCAAAAAATACACAATGTAGTATATCTCAAGCTACTTTCTCACCTCATTTGGTCACATCTCAGTTGGACCTCCATCGCACCTGGTTTAAATGACCAGCTTTACCTGATATGACTGAAAACACAGTCATGTTGAAACAGTGCTTGTTTAAGAGCTCTTTAAACATCCTTTTCCTCACACAGACTGTTGCCATTGTCTTCATACTATCAGCTGGCAAACATTCCCTGGAGAACAGTCCTCTGACCCTAGGGAGAAAAAAGCCTTTATAGCCCCCAGCTTACGGCTGTTTGGTTAGTCGAGTGCACTCCCCAGGCTGAGCTATTCACTGCCCCTTACTCGACAGACCCTTCAAGATGTGGTCTTGCTGAAGATTACACACACAATCACTATTTGTAATCCTGATCTTTTGTTTGCACTCGCACCACCTGAAAAATATTCACAAAGATCGTTCAGTTTCGAGAAATGTAAAAAGTTTGGTTCTTGTTTGATGTTCAATTACACCTTACAATTTTGTGCATCACTGTTTAAATATTGTTCGAATGAATCATAGGTTGTCTGTTTCCGACTGTGATTTATCAGCAGCAATGTACTTCACAATCATTCTTTCTCCATTTCACAGTGTGTGCCTTTAACATGAAGGACACTTTTTTTTCCTTGAGACACTATTTAGAATTTTTTTTTTAAACCTGGTTACTGATTAGCCGAGCATTGTTAACCTCTTCAACGAAAATGGATACTGTTTGACGAGGCACATTGTTGCTTTAATAGTGCTTGACCCCTGGAGCACCGCAAGGCCCTCTGGTGAATTTAAAATGTATGGAGGGCATTTGGGAGAATGTTTGTGTCTGAGGTGCATTATATTACTAGATTGAAAAACGCTGCAAAATTATTAAGGTGGTTTCTGGCCAATACGTTTATAATATTTGTACATTACGTGGCCTGAGGGGTTGTGTGCGAGTCAGACAGACATTTGGGGAGGGTTTGAATGTCTGAGACTGGGGCTCCCCCATTCACAAGCTGTGATTGGGTGACAGATCACATTTCGTTCAGGAGACACATGCTCAGGTGATTACCTGCGGGAGAAGAGTGTCTCTCACTTTACTCAACCCCCACAGCCTGCTCTGTCTCTGTCTGTAACACACACTTCGCTGTCCTGTATGTTGTAAAACCTGTGTGAACATGAGTTAAATATGACCAGCACTTGAAGAAGTTGCAAGAACTAGCATAGAATGAGCTGAAGACTTATATTACCAACTTCTTTTTGTCTCGTTTTCAACTGAGAATATGTAAACATCATTAAAACAACATTATAAATGTACTTCATTAGCACAAATACAAACGGCTTCACAAGACTTCAGAGTGTACTATAATATACTGTATCACACACCTGTTTGGGGTCAGTAAGATTTTGAATGTTTTTTTTTTTTTTTTACAGAAATCTCTGTATCAATGTTGAAAACAGTTTAATACAGTGCTTAATATGTAAAACAGTGCTTAATATTTTGAAACCTTGACCATTTTTTCAGGATTCTTTGATTAATAGAGAGTTCAAAAGAACAGCATCTCTTTGAAATCTTTAACATTAAACTTAATAAATGTCTTAGCTATCACTTTTGATCAGTTTAACGCACCCTTGCTGATATATAGCCGTTTTTTTTGCAAATATGGAAATAAACTAAACTTAGGCTAATTGTTTGTCTTATGCAATCGTATGCAATTTTGCCTAAATACATCTGATTTTAAAGATGTTTATACATTTTCACTGGGAAGCATGGATAGAAAAGGATTCATTTTGGGGTTGCTCTTATTCTCTCTCCTTCGAAACCCTTCATCCCTGTAGATTAGCAAGCTCTCTGCTTTAGTTTGTGGTTAATGAGTGTCCCTGGCTGATATCTAATCAGGAAGGTGGTCTGATGGACCCCAAGGGCCGCAGTGCCAACTCTAATTCTGTTGCCTTTCTGATTGACACACAGCTTGATAATCATATTCAGGCCTGCGGGGCTCCAGCATTGGTTCTCCCCCCTTGCATAATCTCAACCAATCAGTGATTTCCCTTGTACAGCTAGCATGGCTACATTTCCTCTTGAGTTTCAGGTTTCATACCTTGTCATTTCTTAAAGGTTGTAGCCATCCATTTGGTCTCAAATGAAATCTTATTTATGGACAGTAATTGGTTTTAGATGTAATTTCCATTTACAGAGAACACAGATGAAGTTTGTAAGATTCACATTATGCTTCAACTCTTTTGGGAGGGATATTTCTTTACCAGCGCCAGGATCTCAGAAGATCATAATATACTTGTTTATTGAGTTTTGAGAACTAAAATGTAGTACAAATGAAAATCTTGTTACTTATTATCAAAGGATATGGGCTTTGTGCTCCAATCAAATTAAGCTTTCATGAGGGCCAGTAATTCTTTGTTTGCTGTCTATTCCTCATAGAGTCTAGAATCTCTTAAAATACAATTGAACAGACAATGGTGGCTTATGATGGATTTTGGCTTATGACGGACATTTGGCTTACGGTGGATTAGTTCAGTTTGTTAAAAACACAGAAGCTCATGAAATGGTTCTGCACTAAGACACACAAGGCTTTGACTCTTTAAGACAGACTTAATTAGACCGTTATTTTGGGAAGATGTCGACACGCGCTGGAAGAAAGAATCTGTTTGGGCATAAGTTTAAGGGACTTTGTTGGTGGTGTTGTTGGTGTCTTTGGTCCTCCTTGTGTCTCTCATGGGGTGTGAAACTCCCGCTGTCACTCCCCACCTTGGCTGAACATTTTTGGGACAGCGGTCAGTCTAACCCCTCCGTTCCCTGCCAAGTAATCATGGTGAAAGGCACGTGGGATTCCCTAGTCAATTAACAGTTGGAGTGGGAGTAGCCATGGGTGTGTGGGCGCATATTGACTGGTGCAGTGGGGAGGGTTGAAGGAGTGAGAACAGAGGACACATGTTCATTAAAATCATCCATCCTGGATCAGATAGTGGATCTGGAGATGTTTCCCTCCCTCCCCGTCTCTTTGAAATGCTTGTGTTGCCCATTTGTGAGTGTGATACTGTACTTCATTGGGCTGAAGGCAACTTTCTCACACTGCTCTGCCCTTTCCTTTGTCCTTCATTCATTCTCACTCGCTTTGTTAACGTCTCTCTTTTTCCTTTGGGGGAAGCCCCTTTCCTTTTGTCTCTTTTTGTTTTCCTCCCTTTAGCTGCTCAGTAATTATATTCAGTAAATGGTGACATCATATAAGTCATAAAAGTTGTACATACAAGCCAGTATAATCAGAAGAGAAATAAAATCCAATAATTATCAAATTGCAGCTGATGCCTGTGGAATTCAGTTGCAGTTTTACTTTGACATTTATAACCATATATATGAACATATTTTGAAGATTATGGGTAACCAAACAGTTGACGGGCCCCATTGACTTCTATAGTACGTAAAAAAAATGTTTTAAAAAAAAAATCTTTTAAAGTCAATTGGCATATTGTTCAGCTTTGTCATCACAGGAATTACATTTTACAATATATTAAAATAACAGTTATTTTAAATTGTAATACTATTTCACAATATTACTGTTTTACTGTAACTACTGTAAGTTTTTGAAAGAGACTGCTATCAAACTGCTATTTATTGGTCATGTGAGTACAGGGCATTTAAATTCATTTATTTTGTCTCACTTTCTGTATACATGTGACCACGCACACACGCACGTACACACACACACACGCACACAATCATGCTCTTGTACCTGTGCAGCAGTTTAAGGACAAGGCTACATTGTTAAGACATTCCTGGGGCTGCTGGAATGCAGGTATTAATGTGGAGTGATTAGACACAGCGAGAGAACAAGCGCAGAGAGGGGTGGGATGGGGTTATGATAGAAAGGAAAAAAAAGGACAGAGGGTAGGGGGAAACGAGGGGAGAATGGAGCAATGGAGTTGGACAGATTGAGGTACAGAATGGTAACATATTGCAGAATGAGGATGAGACCTTGTTTTGAGGAGAGGATTCTGTGTTAGTGCAGGTCAAAACAAAAGTTTGGGACAATTCACCCAAAATTGAACATTGTGTCATGACTGACTTTTCGGCATGCAGTTAAAATGAATGGAAAATAAAACTTTCAAGCTTCAAAAGGGACCAAAAGCAATTAAAAGCATCAAACAAGTGATCCATGTGACTCGTGCATTTTATTCCAAATCTTCTGAAGCTGTACAATAGCTTTGTATGAGAAATAGACAAAAATGTAAGTTAATGCACGAAAAATCTTGACATATGCCCTAGCTCTCCTTTTCACGTTAATGAGAGTTAATGAGAAGTGGTGATGTCTAACTTGTGAATGAATTATTTGAGAAGGATGTGTTGATCTGATTCATGAAACACCTGTCTCAATGATTTGTTCAGTCTGACCGGCTGAGTTCAAATCACAGACTCAATGATCCTGGCATTTTGAAATCAGTTTTGGTTTGTTTCTCACATTTTAAAGGACTTATATAGTTCATCAATCAAATTGACCGCTTCTATTATATATGTTCATGGTCCTTTTTGGAGCTTGAAGGCCCCAGTATTCATTGACTGTAACTGCATGAAAAAAGTCTTCAGACATTATTTTATGTTCCCCAGAAGAAGAAAAAAGCCACAGGTTTGGAATGATGCGTGGGTGAGTATTTAAGTTTAAGTGTGTTGACAGTGTTTGTGTTTCAGGAATGTGCTTTGATAATAATGTTATAGTATATGTTGATATTAGAGGTGGAAAAAGCTTGTGTTGATATTAAAGGTGTGTTGGCGGTGCATTGCTATCAAAACAGGAGCATGTGAAAACGGTCTTTTTTCATTCCAGAGAAGAGTTTGGATTTAACTGTATTTAAAAATAGGAAGTGGAATGCCTGGGAGGTCCCAGTATAACGATAGCAGTACCAGCTGGTGATCGGATCTGCCATGGATCTGTGAGAAAGGGAGGACGAGAGCGGGCAGGGGAAGGTGGGGGTTGCCTGTTGGTGCTTCCATGGTGAGGACAGCATTGCCAACCAATGTCAGTCGTGCCATCTCTGCTATATGGCCAGGTGGCATCAACCAGCAACATGTCCTGGCATTAACTACTACACACCCCTTCCAACACACAAGGTGGTGTAATCAATGTCAAAGTCAACCTCCTCTACCCCATGATCTGCCCTCACCCCTCCTAGAATCCCCACCCATCTCTCCATCTGCTTCCTGTATGGCTGGACAAATGGATTGAGGATCCCTCTAACATTTGTGGGTGTCCCATATCAAAAATGAGAAGCTTGCTGTTCAGAAAATTTTCCTTACCATAACCCTTACTGTAGTCAGAATCTATGCCACATTTAACATCGAACTCTTAATTTTAATGGTTAATTTAAAGCGAAAGTACTTTGCCATTTTCAAATGTAATTGCAAAAATAATAATCTTTTCCCCTCATCTGTCATTTGTTAAACAGATAATCCAGCCCAACTCACAACTTTTATTTTATTTTACTTAAAAATGTTGTCATCAATATGACTTTTTTTCATGGATTTAAGATGTGTATGTTACATATGACATCTACTAAGTCTATGATTGGAACACTAATTAATGAACAGGCGAGATTGTATGCTCTTTTTTTTCTGTTGCGCTTCCTCTTCTTTTCACTCTCTCTTGATATTTCCATCTTTCTGTCTCTGGGAATGATAGTTTACAGTGTTGTGTAGAGCTCTAGATGGAGTGACAGAGAGGGAGTGAGACAGCTGGACACATGGCTCCAAAGATCAGCTTACACAAACTCACTGGCATTTCTGACGGCAGTCTCCCTCTCTTTCTCTCCCAACGTCTCTTTCGTTCCACTTCTCTTATTTGCTTGGATCATTGGTCTGTTTCAGTCGAACTAACTCCCTACACACAAAGTGCTATGTGTTACGGTAGAGTTGGCATCTTGTGTTGGATGTCTGGAGTGGAGCTCAAGCCTGACATCAAACACACAACTAAACAATGAAGTCATGAAAACAGGATGAAACTGCTCTGGGGCAGTAACCGTGAGCCCTCACAAACACACATTCATTCATTCATTAGAAAAAAAAAAAACACGTTTTAAAGGCATGACTCCTCAAGCCCCTGCCGTGTCATTCATTTACAAAGAATGGAGCGGATCGCACATGGAAAAATCTAGAGGGTGCAGATTGAGTGACAGACAGGCAGAAACTGCCCCAACACCCTGCCCCCTTCTCTCCCTCTCTGCACCCCCTGTTTTTTAAGGCGACAGATGGCTGATTTCTACTCCTCTGTCACTCTGTTCTCCCTTCCTCATACCTGCTTGAACATGGATGCCCCCGCCCCCTCCAGCCTTTTAAACCCCTACCTTCAGCAAACATCCTAAAATCCACACTTTACCCAAGAGTTAATACACAGCCTGGGGTGTGCAGTTTTCTCCAGGTGTGTTCCTCTGTCGAAAAAATGTGGAAGTTGGTTGACCGGGTACTATGTGTAACAAAACGGCAAAACAATATTGCTAAAACTAAAGTGAAATCTCAAAATATAAAGCTAAATTCAAATTCTAAACATTAATAAATACTATAATATACTATATGCTAAAATATCACTAATGACTAGCTAGAAACTAGTAGTCATATTCCAAAACACAGCTACTAGTTTAAGTTAGATTCTCTAGTAGAGATTTAATACGGATGGATGAAAGATTGATTCTGCATCCACTCATGTTTACTCTAATAGTATATAATATGTGAAAATAGAATGTCGAAATCACAGCGTAAAAAAATAAATAAAATAAAATAAACGGATGACTTACTACCGCCAGAAAGATTCTGGAGTGCACATTAAATGGACACTTTACTAATGAGGCCACAGAAGTGGAGTTGTGAAAGGCGACACAACTGACATCATAGATCACATGACACTGACAACATGGTCGAGCTAGTACGTCTGAATTTCATTCATACATCGAAGTATGTTTCACTCCAAATATAGTAGCCTGACAGTATATGTGACTTAAGGCGCAGCTAGTCTGCCTGTTGAATTGATTAAAAATAATGATCTTTATGATGTATGTTGCCTGAATTTCCCAATATGATCATTCATGTCTTTTAAATTGTTCGATATAATAGTATATAATCAAAGTATATTGTTTTTCGCAAGCTTACTTCTCAGCTTTGCACACTATTAGCCGATTAGCCTGCTAGCTTAGCCTATTATGGCAAAACAAACAGCTACCCCCTGGGGTCCTAGACAAATTGTTTATGACACAGTAGCTCTTTAGGGATTTAGTTACAGGTCTAATAGAGCAGAGAAATACTAGTTTCCATGACTGACACTTTCCTCTTCTTCTTCTACACACTGTGCACAGCTCCAGTCACCTCGACTGTGTGTCATTTTTAGTGGATAAACCTTGACATGCCTTTTTATGTAAGATATGTGTGTATTTGCCTACCTCACCAGTCAGACAATGAATCATAGCACAGAAGAAAGACAGAGATTACATCACGCTCCTTTAATGTTTGTTTTTATCTTGTTTTTCAAATACTTCCTATAATTGAGCTCTGAGTCAGACTTTTACTTGTTATCATTTATGCGTTTGTGGAAGGTTCTCCATTCTTCATAATTTCTCTGGAAATTAATTTCAGTAAGTAATTTATTTGCATGCACTGTCTGGATCTTGGTAGCACTCGAATTCGTTTTTGAAATACGACTTTGTGTGTGAAAGCAACTTTACTCTACTGATTTTCCTTGTTTCTGAATTGCGAAAGAAACAATGGGACACAGAGGAGACAGCAGTTGCCTCTGTTCTTATCGCTCTCTTTAACCCAAGGTTCCAGCTCACTGCCCTCCTCTACAGCTCTCTCCGACTATTCTTATCTTCACATGCCCAAGGTTCTGTCCGTCCTGCCAGAACAGTTGAAGCTGAGCAGCCTGTTCAATTTCATTATACATTTTTTATAGCTTTTCTCCTCATTGTTTTCCTTTTAGAATCAGATATCACTCCCACTGTTGCTAGAAGCCATAGTTTTAACATGGCTGCATAACACAATGACTTTCAGGGGGGTTCGCTTTGGGGGTTGGAGGGCTGATGTTTCGGATGGCTGCCCCTAAACATAAAAACAACTTGTTTTCTCTGTTTACGCTTTTACTTTTCTGAACAGATCTGTGTATTTACATTTGTGTTATTTTATTTAAGTCTGGTTTGTAGTCTTACATTACTCCATCAAGGAATTTAAGCTTTATTTCCTGGAGGTTTATTTCCCCCCCTCTCTCTTTCTCTCTCCCTTGTTCTCTTCATCTCTTCTTCTCCCCCTGTCCAGCTGGAATTCTGATTAAAGCGATAATTTGTCACCTGCCGCCTAATGATAAACATCTTTTTTTGCTCGTTTCTTCGTGTCTTTGTTTTCTCTTTACTCTTTGTCTTCAAACTTATCTGCTCTTCAGCAGACCATAAACTCCGCCGCCTTTCTCCCCTCCGTCCTCTTCATGCCCGTGTTTATTAGTCTATTTTGAGGAATTAGGCACGTGGATGTCTCGTCAGTTCTATCGGTGTGACGAATAGTACTTTATCTGTATGTTTGTGTATTTGAGGAAGTAATGCATTAGCTGACCTTGATCTAATTATCTTTCTGCCCTTGTCTGTCATTGTCTTTGGTATGGGCAGAAAAGACGTTAATTTTATTACATGCCACTCTGGAATACTTAAATTCATTTTGAATAATTGTCAAAAAAAGTATTTACACATTAATCTGTTAATTTGACCATTTGTATGTGACAAAACAAAATCTTTACACTGTGCCTTTGTATGTAACCTCAATAGTCAAAGACCTTAAGGACCATGCAAGACACCAGCCGTGATGAATCCGTATTATTTTTTAGGGAAGAAAGGTAAATCAAGGAGTGTTTTCAGTAGTTAATGGAATGTTGGGAGTCAGATCTGAGGGGAGATGAAGAGATGAAGATGTGTTTACTGACAACAGCATTGATGGAAGCAAAGTCCCATAAATAGAGAACCCTTTTTAACAGATCATAAAAAGTGAGAAAGATACAATAATATGTACATCCAATCCTTAAATCCTCGCACACAGCCTTAAGGAACCCTTGTCTCCACATCCGGCTTTGAGTAACAGATTTTAAACAGCCATGAAAGAGAATGTGTGATTATCTCAGTCTGGGATGGTGTCATGGATTTCATGTGTGGTCTCTCAGTATGATGTTTTATTCCACCTCCCTTATTTTGTGTCTGTGTGTCTACTGACACTCCATTTTTGTGTTTACAGACTTTTCTGGCTCTTTTCATTAATTCTAGCGCTCTGTCCCTGACGATCTCCCCTCTGCCGCCCCCACTCATTCTATCTCTCATCTCTTTAGTTCCTGGCTCCTGCAGGTTGAGACTTGTTATGTCTAATGCAGATAAGGACCATTCTTCAGTTCACACCGCAGATCTCAATCTGTACCGCAGCTTGCACAGGCTGAGCTCTGCTCTGTTGTTAAACTTTTAATGTGCTTTTACTATTATTCACTATACACTCACCTAAAGGATTATTAGGAACACCTTCAATTTCTCATTAATGCCATTATCTAATCAACCACATGGCAGTTGCTTCAATGCATTTATCTCCTGAACTCCAAACTGAATGTCAGAATTGGAAAGAAAAGTGATTTAAGCAATTTTGAGCTTGGCATGGTTGTTGGTGCCAGACTGGCCGGTCTGAGTGTTTCACAATCTGCTCAGTTACTGGGATTTTCACACACAACCATTTCTAGGGTTTACAAAGAATGGTGTGAAAAGGGAAAAACATCCAGTATGCGGTAGTCCTGTGGGTGAAAATGCCTTGTTGATGCTAGAGGTCAGAGGAGAATGCAGGATATTCTCTGAAACCGTTCCATTTTTCCTTATTCTTGTAGCACTCCCGTGCCTTTGTTGTTTCACATAATAAAGTAATTGAAACACATTTAATTTTTATATTTTGATGTATTTCAGAGCGAGGCAGAATATTCACAGAGAGAAAAAAAAACAGGAGGACATGATTAATTGGGACTTGATTACATCACAACAACGTTGGTTTCATATACCCAATTATTGCTAAGTGGTTGGAGTGGAGAAGTAAAAAATTAAGCAAGACATTTGATGTTAAAGGGAAAGGGTGAAGCAAGTTATTATATTTTAATCATTTGTATTAATGTAGTGTTTATGTGGGGTATTCTGTCACTTTTCTGATGTCTTAAATCTGATCTCTGCTTTATAACCTCCAGCAGTGTCAGATTGAACCCAATGCAATCAATAAAGACAGGCCTGTGCATGACCTGACCTCACCACCCATCTCAGTCCTCCATCCCGCCTCAGTCCATCTTAGGGAACACACCCTCCCCATTTCTCTTTGTCCCCTTAGTAACTGTCCTACAAAGACAATTACCCCCTCTGCTTGTAAACTTGTTGGCATTCCATTGTTGTTCTCTCCACCCTTCAAATTTAGGGCTTTTCCCAGTGGATACAAAGCAGGAAGCATTTATTTTTTTCTGATATTATATCCATGTAGCCAACCACTTTTTGCGACAGAGTGGAAAGGGCAAGTGGATGTGCTGGTTGAGTGTGTGTGTGTGTGTGTGTTAACAGACTGATATATGCCAAGTGTCTCATAATTGGACAAATTAGGTTTGAATATAGACCATTTTGCAAGATGTAAACAATACTGGTCCTGAAACACTTCAGTTTGTAACTGTTTTCTTTATTTCACATGTAAAGAAACCATCTTAAAGATGTTTGTTTAACTTTATGATTCAGTTTTATATGTTCTGTTGGTTGTGTTTTATCTCAGCTTTTATGTAGTGTTAAAAAACTGAAACAGGAAGTGCTTCTGGACCAGTGTTGTTTACATCTTGCAAATGGTCTATACCATACAGATACACAAGTGAAATGCTTTGGTGGGCAACTCATGTGTCTACACTCGTCTATCCAATCTCTTTATCTGTGTCCTATCCGTTACATCAATATGAATGGAATTCAAACTTCTTTGCATATATGCATGCGGTGTGTGGAATGTTGCTGTTCACATGACATGAAAGCATGTAACCCCTATTTTCCTAGCACAGATAATGCAAAAACACTGTAGAGGAAATGTGATTATATGTTTAACATGTGAGTGTATTATCTGATGTGTGCGCAATGTGCTTTACATATGAGGCAAGATGTTAAAACGAAAGGCCTTTTCAGCACTCTACAAAAAACTAAGTAGTTTTTGTGTTGTGTTGGTAATCACACTATATTAGTGGAGTGAATCGACAATTTCCCTTGTCCACTAAAAGCAATATGTAATCAGTTCACTTTATCATCGCTAAAGGTTTTCCATTTCCTCTTCCTTGCTCACTTTGGGTTTGTTCCTCTGTAAATTTCTTTCAAGATGATTTTTTGTTTATTTTATCAAATCACGAGCACCAGACATATTTAGTAAAATCATCTTTGGGCAATTTCCGTACATTTGTGAGAGCGTTGCATTAATATGGTTATGAAACTGTTCCATTAACACTATTTAACCTGTTGTGAATTTTTGCTGAAGTGATGTGCAATTGCATTATAGGCTGTTAACGTGTTAAGCATATGATAGCGAGGTAACAAAATGGTTTTAGAGTGAGATAAAACACAGGCATCTACATTTCATAATTATGTGGCACTCTGGAATACTTGATTCTGATTAGTCAGTCGCAGCATCCTGCTGTAAAATATTGTTGTAAGTGGCCATTAAACTGTATATTTGAATGTTATTTACATACATTTAATGTTGTTTTTAATTTGTATTTTAATATTGCATTTATTTGCTTAGTTTGGTGGTAGCACTCTCTTCTCACATAATCAAATCATATTGTGTAAATCATACTCATATTTTGTGTCTATTCATTTATGTGTTTGGTAAGTTGTCATCTATTTTACAGCATAATGTTCTGTCAAACAGTCATTATTTCTCCAACTTAAAAAACACTAGCAGTCTAGCACGACCCTGCCTTCACTGCTCACATGCTCTGTTTCTAATATGTTGCATAATTAAGTTCAGTTCCCAACAAATTTAATTTCCTGCCGAAATGAATAAAGGTCTGCAAGTGCCCCTCCATGTCTTTGTGTGTGGTTGTGTTTTAGTGTCCTCTGTGCTAGGTGACCCTCTGTTTTAATCAATCAAAGTGGCTCACAAGACCTTGACAGCTTGACACGGAGAGGATGAAAATAAAGGCAGAATATACAGTAGAAAGATGAGGAATGATGTGAATCTGTGCTGTAATTGCACAGGAGAGAGGTGGAATCATTAAAGGTAGAGTGAGCTGCGCTAACGGGGATAAGATGGATAAGCTATAGCCATGAGCTCCATCGATCCCTCTGTCATACTCTCTGACTTGTTTACACGCTCAATGCCTTGAGTTACAGAGCTAGAGACACAAACTAGACGGTGACTCGTTACCCTCCACTTACTCACGGTCATTCAAGCAATATAAAGCTAATCCGCCCTAATAGGGAAAAGAGAGAGAGAGTGAAACAGAGGGCTTGGTGTAGTTGTGAAGGAGAGCAAGCAAAATGGAGGGATAAAATGGAAGCGTGGTTTTATACTAGAGGCTTAGCTCTGTGTTTTTTGCTTTGAGACACTGATAACCTGTACAGACAGTCCCGGGTGATGATGGCATGTCATGTTTTGTCCCGCCAGTCTAAACCCAGCCATAATCATACATAAATCCCCACCAAACACTGGAATACACTGATAAAAATAGTTTAGGAATGGAGAATAACAAGGAAATTGGCAAAAAAAAGTGCAATAGTATGGTATTATCCTGTTTTTTGACATAGTGGTACCATAATAATATCATGGATGGTGTTCTTTAATATAAAATAATGTAATATCAGTTAATATATAATATTTATTTTGGCAGAAACGACAGTCATGTAATGTTACTTGACAATAACCAATCCTGAATCACAAAACCAGTCACTAGTAGCACGGGTATATTTGTGGTAATAGCCAACAATACATTGTATGGGTCAAAATGATTGATTTTTCTTTTTATGCCAAAAATTATTAGGATATTAAGTAAAGATCATGTTCCATGAAGATATTTAGCAAATTTCCATCTGTAAATATATATATGTAAAAAAAAAAAAAAAAATTGTGATTGGTGCAGCAAATTCGTGAACATAAATGGACAACTTTAAAAGCGATTTTCTCAATGTTGGGATTTTTTTGCACCCTCAGATTCCAGATTTTAAAATCATCTCGACCAAATTTTGCCCTATCCTAACAAACATACATTATTGGAATGCTTATTTATTCAGCTTTCAGATGATGTATAAATCTCAATTTAAAAAAAAAAAGTACCCTTGAGACTGGTTTTGTGGTCCAGGGTCACTTATAAGGATCCTTTTCACAAACTGTAATGACACAGTTGTACAGTGATTAACGTGATAAAACTAGCAAAGTTTTGAATATTTTAATTTTCAAAAAAAAGTTAACGCACATCTATAACACTTTGTTGGTGGTTCATTGACCGATATTATGAATATCTTGCATATTGCTTTAAAAAAAAGTGGCTATACCCAACCTGTAAACTGTTTTTAAATGAGTTAATCTCATTTGCATGTATAGACTTGTCAACTTTTTAAATTGAGGAGATAGTGCTTATTTTGCTAAATGCACGATTAGTTGATTGTGTGTGTGTTTTTTAATGCTTTTTGTAATCTATATAAAAATAAGAATATTATCTGCATTAAATGTTTTAGCAATTTTAGACTAATGGCAATAAAAAAAATCCAGTTAAAAAAATAAAGTAATATTATGATTTTGATAATCGTCCCCAGTATATTGTACATTTATAGTGAAGTCCCTTGGTTTTGCCATCTGATACTATCACTGTACCATAGTACCAGTGCTTTTTTGCAAAGGGAATATAAAAAACTCTTCAGTTCTGCAACTGAACAGTGAGTGAAACATTGCAGAGGAAAGATGAAAGGGTGTGTTGAAAGTTTGTGTATGTGTGTGAATCTGACCTTTAGCCTTCAGTTTGCTGTTAGCACTGTCAACATTGTAAACAAACTCACTTTATACCGGAGACAGGCTCAGAGAAAAAAAGAAACAGAAGCAGCGGGAAGAAAATAAATTCTAGAGGGAGAGACGTGAGGCTGAGAAAAAGTGAAGAGAGAGAGAGAGAGATTGGAGGGGAGGCAGGCAGGCAGGCAGGTGTGGGACTGACTGTAATAGCATTGTGCAGAAAACAGCAGGACACAAGCAAACACTGACCTGCTCCTCTCCTCTCACCCTGTCCTTCACCCTCTCATCCCCCTTATCAGCCCTCAGTCCTCCCTTCTTTCTCTCAGACTCTTAAAACTCTCTCTCAGATTCCGATTTACTCCATCAGAGCTGAGATTTACACGGCCCAGTGCGTCTCACTATCTTTTCCTGACACACACGCGCACACACAAAGACAGCGGTCACCACAGCGGCGGGGCCTCCGGTAAGTGGACCTCATGAGATATTCGCCGGTGTTCGCTTTCCCTGTTTTCACGGGACCGGTTCGACAAGACTCCCCTTATTGTATTTCACCATGGAGACGTGCAATGTTATGATAACAGTCTACTTTAATCCTATCGGATTAACACCGTATCATTTGATTAAATTTTCGCTCACGGGGGAAGCTGTTAATAAACGCATTGCAGATGTAATTATGCATAGTCATTCAGCGTTTATCGCTCGGCCCACAACAGATGCTCATTTTCTTATATCCTGCCCTCGTTTCCTTCTCTTCCCATTCTCACCAACCTGGAAACGGGAAAAGAAAACGACACCAACTTAACTATATGCCGGTTGACAGGAAAGCAGGCCCGGGGATGTACAGTCAAACATCAGCAGCCTCAGGGTTTGGAGTCACTATCCCTCCCTCCCTCTTCTCCTCTCTGCTGCCAAACCGAAGCTCATTAGAGGAAAAGGGATTCCTGACTAAATAGAATGGGGCTCCTGCCAGACTGGGTGAAAGATGAGGGAGAGAGGAAAAGTAGAAGTGAGGAAATATATTAATTAAAATGATCACATATACATTTATCGATTTTCTAAACCGCTTATCCGTTGTATTCATATTTTAATCAGTAAAAAAAATTTAAACTTAGTAATTAATTGTGCGCAGTCGCAATTTGCATATGAAAGATTTAGTTTCGATTAGGTTTGACACTGCAAATGCTGGGTTAATATTCTTATTTGCATGTTTATGAGGTTTAATAACATAGATCCTGTAAATACGGCATGTAACAAGCACATAACCTGTTTTAATATCTGCTTCATTTATGGAAATGCCATCACTACAGGTTCCCTCAGACACTGAAACTAAACAGCATGAAAGTTTCTGTGCAGATCTCATGAATATTTAATGAGACAGGCATTGTTTCGTTTATGATTGGCTGTCTAACATTCTTGTACCGCAGTTTTTCTCGCTGTAGTTTTTTGGCACAGGAATTCAGCAGGGCTTCATACCCCAGGGTTAGATACGGTGCCATCCATAATGACATTTCAAAATGACGAATGTGAAATGTTACTGAACCCTGTGTTAAAACTGGCCTGGTGAAAAACGTAACTGTGAGCTAAAACTAAATTTGGTGTACAGCATCAACTTTAAATTTACTTAAAAATGATTCTTGCTCTAATTAGATTCATTTTCAGTTCATCCTGTTAAAAGCCAAAGAAAAGAGTGATATGTGGGCTTTTTTGTTTGTTTGTGGATCCAGTTACTTCCTCAGTTTACAGTAAAGCTACAATAATGTTTACTTGACTGTTGCATGTATATACCCCCCATTAGCCCCTCCCTTCAAAAGTCACCCGAACCATTGTCAAGCTAATGAAGCACCTGAGTGTGAGAAATGTGGAGCTTAAGGAGGGTGAAAGAAACAGTGAAAGAGCAGACAAAAGGAGAAGTGTTAACTGAAGTCAGGAGACTAGCATTAAAACTGACGTGAGCTGCAGAGGGCTGGAGGAGGGAAGCATGTGTTTGTGTGTGGCCTGGCTGAAAGCAGACCTTCGTTTGAACTTAAGTTCATAATGACCAGAGAAGAGGAACTAGTATAAAATGACATCTCAGCTCCAATTTTTCTCTTAAAATGAATTGGCAATTGTGATTGATGTAATTGGTTCAGTTTTCATACTCTCTCAAACTACTTATATATTTGTAATCTTATTTCTGATTATTTTACAATAGTTTTCAAGCAGCTTTACAATGAAAACAGGAAATCAGCGGGATCAGCGAGAGCTTTTGTTATTTGTTCTTTTTTATTTATTATAAATTGCATTTACATTTCAAATGTTTTTATATATACTGTAAATGCTGCCTTGGTGCATTTGCCAATCTCACCAACGACCAACTCCAAATTGTTGAACAGTAGTGTGCAATCAACAACTTTAAATCAGTAGTTGTGTGTTTTTCATCGGATTATCTTATTTTACTTGCATTATACTTTATTCATTAAGGATGTGAAGTGCGCTGTGGTTTTTATTTGTTCTTTCATAAACTTTTTTTTTTTTTTGGTCAACTCGAAACTCGAATTTCCTCATCTATTTCTATGTTTTTAATTTGTAAACATTTGAAAATAATACGCAATTAGCCAAAATCAGTTAACAATAATTAAATCTTTATAATTAAATAATTATAATTTTTTAATTTATAAATAATTAAAATTTTATAACAAGGGATTTCAGGAGAAATCTTCCATGAGAGATATAATTGACATGGATATCTGGAACCTCAGTGGACATATTTGCAGTGTTATGGGTTTATGTTTATTTTTATTCTTCGGAAACATATTTCCTGCTGAAACAAAGCTCTTTGATTGAGCCAGTATACAGTAACCCTGTTTCCTTCTGGTTATCTACACCCTAAACCTACCGCTCTCTGTTAAATATTTATATTTGCAGCCTAATATCATCCCTCAAAGAAAACCATGCCGCACAAAGGGAATGTTGCAGCAAGAGAGAGATGGAGTAGAGAAGTGAAGTGGCTCTGGACTCTGGATGGAGAGAGAGAGAGAGAGAGAGAGAGAGAGAGAGAGAGAGAGAGAGTGAAGGGGCAGCGCTCGTTGTCCTAACCCTTTTAGTGAGATTAACTCGAGCCATAATGTCTCTCTCACATGGCCCTACTATTTATCTTCTGACTCAGCTCTCTTTCTTTTTTCCTTATCCTTCTATCTCAATAATGAGGTTGTGTGTTACAGCAGAGCCTGCGCTGTGGATGCGGTAGCTGTAGGATTAAAACACACCAGCAGCATGGCAGCTCTCATGCAGTAACTGTCAGCACTAATACACCCCACACAACCCCTTCATCCACTCCCACCCCACTGCTGTCAATCAAGTTATTTTTTTACTGCTGCCTGCCTCCATTTTCAGTTTTTATTCCACCTCTTTCTCTCTTAGAGCTCTCCTATTTAATTCACTTCATTTTAGATGTCCATTACTGGCTGTTCCACCATTAACTGCCATCTAGCCCGACTGATTGCTCTGCCAAACAATGCATATATCTGGCTCCTGCTATAGAGGCTCATTTTTTTTTTTTTTTTGCAAAAATAAATGGGTGAGCGCAGACATGCACTCGATTGGAGCATTTAGACTCCTTCAATTTAGACATCTCTATCTCTCTTTATATTTCCCCATTTGCATCCATCCATCTTTGGGGTTTTTGCACTCTCCGCTCTCAAATGTAACCGCCCAACCCCCAAAGAGTGCCCCATCTCCTTCCACAGATTTGATTCTCACATTGGTCTTTGCTCTGGGAGCCGAAGTTTGGAATACGGGGCTGTAATTGCACCGCCTGGGGGCCGGTGAGGTGATCGGGAGAGCGGGAGTTGTCCCTCGGCATTAAATATTAAGTCTATTTTTCATCTCTGCCTGTTTGCTGACATGCCCTAATAAGAATCCCTTCTCTTCAGTTTTGTCAACGTCATGTGAGGTTCATCCCAGTTCCTTAGAGGCGATTTCAAATCGAGTTTCCTGAAACAGGTCATTTGAAACTTTCGAGACGGGCCCTTCTTGTTGACCGCATAACGAACTATGATCAGATTAAGTGACATACATCATGTATTCTGATAGAATTTGTGCCATTTTGGCTAACATATATGCTTCTATCTTTAGTCATGCAGTGCAAGCTTACATATCTAAGATTTGGATATTTTCCTCTATTCAATTTTAAGTTACTAAGTAAAAAAAGAATAAAACATCAGCTGTGTTGGCTGCAGAGGATATATTTTGTCTGAATTATTAATTTAGGATTTGCGGCATAACCTTCTTAGACAAAATGCACCAGCCTAACTAAGCAGACTATAAATTATAGATGCAGAACAGTGTATTGGGTAGCTTTTAATATATCCCTACATAGATTTAGCATTGGAATATGAAGTGCATGCTTAATAACCCTTTTTTTAATCTTTTATTAATTTATCATACAGATCATCGTAATGTGTGATCTTCACATTGCTCCATTTTATTTGTGTAAATGTAGTTGCTGATGTTTCTTTCCTCTTTCTCTCATGTTATGTGTAGTTGTTAGGGCTGGCCCTCAGATTGAATGTGTTTGACTCGTGATGCCATTGTCAGGGTGACATGGAATAGCGAGATGGAATGCCAGCAGCACAAAAGACCGAGCGTGAACTGACCTTGTAGCCCACTTCCCACTGTTTATCCTCAGACATCAAGCTACTGAGACTATTTACCTATTTATAGAAAAACTAGAGTGTCCTGGGTTTACATATCAAAGCATTTCATCAAGAGAGAGAGAGAGGGTCTTGAAAATAGTAATTTTGGTTGACCTGGTCAATACGAAACCATGTTTTTACATTTCTATGTATGTGTGGGCGTGGTCTGGGGGAAGAAGGAGTTCCAGAAGTTTGAGGTTCGCTGGACTGTGTGAGGCAAGAGCATCAGCCACACAGGAGCTCTCGTTAATAAATTTTCTCTGATCGCTACAGTACAAAAAAAAACCCCAATGTATTTCGGCTCAAAGTATCAAACATGTCCTGTGAATGAAAGGAATCAAAGAGTCTGTGCTCATTATACACTACACTACATTTTTTGTCAAATTTTTCAAATTCTGTTTGCTGGAAATCTGTGGACTAGCTCTGACTTAACTAGCGCCGACTCAAATTGGGGCAAAAACCTGTAGACAAAAAACTGTTGTGTGGTGTATGGCAGCTGTTGTGGAAATAATTCTCTGTTGTTCGAAAAAGATAGAAGGAAGAAGACAAGTGGAAACCTCTTAAAAGTCAAAGTATCAAAAGTTTATTTTCTTGCAAGAAAACAATGGCATTCAACATACAGACAGCGTCTACATGTGAAGGCGAAGGTTAGTCCTTCTCACCATCCAAACCCAGGAAACCATCCTATGCAGTCTGTGTCTGGTTTGCAGCAGATTGTCCCATACGCCGTCTAGAAAGGAAACCTGTTGATGCTGCTTTTAACTATTCTTGTTAACCACATATTGAATTTAGACAGCACTATGACGTCTGTGTTAAAGTTTCCTGTGTTTAAGTACAGCTTGACTTCACACCCCAACTTATCTCTTGTTTGCAACTACTGTTCGACCGCACACCTTTCTGCTTTATCTCTTGTTTGATCAAAAACCTGCACACATACCATCACACTTGAAATACAATGAGCTATTAAAATGTTTCCAGCTTGTTATATCTTTAATAATGCCCTTTTAGATTATATGAACATCTTCCTTTTAAATGCTTAAGAGTACATGTTAGATGATATGAATATTTTCCTTTAAATGCTTATGATTACATCTTTCCCAACGTTAGTAAAAGTTACACACATCCAACACATCTAATACAATAAAAGAAAACATACAAAAGAAAATAAAAGAACATATATAAAAGAAAAGAAACATATATAAATGTAAATGTAAAAATTAGCCATTACACAGCCTATAGGAAATAGTGTAATTTTTATCAGCACATAATAATTTGCTCTTCTTCTGACTCTCCTAATGTAAATTTTGCCGCACAGCCCATAGTAATGTTTACTAATAGCAAAATAGTTACTCAAGCAAGGTTTTAGCTCCATTGTTGGCTCAAATTTGGTATGTAATGCCAAAGACTGTAGAATAAAACAGGACGTGTCACTCGTATTGTTTTGAATGGGGAAAAGTGCAATGCTCAATTTGCCAGAATAAGTCCCGCCTTCTAAATAAGAGCCAGTCGCCGATTGGTAAAGTCATCGCATCACTGCAGCATGATGTTATAAGTTTCAGTTCCTATATCAACAGTGAGATGCGCACTTCCATTGCGCATGTGCATCCAGCCTGAAAAAAATATTTTTCTGTCATGATTCGAGCATTTAGAAACAATTTACGTTCTCCGGTTCCCGCCTCCTTTTTCTCAAAACATCTAACCTTATTACGGTAAGCTTGGCTTAAGTTTTATATAATTTGATATTTCTCCATTCAAAGAGATAGGAGCTGCACTTGCATGCCCGAGAAGCGTTTTAAAGATGGCCGCCGAGTGAAATGACTTGTCTTAAAGGAACTTTGGTAATGCTGACTTTTCACAGTTCTTGACCAATGAGATGAGATGGAAGTCATTATAACATTTTTTTCCTCACTGAATTTTCTGCTTAAAGGTAAATTCAGTAGTTCTTTAGTTATAGCATCAACATTGCTGTTATTTGCTTACTTTAAGTAGGCCTACTTATACCACAATAGTGTTAGACGCTGCACTTCTTTCGGTCAACGTCGAGCAGCAGCATGATTGTTTTTGAAGTAATTTTGCATCAGTTTTAAGTAGAGGTGGTGTATCAATGAGCTTGAGAAGTCTCTCTTTTATTTAGTGAAACTTGGTGGGTCACGTCATCTCAACATCGCAATACATTGAGGGGAATGACCCACATCAGACATTATTTAAACACTTTTGAAAGGAAACCAAACAGTCACTGTAGTGTACACCAATCAGATCACTTTTCACTAAAACACAATCTATTTTTAAATAAGCAACAAAATTTAAAAAAGGCAATAAACTACTGAATGCACTTTTAATTTGGAAATACACCACTTAAGTAGACCAAGTAAAATGGGTTTTAAACTGCGATTGACAGCAACTTTAACCAAGCAAAGGCAAGAAAGAGGAACAGAGAATGAAGGAGCCCGCTGAGATTTGTGTACCAGAGTCACTAAAGGGCAGAGAAGTGTGTAAGGCTAGTGAATGATGGAAAGTATGGTTGAATGTTTAACAACCAATAGCATGCAATCATAACAGCATGACTGTAAATATATACTATAGCGTCATTTGTCACAGGTCCACGGTCCCAAAAGGAAAACAGAGAGATGCATGAGGCAGAGGAATGTAGCACTCGTCAGGAGCCAAAAGATCAATTCCCATGCTCTTTTGATGTCCTGTTTTAGTTGAAGACTCTGACCACACACACAGATAGTCTGTAAATCTCAGTCAGTTAAGCCTAATGCTTAAAGTAAATATTCTTATGTCAGTGAAACTAGTGCAGTCTAACCTGGTTTATGGCAGTCATGTGCTTAACTCAAACAAGAATTATCAATTAAAATTGAGTTAAGTGTATTGATCATGAGGAATGTCTTCGTTTGATGACTGGGCTGACTGGCTCACACATGCACTTCATAAAACCTACCGAAATGCAAAACGCTCAGAGGTTCTGACTAGGGTGACTCAATTCACGCGGTTTCAATTTGTCTCAGTTTGTTGGTGTAATGGGTGACTGTAGGAGAAACCTCTGGCTATTCTAAGTGTTGATCAACCTATGGACTAAACAAAGTTTAGTTGTTCAATTTTCCGTTCTGTCTGGCATTTACATTCATCTTATTTTTACTCATCCCCTGTTTCACTTCTCATTCTTTCTCTCTCGTATTTTTCTCTCTCTCTGTCCTGCTCCAGTGCGTGTCTGTCTTTTTCTGCTCATCCTGATCTCTTCTCTTTGCCTTGTGACTGAGGGTTTGTGTGCCAATGTGTGTGTCAAAGTCAATGAGAGAGCCAGCAGCTGCTGTTGGTGCTTCTTGCACCTGTTCTTGTCTCATCATAGCAGTGATGACTGATGTCAGGCCTTACATGGACCCATCATGCCCCTCTCCACCCTCCACATCCATTAAACACACACACACACACACACACACACACATACTCACATATACACTTTATCTACAGTTTACTCGTTTTGTATCTGGCTTCTCATTTGAAGATGTTGGGAAGGAAGTTCTACTTATCCCACCCACTTCCTGATTCTTCCAGCAGCTGTTTTCTTAGTGTTTTGTGAGTCTTTATTCTTTATTTGTTGAAGAAATTACTGGCCACTATAGTTGTCAAGTGTCAAGCTCTAAAGTTATGTTTATTATTTTTTGAATGAGCTTTTATTTTATTTTCAGTTTTCAATTCAATTTTAGTTTGTTTTTCTGATTTGCTTTTTTTTAACTGTATTTTTATTTCAGTTTTAGTCATGTTAGTCACTTTGTTTCAATTAACAAAAACAATGTAATTAGTTTAATAAATCTGCCTAAAAGTGGTCCGTATGGCTTGTACACTATATTATAAGTGTTGTTAATGCATACAATAACTTTGTGTGTCAAAAGGTCTTGACATCTGCTGTCAGCATCGGCAGTAGTGAATGTCATCCAGCTGTAACTACTGACATTGAGGCAGCACTGATACTTTCCCTTCCCACTCACTGCTGTTTCCCCATCGGCAGTTCTGCTACCCTGTTGCCATAGCAATAATGTTCAGCACAACATAATCGCTGAAAATTACAGCTCTCCGTAAAAAAATCAGCAAGGTTAGCACTTCTTCTGTTTGTGTACTGTACACATGTGTGGGTGGATATTTTCTCATGAATATTCATGTTGTTTGTGTCTGAATGCATTTCTGTTCAGATCATTTAAATATAAGAATCTGTTTGCTTGGGTTAGTATGCAGAATCCATACTTGAGGGTCTCAAAAAAACTTCATAGAGAGGTTAAAGTTAATTAAAATTCTATATGCGTTAAAGTATACTTCTGCTTTTAGGCCTGCAAGCAATTATTACTGCAGTTTTAAGTTTGACCAAAACTTATTTGAGAATTTAAAGGCATGAATCTCAGTATATTTTGAACAAGAAAAAACTGTGGTCTGAAAAAAAACAAAAAACGTTTAAATCATAATAATTTCTCTGAAGTTTTTCTATGAAAAGTCTATGACAATCTCTTATGCATGCAGCTTCTCAAGTCAAGTTATCCTATGTGTTATGTTCACCTTAAAACAAAAAACGAGTTTTCCGCCGCCATGATTGATTTCATCAGTGTTCTCTGGCTGTGTCAGATGCACAGGCAGTTTTCATACATAACCTTCTGGATAAATGAAACCTTTCAGCTGTGCTCACCCACTGTCACATGCAGTTAGACTGTCATTTATCCATCCTTTCAGTCTGTTCTGAACAGGATTTGCTTCAGGAGGTTATTTTCTGTACTGGATATAATAAAGGTAGTCAGAATAAAATGAAAAGCCTGAAAGGTCAAGTTTTATTTTAATCATAAAAGTAAACTGAAAGTGGCCAAGCAGATATAGAAATGCAGAGCGAAGATACTTTCAGAGCACTGTTACATTATCATCTTGTTTTTTTTATTTTTCACCGCAGTTTGTGGGCAAATGGTTAAAATTAAATTTTTCAGCCACAGGGCTTCTTAGAAGGTCGTTGGTTTTGTTTCTAACCACAAACACACACACCACATCTCAAATGCACTCTCATGAGACACTATTCTCTCACAGTTTATAACCTAAGTGCAGCATACAAACACACTACTAAACTAGTCTATTGATGATTCAGTTTTTTAGTGAACAACAATAAACTATAGCTTTAAGGAGTGTGATATTGTTGTTGTTGTTGTTTTACCTAAGGCCATTCTGAAATGTTGAAGAAATAAGATGTCAACTCTTGCAAGCCGGACTCAAACATGTGAGCACCAATTGAAACACATGCGGTTACTGCTGCTCCTGTTGCTTGAGCCATTAGAGAAGAGATGGATGATGTACCCGTGACAGGGTGTTAATGGAAAATTGAGTTTACATTTGAAGCTGGCCACGAGGTAGCGATCACCTTTCCACATATCAAATCATGTGTGTGCGGGCCTGCAAAAGTGTATGTTCACCCAGTGGAAA
Source organism: Pimephales promelas (assembly GCF_016745375.1). The sequence goes on along the minus strand of NW_024121222.1, from coordinate 1,495,479 downwards.
AATACTGTGTACACATCATTCATTTATATAATACATCAGTCCCTCTGTTTGTGCATGCGTTGGCACCAGCCAGAACATTAAAAAGGAGGTTATAAAATAGAGGAACAGGGGAGGGCACAGATTTAGATTAAAAATGGCACTGAGTCTGCCCACTGTTACTTACACAAGTTATCATACTTTATAGTACTTAAATTTGCTCTTTTTGTGAATGGCATCTATAGCTATTTGCACTTGGTGTAAACAGATGATATTTGTTGCTTTTGTACACTTGGTAGAAACATTACAATTTACACTGTAAATAGCCTCTGCCTTAAACATATTTAAAACATATAACACAAATAATATTATTTTGATATTAGAAATTAAATAACGATTGACAGGATGATTCAACGATTCACTCATAAGTCACTTTTCGTTCATGAATGAATCAATAGTTTGCATAAATGATTCAGTGAGTTTTATAAGCAATGCATTTCATAAATATAAGCATTTTATAAGCGATGTAAACTGTGGAAACTGTAACTGAAAAATAACCACCACTAATATACTGGCAGTCTTGTCTGGAACGTGCAAACAGACAGACTGATAGAAGCAGTGAAAAGTCAGTGCTTTTGAACTGTTCATCAGCTCACTGAGCCAATCAAATTCGAGGGCAAGAACTGATATGATTAGATTAGTAAAAAAAAATGATAAAAATAAATAAAAAGACAGACTTTGGAAGTTGAAGTGGAGAGGCAGCTCCCACTGTGTGTGTGCGTGTGTGAGGGATACTATTCAGCTAAAACTTTGGGGTAGAACTTAAGGGGTATAACAGAAGTATTACTTCTAGCGGCAGCTCCCCGTTTCTCTGAAGTTGACTGGCCCGTTTCTGTCTGTAACTGTCTTGCCAGCAATTGCCTGTACTGAAATGATCCATCTGTCTCAAAACTGCCTTGAGTTTTCAGAATGCAGTGTGCCGACCTGATGCGCTTCATAAATACTGAATGTGATGCTGTATGTGTGTGTGTGTATACGTACGGTCTCCTCTCAGTGTGAGTGTCTGTCGATGTGTCTGCTGCTCACAGTCAGAAAGTCTCCTGTCCATCTGCTTCTTTCGCCACTGATCACGCATGCTGTCTTTCTTTCTTTAAATCCGATTATCTTTACCACTTTCTATGACTCGCACCCACCCGCACGTGCCCTTGACCGCGCCCCATCCAGCCCCTGCTGAGGGGGAGATTGAACAGAGGAGGCACTAATTGCCCCTTAATTGCCCCTCTGTCTGTCCAGCTGCTCCCCTAGGCAGAAAAGAAGTAGTATTGATCAGAATCAAGTGAGAGTTTTAAACAGACATATTAAAGGCCTTCATGTCATTCCAAACCTTTATGAATTTCTTTCTTTTTGTGTAACATATATATATATATATATATATATATATATATATATACATACATACATACATACAGATTTTTCACTCTTTGTTATTTTGCAGTCATTTGCTGAAATCCTTTTCCACAATTCTGTCTCTGAACTCTTCAGGCAGTTCCTTTGACCTCATGATTCTCATTTGCTCTGACATGCACTGTGATCTGTAAGGTCTTATATAGACAGGTGTGTGACTTTCCTAATCAAGTCCAAACAGTATAATTAAACACAGCTGGACTCAAATGAAGGTGTAGAACCATCTCAAGGATGATCAGAAGAAATAGACAGCACCTGAGTTAAATATATGAGTGTCACAGCAAAGGGACCATGTGATATGTGCGAAAATGTCAACAATTCTGTGTTTTTCTGTCAATATGGGATGCTGTGTGTACAATAATGAGGGTAAAAAAACTAACTTAAATGACGAACTTAAAATAACAAAGAGTGAAACATTTAAGGGGGTCTGAATACTTTCCGTACATATATATATATATATATATAAAGTTAGGACAACCAACCCTACCATGGGTTGTCTACTCCTTTAAATGCTCAACTTCTTTAAAGCAGCATGGATTCTAATATCCATTTTTATAAAAAAAAAAAAAAAAAATTGGAGCGAACTTTCATATCGTCAAAAAAATATATATATTATTATTAATTAAATAATTATCAAAAATGTGTAGTTATTGTAGTTCCCTTATTTGGTGTGAACAGTTCTTTGTGAACTTGTGACCTTGCAATGACCTTTGCCCTCACTTTTGGATCACTCTTTACTCTCAGTGGATATTACAAAACAGTCAGTGATGAATTACATCACCACTGCAAAGGCTGGCATTTGGGACAGGGCCAGATAGTAAGTGATGGAGATATAGGAGGGGGTAAAATCAAGGGAGACAGTTAATATGAGAAAGGATATAAAAAAAAGGAGTGTTGTTTTTGAATGTCATATAGACTACAGACCAAAACATTGTATGGGAGACAGAGAGACCTTTGACCCCGCTATAACATACTGAGATCTTTGAAGCGTTCTGTCAATCACAAGAGGAATGTGTCTCTCTCTCTCCCACTCACTCACACACACACACACACACACACACACACACACACACACTTGTAAGCACTCTTAACTTTATTGACGCAAATAGCTATACAATCTTGTAGTGAATATACACAAATCATTTTGACTATCACATTTGATGATTTGTGTTGTCCATATCAGCCCATTTCATTCTTGTTGAGTGCTAGAACCCTTCAAATTCTGGATTCTGACTGCTGTGCTTTGGTTCATGTGTTTTGCTGATTTAGTTTTAAAAGGAAAGTACAGCCTCTCTTTGTTTCATGGTTTCTGTAGAGCTTAGTATGTGAAGTTGCACTCTTCTGAACTGGTTTTAAGACACACTCTAAAAACTGCTAGGTTGTTTTAACTCAATTTTGGGTAAAATATGGACAAACCCAAATGTTGGGTTAAAAATGTAATTTAATATGTTAACCCAATTACTGGGTTTGTCAACATTTGACCCAAATTTGGTTTGAAATAACCCAGCATTTTTTAGACTGCAGCGTGTACTGTATAAGAGTGATCATGAGCTGTTTGTTTGGGTTCTGTGCTCCGGGTGGGAGTCATGAGAATCTGCTGGTGGGAGTGTTTATGTGTGGTGTCTATCAGCCAGAGGGATCTAGGGAAGAGGGAGGATCTTAGACGAGATTACTGTCTGTCTGGATGCCACTCTTGTGATCTTTCTAAACAAGGCAACTCCATGTCCGTTTTACATATTACATAGATTACATGGATTACATTACACATTACATAGATTCATAATTGAAAATGGACCATTTGGAAAGATTCACTAAAATGAATACAATTTCTACACCATTTTTGCTATTGAAGCTTTTGAATTAGCATGGGCACATTTAAAATATATTTCACTGCCATCTCAAGCTGCATAACAAAAAAAAAGTGTTTTCTAAGGAAACTTAATGGAGAAAATAAAATTAAAAATGCATTACAATATTCATGATGTTGCTTAGTTTTGAATTGCCTTCAAAATCATTGTAAATATATTGTGGATTATAAAAAAAATATCACCCAGCTCTACTGTGGACTCCTACTACCCGATTTCACGAGAGCAAAGGGTTATCGGCAGTGTTTTTTTTTTTTCTTGCTCTGTGTTGCACCTGGTTCTGTGCAGCTGGGCTTCATGTTTGGAGGCAGCGGGAACACAATGGCTGTTTCAGTCTCACAGCGTGTGGATCATTTCTCACTGCGTGTGACTCCGAGACTGCTGCAGTGAAAAGCCGTCTGGCAAATTATTATTATGAGTGTTGTTCACTGCCGCCCATCCAGCCCTCAATCCTTCCCGCCAAAACAATCAAAAAAAAAAAAAAAAAACGATTCTCAATTAAAATAGACATCGTTGCTATCACACAAGTAATTTTTGGTCTCTTTTTCTTTCTCTTTACAGTATGTTTGGCTTCTGTAAATGTCACTGTCACTCCAAAGGTGGAAGTGATCAAAGGAGAGACCGCCAAATTGCCCTGCAGCTACACCATCTCTAATCCCACATCTAATGTTGTGGTCCAGTGGTACATTGTGAGTACATGAATGACTTAGTTTGTATGTTTTTCAACATACAAACTAAATAATTGCATTGTACAATTATTTCTTTTTTGATGTAAGTACATAGTAGTTATAGACTCTTAATGACCAAATACTGTACTGCATTGATGAATTTGTGTTTTATCAACCTCAGGAAGTCTCGGGTGCAAGAAAGCAAATCGCTTACAAGTCTTCGCAAGGTTTTGATGTTGAAGCTGGCACACCGTTGTCAGACCGTTTAACCATAGGAGAGGACTTTTCCATTTCCATCTCCCCAGTCATCGTGGATGATGAGAGAAGCTACTTCTGCCAAGTGACCGCAGGGCCTTTGGGGGTGTCTGACGCTGAGACCCAGGTCAAGGTTTTCTGTAAGTCTGACTGAAAATGAATGCATGTCATATTTCTTGTTTCTTTATTAGCTTAGCCTATACTTGGTTGGATCGCTTTTGTCCACTGCACTCACAATTTCCATAAACTCAATGGGACATATGGCCAGCCATTTTACCCCTATTCATTAGTCTTGGGTGTTGTTTGTGAGTTGGCCCGGGGTCAATTATGGCCGTACAGATTGCATTTGACACTATTGATTAATAGAGTGATTGGACTTGTCATGTTTGATGGATGTCATTTTAAGAATTATGAGAGCCAAAGAGCTCTATGTGCATTGAGCACTGTGTTAATGAGCAGAGTCATTTAATATTCTACTATTCAGAAGTTTTTAATACTTTTATTCAACAAAGATGCATTAAAATGTTAAATTGTAAACACATTTATATGTTACAAAAGATTTCAATTTGATATGAATGCTGTTATTTTGAAATTTCCACTCTTTAATGGATTTTATGGTTTCTGAAAAACAAAATATTGACAAGATTTAATTGTTAATTATATTAAAATGTACTGTACATAAATATTTTAATATGATTACCAAATAAATCTTCTCAAATGGTTAGATATGAATGATACTGAAAAAAGACAAAAGTGTTTAAGAAATTGTTACTTTTAAACTTACATCTATATTTAATCACTATTAAACCCATTTCATAGGATGAACTTTGAGTTTAAAAAAGGTGGTGTAACACTCTATGTATATTATATATTATAGACCTCAGTTAGGGTACATGGCATATTTATTACATTTTATGGTATGTTTAATTTACCACGGTTTATAGATTTTTTATTTTATTATTATTTTGAGTCTCTAATTGGCCTGCATTAGATGGTATTGAACTTTCAGCCCCCTGCTCAGAAATTCATTATTTCTTTAGAGGCCCTTTCCCAGCTGTGTGTGATAGGGTCACTTTATGAAAAACTAGACAATTGTGTGTGTGTGTGTGTGTGTAGATCAGAGAAAACATCAGAACAGACTCTTTGTTCACTTTCTGTCCCAGACTGCATGGAGCGAGAGAGGCAGTAATGCTGTAATAATTGTGAATGAGAGCAGTGGGACTGGAAAACAATGGCATCTCCTCCCAGGAGACAAATGCTGCTGCCTGCTTCATGGCTAATGGCTGCACCAGAGGGACATGTCCTTATGTAGAGAGAGAAAGAGACATCTATCTCCATGCAAACTCACACATGTTCTCTGTGCTGGGTCTTTATTTTAAGTGTCTTTTTAAAATATTTTCGAGAAAGATTAAGACATGAGGGCGATGCTTTGATGACTGAGAGACCGACCAAAACTAAGTACACTGGGAAGAATCTAATGACTGTTAATGTTATTAGAAATGATTCAGTTTATTTTTGAACCAGATGACAGCTGGGAGAAGGGAAATGGTGACCTTGCACATGTATTGGTGGGTAGGGGAGTGGCTGCAGCATGATTTTGAAATGGAGCTGGAAGTGTCATAGTGTTAATGCATCTTAATGTTTGCTTTTCAACATATTTAGCTAAATTTTCATGTTTCCATGTGCAAAATTAAGCAGCAAAGTCAGTTTTGTTTAAAAAAAGTTTTTGCACAAGCTATTTTAGTGCAAAAACCTGAGTCTTATTCACCAACTACGTAGCTCCAGTCCAGTTATGGCAAAACCATTTTAAACTGAGTGAATGTCATTCTTTTCGAAACAATCGCGCCTTTGCATGCAAATTAGGCTCATTATATTGTGCCATATTCACAAAACTCAGCACAATTTGACTGACACATTTAACGTTAAGGTATTACCACCCATAAAAAGCAGATGGTAAACTGAATTTTATTTAAAAGAGATGTTTGTGTATATTTCTCTTGATTATGGCAGCAGTTATTCACAAAATAGGCTAATGATAAAAAGTTGAAGATGAAAATTATAAATAGGCATAATAGGTATATATGCTTTAGCGCACATTTTAAAGAGCCAATTATCAGCTGTCATGATTCTTTCATTGAGTTCTACCTCAATGCGGTGGTATTTATATGGCCAATTGCAGGGTCCATTTGCATGTAATTGGTTTAGGAAACCATATCTCAGACTTGATTTAAGTTATTAATGAAAATGATCTTCCCTTTTTCTCTCACAGTTGCTCCAGAGAAGCCGGTGATAACAGGCAATAGTCAGGCCATCACTGTCAGTCATGAGAGTACTTCCTCCTCTGAGGTGAATCTTGTGTAGATGTTTTTAGCTATATATGATAGCTATGAGTCTTGAAATGTATATTTCATTTATGCAGCCTTACAATGACTTAATGAAAAGCTGGTCAAAAATCTTATAACAACATCTAGCATGTCAAATTTCTGTGTGGAATGTTTGTTTAGGTGGGCAAGTGCACCAGCAGAAATGCTTACCCTAAGCATCGTATTATCTGGTTTAAAGATGACAATCCGCTGCCTGCTGAAAATATTCAAAAGGAAAGTAAGTGCAGAATCTGAAAAGTGGTCAGAATAAGTCGGCTCTTTCATGTCTTTTAAATTTTCTTTCCCACACACTGCAATATTACTGGAATCATAGTGGGGTCCAAAAATTTGAGATTCAAATGGGGGACTTATATTCTCTACCGTTCAACGTTCAAATAGAAAACAGTCATTTGAAATAGTTATATAATTTAACAAGTTTACTGTTTATATTGTATTTTTATCAAAAAAAAAAATCCAAAACATAATCGAGACAGACCCTGAATGACAGACCCTAAAATTGTGAGCATATATATATGAAGAGTTCAGATGCAAAAGCCTCTAAATGCCATTTGAAATTTTCTTTAATGATGATTTTTGTCAAGCTTGTATATTTAAGTTCAGTGATTTCACTTAAATGGCAATGATAATTACCTATTAATTGTTATTTAAGTGAAATTACTGAACTTAAATATACAAGTTTGACAAAAATCATCATTAAAGAAGAAAATTTCAAATGGCATTTAGAGGCTTTTGCATCTGAACTCTTCATATATATACTCTCTAAAAAATGCTGGGTTATTTTAACCCAATTTTGGGTCAAATATGGACAAACCCATCCATTAGGTTACATTTTTAAATGACATTTGTTAAAATTGTTAAAACAACAAGGCATTTTTTAGAGTATATAAATAAAATATCAAGTAACTTTCAGAATATATACAAATATAATGTATTTGTTAAATTAGCATTGTGCTACTCCTCCCACACTTTTAGATCTCTTACTGTAAATTTAATCTTGTTCCTCTGTTTTTCTCAGAAACGTATATGATACCTAGTTTGGTGACGGAAGCTTCAGGCCTGTTCACCATCACCAGCACGCTGTACATGCAGCCGGTTAAAACCGATGCCAAATCAGTCTTCCACTGCACTGTGGAATACTTCATGCCTGAAAACAAAACCCTACACCAGAACTCTGATAAATTCAACCTCTCATTGCTCTGTGAGTCAGACACACACACACTTATAAAAAACAGTAACCCATGCCTCATGCGTCAATATATGCATCAAATTCCTCATCCTGTGCTCTCCTCCAATCAGATTCGACAGAAAAAGTTGACTTTAAATTGAAGAATCAGGGGCCAATCAAAGAGGGGGATGATGTGGAGATGGTGTGTGAGACCGATGGAAACCCTCAGCCAGAATTTGAATTTACTAAAGAGGTGAGAGGCCATGTAATATGTAAATCACAACCAAATGATCTAGTATATTATTTTTTACTTCTGTATTTATTCTCACTTGTAAGGACTCACCACTTAACGGACAGAAAGGCACATTACATTTGAAGAGTGTTACTCGAAATGATATGGGGACCTATAAGTGTGACGCTCAGGACTTTGATGCTTTACCAGGTGTCGAACTTACCAAAACTCTACACTTAAGCGTGCACTGTAAGTAATTCCAAACTCAATAAACACAAAAAACTGATTCTTTGTTAAACCTTCTTCATTACCATCGCTAATTAAGACAAGATTTACAGAACAGTAAAAAAAGAGATTTTGAAGAATAGTGTGATATCAGTAAAATGTGCTCAGGTGCTCGTGACATTTTATATGTTTTTTTTTTTTTGTTGTTTTTTTCTTTAAAGACGTATTAAAATTATTAAAAGAACTGTCTCATTATTTGTTGTTGTTGTTGTATTATTTTTATTTTGCGCAGTAAAAGTACAACCTGTGGGAAAAAGGCATTTTAAACCTTATTTTGGGGCAAAGTCATCAAACTTTTTCAGCGATTTTTATTTTATTGCTGTTTCTATACAAGCAGTTTTTCTGTCCCGGTGACCAGTGAAAGTGCAGTTCTGACTCTCTGCCCATTCATTTAGATAGGAGCCTGGTCTTGTTAGTCCGAAATAGCTGCCCGGAGGCGTTGCCAAGATGGCGGCCGAGTGGCATGACTTGCCTAAAAGGACTTTGATGCGGCGCAGCGCGACCATAGACTGTAAAAAATGAGCGCGACACGATGATTCATTGATTGTAAACGGATGCCCGTTCTTCTTCTGATGAAGCGGCTACACGGAGGACACATCATTTGCACCTTTGCTTTGTTCAATGTAGCGTTAGACAGACTCGCACAGGGTAGACACATATACTGTAAAAAATTGGTTGCTTGCCACAATGTAAGAAATGACAAAACGGATGATTTTGTTTTTCAGCTTGTTTGGCAGTAATGTTTGAGGGTGGGGGTTAAAAAAAATGATAATTTGTTAAATTCACGTTCAGTTGAATTTTCCATCACCTCATAGCTACATTCATTCTTGTGTCGCTCTGTCAGATATTGACCCTATGGAAGTGATTCCAGCAGGCCCCTTGCTTGTTTCTAAAGGAGATGTTGTAGAGCTTCTGTGTAAGACCAAGTCATCTGATGCCCACACCGTGCATTGGACAAAGGCAAGTATAAACTTCAACAAGGTTCCATCCCCTCTCCAGTTGTTCCTAGAGTACATCACTTGGATCATTTGCTACCCTTCATATTGGTCCAAACCCTTAAGAGTTTGGTAAATCTTTGAAACAGAAATTAAGTTTTAATGAAACTTGTTTCATTTCATGTTTTTGGCCCTCCATTTAAAGTATGGGTAACCCCAACATAAAAGATACAGTATAAAAAGTTAATCAATGTGTTAATTCAAGTCTTGTGGAGAGAAACTTTTGCTTTATGTAATGAACAGATTTATTTTAAGCTTGTATTTACATATAAAAACACACATACACATCACATATAGTCAACATGAAAGGTTGTATATAAAGCGACCGCATGTCTTCACAAAACTTGGATTAAACCGCTCGATTTATATGGATTCGATTTAAGACACCTGTATGAACTTTTTTAATCTTCTACGTTTTGGTCACCTGGACTTTCAATGGAGGGACAGAAACCTCCGATATAATTAAAATTTTCGTAATTTTTTGTTTCAAAGAAGAATCAAAGTCTGTAACACTTTATTTTGAAGGTCCCCTTTGTACATTCTGTTCACTATAAGTAATGTTGCGAGTATATGTCAACAACTCTTATCAGAGTATTAGCTGAATGTCTGCTTAATATCTGCTAACTCTTTACTGTGATGGTTCTCCAACAGACATTCTACTGACTATAAGTAACTTTGCAACTACATGTCAATTAACTCTGATTTAAGTATTAGTAGACTTAATATCTGCTAACACTTTGTGTTGGCCCTTCAACAGACATTCTAACTTATTAGAATGTTAACTTATTCTAACCCTAACTCTACCAGTCTACTGATACTCTACTAACACACAATGAGAGTTAGCAGACATGTGGTGCACTTTTACTTGTAGTCAACAGAATGTGTAAAAAGGGACCATCACAACAAAGTCTTGTGGGTTTGGAATGACACAAGGTTGACAAATTATAATTTTTTTTTTCATATTATATGGATATATACATTTTGGCTAATAGAAATAGTGGGATATACTAGATCTCATTTGAATCAACATCTCATTTTATCTCGCTGTATTTCATAGGACTCAAAGCCAGTGATGAACTCAGGTGTGTTGATTATCCAGGAAGTGACTCTGGCTCAAGCTGGCGTGTATATATGTGTCGGAGCTGTACCTTCAGTGCCAGGTCTCCAAAAACAAGCCAATGTCACCCTTAACGTCAGAGGTACTAAGTGCATACATGGACACATACTGCTTTATTGTGGTTGATAAGTGCAAAGTGTCAATACAAGCTGTCATCAATGACAAAACAGATTGCATTCAAGACATGGAACATGAGTTGTCAACAAACAATCGATGCTTGTTATACCAGCTGGTTTCCGTTGTGTGAACATTATTTAGATGCAGATAGAAGTCTAACGGCAGAAGGAAAGCGTTTTTATTGGAAAATGCGGTTTAATCTAGTTGTAAATTGCAGCTATTGTAAGAACATTAAAATGTTGGTCAGGCCAGTGTCATGGAAGACCAGTTGAGCTCAATAGTAATAAAACACCATTCAAAAATGAAATGAAACAACATTATGAAACAATTAAAGACAAACTACAATGGCGTAAAGAAAGCACATTAGGTGTGTAATTGATGCTGATCTGTGTGTTTTATCATTCTTGGTTTGCCGAAAGATTCGGTATTCTGGCAGTACACTAAATGCTTACAAGTTTAATGGCACTGTCAACATTCCCATTTACAGCTAATTATGATCCATAACAATTTGCTTCCGCTATACAAATTTTTACACCCCAAACTCAGGGTGTAAAGAAAGTAACACATTTTTCAGACTTAAAGGTATAGCGGAGGATCTTTCCGAATTTTAGAGAAGACCCGCCCTCTCCAATTTTTTAAAAAAAATGCACATGCACAAACACAACACTCTTGCTCCCGAGAGGGAACGTCTATTACGCCTTGCACAATTATGTTGCAAATTCTAAACTAACTCAAAAATATTCATAAAAAAGACAACATGTCAAATGCCCTTCCATGTTTTATTTACTTATTATACTGATCGATTGAGTGACCGAGGACTCAAGACATGGTATGTGCAACCCTGTATCACACGAAATACATTCTGAGGAAACTATTTTGCAAATCGCAATTACGTTACATAGCAACATATAAGCAGTGCTATTACGTTGGTCCTTAACCTAATATCTCTCATTGTTAATACGTTATTTTTATACATTGCATATGGAGAAGTAGCTTGTTGCATTTGTGTAATAATAAACACACAAGATTTTAATATATTTTAGCGTGATACCATTTACCATTTTGGTCAAAAGGCTACTTTAGACAAAATGAGATGTTTACCGTGTCTATGCGGTGCATGACTCGTGCCAGGGCTAGCATTGTAGCTTGCATTAACTTTTACTAGTGATTTTAAATGGATTTCTGACCAACTTTACCTGTCTAGTAGAATCTTTGCGACTGCGGCATCAGTGAGAAGCCCAACCTGTGCTTTTAGCGCATGCCAGATATTCACCCAAAATCACTCTGGTCTTGTTTCTATATTCTGTGGCCTTTCTCTTCTTATCATACACTTTGTAAACATTTTTTCTCTTTCGACCCTCAGCCATTTTCAAAGGAATGGCTGAAACCGTAACTCCGACATAATACACCTGAAAGTGAAAACTACATAGGGATGAGCACGTAGCCTACGACGGCCTTACGTAAACATATCACCAGAATGATTGACACTTAGGTGGACCAATAGTATAGACTACCCACCCGGAAAAAGAAAATCCTCCGCTATACCTTTAAATCAAGCTGCTCAATTCCATTCTTGTAATTAGTTATATTCTGATAAGTATTTCTGAATGTTTAAAGAGTCCAAGCTTGCTTAGCTAGACAATTTGGGAAGTTGCATTAAAGCAGTAGAGTTGTTTAAAAAAACTGCATCAAAAGAACAAAAAACTCACCCGTTTTTTTGCACTTTAATTTGGTTCAAAGCAACTTCCTGAAATGCCTGTGGTGAAAATGAATGGGAGATGTATTTCCAAGGCCACGTAACAATGTGAGCAGTCACTGTTGAACTAATTCCTGTAATACAACTCTAACATGAGTTAAAAACTTTGTTGTCCTGCAGTATGTGACATATACAGTAACACTAGGCAGTGTGCCATCTATCTTATCTGTGCAATCCGGAAAGCTTTCATTCTACAGTTGATTTCCTGGTTTTGTTCTTTACGCTTTCATGTCATTTATAGTTTTCATGGGTGTAGTTCACACCTTCCTGGTTTCCACGATAGGAAGGATGGTGAGGATTTTACAGTGTGGTCCATAAATTCCACACTGTACCACAGCACATATGATGAATATGATGCTATGGCCATATGGATAGCGCTGGGAAGTCTAGCACAGTAATTGACTCTCATTGTCCACTGAAATCCGTCCGTCTGAAATCACTCACTCATTCATAAGCGAGCTGAAGCTGTTGCTGAAACAACATCAGAGTCACATGGTTTTATCCTACTTATGTACAATAAAAATAACAGCCAAATATGTTGTAATTATATACAAACCTCCATGCCAGATTTTTTGGTTTCATCGGTTTTAAATAATTTTGTTTGTATCCTAATTTGCGTTCATAATCATAAAAAAAATGCCAAAAGAATAAACATATTAATGTACATTATTCTATGTATTTAGACTATATATTATGTTTTTTTTTTTGTGCTATTGAAAGAGATAACACGTTTAGCGTCCTCACCGAAACATTTGGATGTATTCGATGAAAAGTAGATTTGTTAGGATGATCATACAGCTGACAAATATACCAAGAAATTTACAACAACTCAAAGACAGGCTTAAAGCAAATTAACTCAAAGATTGGTGACTTACAATAAACACGTAATTTGTTTTGAAGGTGTTCCTGAGATCGATGCTTCGCGGGATGTTTCGGTAACTAAGGTGGGAGAGATGGTCACTCTCAACTGCTCTGCTCTTGGCTATCCTCCTTCACAATTCACCTGGAAACCTTCTGGCAAAGAGGTGTGTTTGTTTGCTTCAAATAGGTTCGGTTTGAACTTGATCTTTACATCAGAGAAAAACTGTTCTGAATTCAGTGTATTTTGTAATGTTATCCATCTATCTGTTTGTCTGTGTGTAGTCAGTGACGGTAGTGGGGAATAGGGTGATCAGCACGGTCACTCTTGAGGCCACAGCTGCGGTTCTGGCAAATGGTGTGATGTGTGAAGCATACAATGATCATGGAAAAAACAGCAGGCACTTTAAGGTGTCCATCAAATCAGGTTAGTGCTACCTACTCATACAAACTGAAGCACTGTTAGGATTGGAAAACTGCACTCTAAAAATGACTGGGTTGAAAATAACCCCACTCGTCGAAATCCAGCAATGGGTAAATATCCGACAGAAACTTACAGTTTTAACTAGTTTAGTGTCTAGTTTAACTGGTTCAGAAAGTACTTTGGGGCACAGTCACATGACCATATTGTTGTCTGGGTAATTTAGCCTGTAGAAACCAGCTATCTCAGGTAAATATGAATACTGTTATTATGAAGTTTTTTTTAAATCAAATTTTGTGTATCTGCTTAAATCGTGAATATCTAAAAAAAAATCATGGATGTTGCTTCTATTTCGTTTAATACACTTGTGAAGGACGAGTGCACAGTGGATTGTGGGATACTCTGGCTGTATGCTGCATTTTTTTTTTTTTTTTTTTTTTTTGCAAAATGTTATTGGTCATCCTGAACTGATATTTTTTAGAGGGAGGGATGATGGGCAAAGAGCTACATCACTTTATTAAAATACCATGCTCGTGAATATTAAACAGTGTGCATTGATGTTGCTCTGTCAAATCTTAAGTCATGCACAGATGTGCTTGAGTTGCATGGCCTTGTGTACAGTACACTTCAGAATCATTTCTGTTTTAATTCACTATACTGATCAAATGTTTGGAGATTGTACAATTCTCTTAAAATAAGACTCTTATGCCCACCAATGCTGCATTTATTTGATCAAAAATACTGTAAAAATAGAAATGTTGTGAAAAATTATTACAATTTAAAATCAGGATTAAATTTTCTGATTTATTTGCATTAAGTATGCAGATTCTTCTGCATACTTAATGCAAATAATTGTAATAAATAGTATTTAGCATGCAATGGGCTATATGCACGCATAAGTTCCGCATTTGGCGCAAGGATGCTCGTCCATTTCCGGTTGTGGAGATTAAAGCGGAGGAAAACCGAGGAAAACGGGATTATGGCAGAGTCTTCAAAATTTACTGTACTCCCGTCTTTGAAACGAAACGTACATACATTTAGATGTAATTTTATATAAAGTTATGTTTATTTAATATAATTTTAAAACGAAGCATAAACACAACGAAGGGGGGGCTGTTTTATCTGTTTTTGTGACTAACGTTTCATTAGTATAAACATAGAGTATAAAATTCAATATAAATTCTCGGTTTTGCATTGGACTCTACGATCGGCGGAAGTTATCTAGCATCCTTACACCCTCATCGGAAATACCGCCGTGCATAGAGCCCATTCTGAACATACCTTGTCTCTTAACAGACCCAGACTGGTGTGAAATGTCAGCTGTTATCCAAACCTCTTTTTTTTTTTTTTTTTTTTCATCTGTGCAGATGCAGAACAAGGCGCAAATTCCAATGACGCTAACCGAGGTAGACACTTGTCCCAGCTCTCTCTGCTCCTCCTCTTCCTCTCAGGACTCTTTCTTGTACATACTCCATAATCTAACTCTTCAGCTCTTTACACTGTATATTATGTATTGTTCCGAACACTGTGTATATTATATATTGTATTACGTATGTGATCTTTGTATGATGTCTGTCCTCTATTTTGTTGATGGTGCACCTTTAACTTTTCCCTTGTTTGGGACAATAAAGGATTCTGTTCTATTTTACCTTCCTCTCTTTCCTTCCACTCTGTGTCTGGGGTGTTTGTCGCTTAACACTGATGTCCTTTCCTTTCATACTTGAGCATGCTGTCAAATTTTTAGCTTGTGCAGTCACTTTAGAGTGTGTGTGCGAGTGTGTGTTCATCTTCATCTCTTTGATGGGCCTCGTTATGTGTGTTTGTGGGTTAGTGCTGGTGTGTTTTTTTTTTTTTTTACGTGTGTTGTTCAATGGTACTCAACTTTATCTTTCCCATAATGCTGCTCGAAGAAAACCCAGTGTTTAAAACAGGTTTGTATAACCCCTGCTTTTTTTCTGTATGTGTGTGTGTTTGTGTATAATTTCTCAAACTGTGACCTTATTTATCACTGATTACTTTATGGGTCACGCATTTACTGTCACAAAAGAACAATTGGTAATTGTTCTGGTTTACTTCCTCCCCATCCTCCTCAACACACCCATTCCCCCTCTGTGTGTATTATTTCTGTACACTCACCATTAAGCATCAACTTCTCACCAACTCTTTTCTCGGTCGCTCTTCTCAGCGGAGAAACAGCAGGGGGGTTCGAGTGCAGTCGTGATCGCCGTGGTGGTGTGCGTTCTGCTGCTTCTCATCCTGGTGGCTCTGCTCTTCTTCCTCAGTAAAAAGGGCAAGCTGAGCTGTGGGAAAAAGGACAAGAAGGATGTGTAAGTAAACCGTTATCTCCAATACTTGCAAACCACATGTCCACATATTCATTCTCATCTCTTCTTTGTTTGTACTTCCTTCTTGCAGGGCATCTGAGGAGGTGAAAGGTGGTATAGTGGTGGAGATGAAGTCCAGTGAGAAAGGCAATGAAGAGTCCGGTCTGTTAAACAAACCTCATGCATAACAGGTGAGGGTTCAAAGACTAGGTTCAAATTTACGTAATTTACGTAAAAAATCAAATCTAATATATATATATTTTTTTTCATTTCAGCTTTGTCAATTATTAAATAAAAGTTAATAGTTTGAATTAACTATAATAACTTAAATATATTAATATTAGCCTGAACTGCATAGCATTTTTTACAATTATTATTATTTGACTAATAGTTTACTGCTTCAATGTCACCTTTAAGGATTGTATTACTTTTGGCAGGGATGGCCTGTAACAATAGCATGCGTTCATTAGCAACCTTTCCCTTTTTCACAGTGTTAAAAACGAAGGAGATAAGAGACAAATAAGAACAAGATCTCCAGAGACAGAGGATGGAGTGGTAGAATTAAGAGTGCTCTGATGGAGGAGAAGAGAGAAGATGGAGGACAAAGAATAAGAATTCATTTTTGCTGTACAGATTTTTACAGGGGGAGAGGGACGGGGTATGGTTTGGACGGGCTACGATGTTGAACTGAGGGTGGGTTTCAGTTTAGAAGTGGGAGGGGTAATACATGTAAATCTGGCACTACTGTGTCCTGATTGCGCAATTAAGGCATTTTTTTGTCCAATCAAAATTTATAAAATTCACTGGGCTGTTCAGCTCTTTACAATAAAGCGTGACTTAATGCAGCTCAGTGTTCATCTTCCCAAAACAATTCAGAAAAGTTACTGTGGACACTGGATGATGCTCTTTATACTGTGCTGCACCCTGGTTATGTTGATTAGTTCATGTTAATTGAGTAGTGCAGTACAGCCACTTTTTGAATTACACACTGTGTACATTTTTGATTGAAAATTGCACACATACCATTATCCCGAGTCATAGACCCTATACGTTTTGGTCATGATCTGCATGGAGCGGATGGATGTGCCATTTACATAGACTGTCGGGCTGTACATTTAACACTGGTGAAATGCTCAAACTCTGTTATTCATATCAGCCTTCAGTCAAACATTTTATGTTTTTGCCCATATTTAAAGGGATACTCCACTTTTTTTGGAAATAGGCTAATTTTATCACTCCCCCAGAGTTAAACAGTTGAGTTTTAGCCTTTTCAAATCCATTCAGCCGATTTTCTGATATTTAGAAGAATATCCGTAACCAGATAGTTTCTGGTCTCATTGACTTTAGTATATTTTTTTTCCTACTATGGAAGTCAATGAGACCAGAAACTGTCTGGTTACTGATATTCTTCTACATATCAAAAAATTGTCTGAATACATTAGAAAATGGTAAAACCCAACTGTTTAACTCTGGGGGAGTTATTTCCAAAAAAAAAAAAGTGGAGTATCCCTTTAAGACCCACACTGTAAATTAATTTCCCACACTGGATTGTCTTAAACCTATGTTTTGAGCTTAAACCAAAAGCCAGAGGTCACACAAAGAATGAAAGTGTGTGAGAATCTCTCTCAGAACAACTCACAAGTCTTGAGTTGTGGACGTGGTTCAGAATTACAGAACTAACTCAATCATCTCATTTTCTCTGTACTGCACTGAATTTAACTCGACAAGCTTGAACATGTTCAAAGACTTTAACCCAACTCTTTAATTATTAAACATGGGTTAGTAATGGGACAGGTCAGGCCTATCTTCTAGGTTTCTGTCTTTTAAAATGGCTCTTCGTGGGATTAAGCGTTCATTAGTTTATATATTCTCTCCTGAACTTTTGTTTTTGAATGATTAAAGTGCTAAAAAGTGATTGGAAATGATCTACTTAATGAGCACAAATCTAAATGCACATGCTGTCTCAATACACTTTTCTTCAATGTCTTTTACCAACACTATTAATATCACTAGGTTGGCATTATTTATACATTTAGAGAAACCTATCAAATTAAATGCCTTCAGCCTTTTCTTTTTCTTTTCTTTTTGTCTTTTTAAGTTGTTGCTCTGTGTTTAGTTGTTAAAGGCATAGTTCACCCATAATAATTTGCTCATTCTCATGTCATTCCAAATCTCTATGGAACACAAAAGAAGATATTTTAAAGAGTGTCAACTTAAGTTTCAATTAAAGTTAGTGGAGTCTGAACAATGCTGGATCTCACTAATTTTCATTGTATGAACAGATTTTTTTATTAAATGTAAGTCTATATATATCTTCTAATATAGGTTTGCAATGACATGAGGGTGAGTAGGATGACATTTTTCATTTTCATTTTTGGGTGAACTATAACTTCAAATCTGAGAGTAAGGGACAGATCATTTTTCCATTGTTGTTACAGAGTGATAATATTTTTGTTATACATCAATTTTATATTCATTGCAGCTTTTATTTTGTTTTGTTTTTTTAAACCAAAATATGAAAATTGAGTGTAAAAGCTATTTCTTTAAGCTCGTATGTGATGTTCCAGGGTTTTGTGTTTGTATCTTTCTCAGTAATAATAGCACACTGTTGTTCAGATGGCACAGCTGGAACATTTTAGAATCACTATGTTGTTGAACACCTTGTCATTTTTTTTTCCCTGGCCCTAATGTTTAACAAAGCCATGAGCGTTGTTATTTGCTTCAAATAACAGGTTCACAATCTGCTGTTCTTTGAGTTGGGTCCTCTGCGTGTCAGAGCAAAACCCAGAGACCGTTTTTCAAACACTACGCAATTTCTCAATAAGACACATATACACAAACATGCAGTGCTTTTCCAACAAAACAGTGATTCTAGATTGTCTATGCAGCAGGTTAATTACAATTGAATGAGGTTAAAGAGGGGACTGAGGAGAAATGAGATTGGTGGAGTGTGGGAAAGGGTTTTGATTGGATATAACATTTTTCTTGTTGTATGTAGTTGAGTGTTAATGAATTGGTATGCTTTAATTGTCCACTAGACACATGGAACATGAGCTAATACATTTCTGAACATCTCAAACACTGGAAAAACTATGATGGCCATTTTGTAAAGGCCTCTGTTTCAGACTCCTCGTGGAATTTATTGTGCTTTTTTATCTCAATGCTATTTTTTCACATTTATTGATATAATTTAGCAAAATGTACTCATGTTCTGTCAGTGCGATGTGTGATTTAGAGTTATGGTCAATATTTGCATACCAAGAACACCATTTTTTTTTTTTTTAGAATATTGTAAATGGAAAAATACGTTTTTCTCAAAAAGGATATGGGCTACATGTCTTAACTACTGAATGTTTTTGCAAATTTAGCTGGCATTGCAAGAAAGAAGAGCGCTGTTTCGAAAAAGGTGTCCTACTTTATTTCTGTATGTATGCTTAATGCCCTCCAGGTCTACTGTATATTTTGTGGTACGCATTTGTGAACTTTGTAGCTTGTCTTTTCTTCTGATTGGAACTGTGTAGAGTTTATACTGCCAAAAAAACAACAACAAATCCCAAACTGTCTCATGTTTTGTGTCCAAAAAGTTCTAAAATCGCTGATTTGCTGTAACCTTGAGGTAAACGGTTTAAATGGCTGAATCAGTTGAGTGTGTTAAACATTGTTTCTCACCTTAACATTCATCTCGAGTTTCCCTTTGGAGTTTCAGTTTTTGTTCTATACCTGTAATGACAGTTCAGATTTAACAGGCTTTTATCTTTTGTAACAGTCAGGTAAGTATATCATGCATGATCTTCATTAAATGAACCCCCTCAAGGGATTTGTACATGTGAAGACACCCAGTTAAAGACACACGCTTCCGTAGTTGAATGACATTTAACTATGATCATTACATTTT
This sequence comes from Pimephales promelas, assembly GCF_016745375.1. The sequence continues at coordinate 1,475,702 of NW_024121222.1, read as the reverse complement.
GTAATCTGATAGGTGTGGGGTTTGGATATTTCATCTTTGTGAGAATAAAGTGTCGTATTTATTCATATGCATAGGAACCTTGCTGAGGATTGTGTTTACTTGCAATTGAGTTGTGGAGCGACACGATTAATAGGCTAGGCTTGCTTCCTTAACATGTTTATGGTGCTAAAACAGTTTTTATCTTGAATTCTCATTGATTTGTGAATATGAAATTCAAGTAGAACAAAACATGTAAGTCTCAAATCAATGTCAAACCCAGAGATTATTGTAAATCCAGAGAGAACACAAAGATTGGAAAGGCCCAAATATTTTCATCATGATAGGCTACATTTGGACACATTTTTAATTCAAAATCAAAATAATGTTTTATTTAATCATTCATTTTGTAAGCCGTCATTAGCCTATAGAAAAATATTGAGCAGTAATGACTGGCTGACTGTATTATAACCTAAGATATGATCACATTAATGACATTTTGCAGACAAAAAAAAAAGTCAATTGCCTATTGTTAATAGAGCGAAACTGAGTGCTCCTCACAGGATTCGGTGTCAAACTTAGCAGAAAACTGATGGTCAACATGTGACAGACTTGTTAAACAAATTGAGAAATCTGTGTTGGGAAATAATGTTGTTACTTTTGAAATTACTTGATTTCGCCCACGAAAATCAAAACAATGGTAAATGTGTCAGCACCTTTACTTAGTGAGCTGTCAGAATGGTGGTGGTCTGTATTTAACAATGTGTGCCCCCCACCCCCCATTTAGCATATTATGAAATATTCTATGACATTTTGTAGCAGTGTATTCACACTGAAAAGGCAGTTGTAGTGCACTAAAAGTTCCTTGATGATGTACTAGATGATTTGTGAATACACTCCCTCAAGATAGTTGTGTTTTAAAATAGTCAGCTTCCTATAGGCCGCTAGACCGTGTATTTGGACAGCTGACACCGCCAATATGTGTCAAACCGTTACCTACAGCCTTGTTCATCCTTGTCTCGGCATCCTGTCTGTACTGAAATTGCTCCTCATTTTCATGTGAGGGGATCATTTCTATGTAGTAGTCATACATAGACAAGTCAGATACACCCTCAGGTGTGATTAGCATTATTTGCCTGTGCTGTCCACTTGAGTTTAGGGAACGAGACAGATTTACGAAGCATCTGCAGATCCCTCTGATTCTGACAGCTCATTCACCCCATCAAACCATGCAACAAATGCATGTTAATGCAGTTTTATATTGAGATGAAATAAGGACGGAAAATGGAAATTAAATTTTTGATTTATGGGCTGGTGATGGCGCAGTGGATAAGACACATGCCTTTGGTGTGAAAGACCCGGGTTCGAATCCACTGTGAGACACCAATGTGTCCCTGAGTAAGACACTTAACCCCTAGTTGCTCCAGAGGCGTGCGACCTCTGACATATATAGCAATTGTGAGTCGCTTTGGATAAAAATGTCAGATAAATGTAAATGTAAATAATTGTCTGCAGATAATAAAATGTGTTTCATATAAGGAAATGACATGTTCCAACAGGCAGCAGTTGAAAAAGATTTCCAGTCATTTTAGATCGGTAAATATTCTAATGGATAGAATTAGGAAGGATGCTTGAAGAATTATGTGCATAATAAAGGAGATTGAGGATATGAGTGAGTCAGCTAATCAGATGCTTTCAAGCACATTGCTGTGCATTTCATTTAGTATATTGAGACACAGATGTTTGAATCTATTCCATTGATTTAAGGATGATTCTCCCTAATCAAAATGCCTCTCCATCTTCTGCCAATACCAATCCACTCTATACTTATTGGTAGTACGTGTCAGGCGTTGTGCAGGATGCAGAAGACGAGGACAAAAGGAGCTCAATGTAGATGCTTTATATTTAAAAATTTAACTTACAGAAATGAAGGGGAAACACTCCAGGACTTCAATTCATACAACTATACATCAACAACGGCCAACCAAGACTAACTGAACAGGAGACTAAATCCAGATACAAATGAACAATAACGAGGTGAGGATAGGTAACACAGATGATCATAACGAGAAAAGGTGGCTAATGAGCAAGTGAGTTCAGTTAAAGGAGACCAGCAGGATCCTGGGAAGTGTAGTGATGACAAAGACAGACTGGTGCAGACGATGACTGTGACATAACTCCCCCCTCCAGCTACGCGCGACCCCGCGACTCCCTGGTCCAAGCCCTGTCCCCGCCTTAAAATTGCGGGGCTTCAGGAGGCTTTTGTCAATGGAAGGTGGCAGATTTAGGTGCGTTTTCAAAGGTTATCCCCATTCAGTCGACCGTTGACTAAGTCCGACGTTATCGACTGAAAGGGAACGTCCTGGTTGCATATGCAACCCACCATTCCCTGAAGGAGGGAACGGAGGACGTAGTCCCCTTCCCAGATAGCAAACTGACATTGAATCAATGGAAATATGACATAGAAACAACGTTGATCTGACATTGTTTTGCTCATCGAATTAACGTTGAACCAACGTCAGGCGCGTCATTCTTTCAAAACTAACGGAAAATCAACTTGAAATCAACGCGTTGTTTCAGCGTTATGAAAGCAAACCAATTTTCGATTTCATTTAGCTTTGAAGAATGCCGCGTCTGACGTTGGTTCAACGTTAATTCGATGAGCAAATCAACGTTGTTTCAATGTCATGAGAGACGTCGTTTCCACGTTGATTCAATGTCAGTTTGCTGTCTGGGTTGCCACTATAGCTGGACCACCGCTGACTCCAAGTTACTCTCAGCTCCTCAGCGAAAAATCGCATTACGCACGCCAATTACATTGGCTCGTTCATTTAGTCGACTGTCGACCACGTCCTCTGTTCCCTCCTTCAGGGAACGGTGGGTTGCATTCGCAACCAGGACGTTCTTCACACAAACTGAGGGCTAAGTTCTAAGAAGTTTTCATACTCTTCCAGTGACTCATATTTTCTTACCCATAATCACTTTCTGTCATAGAAGGGAGTTTTGTGGCTTGATTTCATTGTGATATCTCTTAAACTGCTAATTGCAGATCTGTGCGTGTGTGCTCATATTATGTGTTGTTGCACGTACACTTAATTTGCTCTTTAATGATGCAGTGAGCGAGACCTTCATTTTTCACTATGTTCGGCCCTCCATTACACCCCCTGCTGTGTTTGGGTTCAGAGCAGAATGTTATCAAACCAGCCTTGAAGATTTGTGAAATTATCTCACTTTGCTACTTCAAGTGAGACATTTTTTTAATTAGCTGCTTTTGTGATGAGTTTATTCTTTTTTAATTTGATTCTGTGACTGATGGAAGAGATTTCAGTGACACGTGAACCAGCAGGCGAAATGTGAGTGGGTGTAATTATTGTCAGTATTTGGGAGGGAATTTCTCATGCTTTAAAGGAGGGATAGCAGAAAAGCCTTGACATTACTCACATAGCTGAAACCTTTCTGTTTATCAGTACAACTCAGGCTTTAGCCAAGCACTCGTGATGACCTGTCTAGCTCCCAAGAGTGTAACGCCCGTTTCACACATACTCCGTTTGCAGTGCGTATGCGGTCCGTATTTTTTTCCGTACCCATGTTAACAGGTTAGAGCTTTCACACTGCACGCGGATGCAGTCCGTCGATCCGTTCCAGTTGCGGTGCGTATACAGCAGTGCAGAGATCGTTTCCGTACCGAGTCTATTTCTGCTGTGCTGCAAACGCAGAAATAAAGTGACAGCGCACGGTTCGTGGTCAAAATGAACTCAGATTGACCTCGAAATGTAGTAGTTTCACCATAAATGCATTTAATTCAATAAAATGTAGTAATCTCTCCATAAAGGTATTTAATTGTTTCATATTTTTACTTTAAGACATCTTAATATACAAGTAATGCATGGAATTGTATACATTCGTTGTTTAAATCGTGTTTAAACGAGCATGCGTCCATTCAAGTTTGTAAAAGAGAATCGCAAAGCCATGGCAAAACTTTTATTTTTAAAAAAGTTACTGCATATGGTGAACATATTTTGATTACCAAAAACCAGGACACATGGCCCAGAAAACAAATGATACTCGAAGTTTACTCAAAGATGTCTTATTAATTTCATAATTAGGATACTCAACATGTTTTATTATGACAGGTTGGTTTAAAAAATAATGAATGAAATAATGATTAAAAAATAATGTCTCTTCTGTATTAAAAATAAATATATCAATATTAATTAACTAAAAGAAATACCTTCAAATTGAACAAAAATACCTCTCACAAACGTACAAAAACGAACTCGTTTCCTTCCTCTTTATCCTGTTTTTCCTCCTCATCCTCCTTGTCTGCTCATCTCCTATATTTTGCTATAAAGCTGATCTTTTCCAGCCTTTTTTTATTTCATTATTTTTTATTTTATTTTATTAGGACATCACTTTATAAAAAACGGCCAGGAAGGACGTGAAAACAGGACTGGGATAACAGGACTGGTGGTCACTGGTCACGTTATTGCTGCATAACTTCTGATTTTGAAATAAAAATAGCGAGTGTTTGTGGTACAGCTCACGCAATGCAAACGCAGCATATGTGAAAGCACTTTAGCGCGTGCGGCTCCTGTACCGGATACGCACCGCAACACTCACCGCATACGCACTGCAAACGGAGTATGTGTGAAACGGGCGTAAGTGACTGTGTTCCTTCCAAATTTCTTTTAGCAGTTTTAGCAAATCGGGTAATATTAAGAGGGTGATTTCAAACCATTTTAAAAGTGACACACTTCCTGCTGCCAGTTGGTGGCGCTATAACTTTGACTCACAATAGTCACATCCATGTGATCGGCCTCTTACAACAAACACACTGCTGAAGTTTCATCAAGATCAGTTAATGTATGAAGAAGTAATAATACACTTCCTGTTTCACGTTTCTCGCCATAATTTCGTTTCCTCGCCACGATTTTTCAAACAACCCTAAATAGCCGACATCCTGTTGGGCTGGGGTAAAAATAAATAGTATGAAGGATATATGAACCGATGAGATCTATATGTGTACCAAGTTTCTTATTATTGCATGCAAAAGTGTTTGATTTATGGACCAAGTTTTTGGACCCTGTTCCAGGGGGCGCTGTCGAGCCCCCTACCGGGTACCAGCTTCAGCCCGGCCCTGATGGCTGCGTCTTCTGACCCATGTGCAAAGTTTCAAGATTTTTCGAGCACGTTAAGGGCCCCAGAAGTGCCTGAATAGTCATCAGAAAAATAAAAAAAATGCTCCCAGATGTAAGATAGTGTAACAGTTACAGCCTGTTACAAGACTTACTATCTTCTCTGGGGGCTATGTTCATCCTAGCCACTAGGGGTCACTAGTAGTACCCCGTGTTTGTTACAAATAGGGAAAGTAGTATATCCAGTGTGATTTGCCACATGGTGTTTGCTACTATTTTTGAAAATCCTGGTTTGGGGAAACTGTTTGCTTGCTGCCCAAATGTAAGTGATTTTATTTCATGTTTTGATTTCTTTGAACGTCTTTGATTTAGGTGATCTGTTTTTCGTAAATTTATTGTTTTGTTTTGTTTTTATGGAAGAGGAGGTGATTTGTTGTATTTCTTTTTAGAGGATTTTTGTGCTGTGGTGTTACTCCTGAATTACTTACCAGAGGACCTATTTCCTTGATTCCCTTGGGAGGCAGTAATCCCAGTAGCCAAGGTATGAAAATAGCCTTTCTGTTGGAAAGACATCTATATGATCTCTTAAAAACTGAAAACAAGTCTGATCTCATCCTGAGGAAATTGACTTTTGATGTCTTGTGTACCTACCACTTAGTCATTCTCTAAAATCCTCACCTAATTGCCTACAGTTACTATGTTTGCTTGGCATGGTGTTAGTGTTTGGCATGTTTGTCAATATTGTCTATATATCAATATATGTATGTAAAGAGTTTCTAATTTTTTATGATTGTTTTTTCCATTTTTCTTAGTTTGATTCTTGATTTACATTATATTCCTCCCTGGGTATTTTGCAAATATGATCCCCCCTTTATTTTCTGTGACTCATCAGTTCTAAGCAGCTGGGATAGTTATAATTGTGATATCATAATAGTAGGATAAGAACCCCTTCCTTAGTTATATAATTCTTACAGTATAAATTATTTTTTAGTTCTCCTGGTTAATACCCTTGCCTTTAATTCCCCAAACTTTGCATATTGTTCCCTTATACTTACATTTAAGTACTTTATATGTACACTATAATTACCAAAATTTACACTGTAGATTCGTCTTAATTACCCAGTACTTTCCGGGCTGTAATCTAAAGCATTACTGATCATGTTTATACCATGGGAGTGTGAATGAATTCATCTGTGAGTGATTTTCTATATCCCCTTGCTTAGTTTGCACATGCTGGTAGTGCCAGTTACAGCTTTGGTCAGTTTCTTCTCCTCACTCATGGAGAGTAATGGTAAACCTCTGTGAATAGTGTCTGTGAATAGTTTTACTAAAAACAAGGATCAGGTTAGCAATGTTAACATTCTTTTTGGCTTGTTTACATTGTGAGTTGCAAAGACCATCCCTCTGGAGTAACATGGTGAAGGGGTTTACTTTAGAGCCTAATAATACCTCATCAGTGTCCACAACCAACCGCTGTCTTTAACATAACATCCATCCCACTGTTTGTGGAATTAAAATGCTTCTGAAATGTGTTTCCAGGGGCCACCTAACTCACAACATAAGATATATCTGTCTGTCTATCTGTCTGTTAATTATGCTTTTATATTTGTTTTGTTTTTTATTCGCTTTGGTACTATTTTTACAGATAAGTTGTACATTTTTCAAAATCTTAATGTGAAATCTTAGTACGAAAATCCAAACTGATGATCTTGTCACGCAGCTTGTCGTTATTTCAAGACCCCATGCTTTCATTACAGTTATACAGTCCACAATCATTTTCAAACACAAGATTATTGTAATACGTAACGAGAACATTTGGTTTAATCACACAAACACAACAGATCTTATTTCAATTCAGTACTTTTAACAGGCAGTTCATTTAATAGTGAACAATGATACCGTACATGTTTCAAGTCAACTTTGTTACTGAAATAATTACAGTAACACCAGCTACACATTCCACATTAGAAATTACACTTATATAATAAATTAAATAACATAGTTAGCATAACATAATAGTTTTTAGTGCAACACAATTGAAAACATGCTGAAAGGTTGAGGAAAAAGTGCACTTTGTGGTTTTCACATCTGTTGTGTTATTAGCACTAAGATTAAGAATAATTAAAAAAAACCTGTAAAGACATCTGAATAACTTTGTTCATGAAAAGTAGAGCCATGTTATTTGTCACTGTAGGCTGTGTTCCGCCTCAGGGTTCTGTTTGCAATGCCATGAAAAGTGCTTTTAAGATGTGAATTCCTGTAAGTGCCGTTATAAAAAGCTGATGACAGTTATTGTCAGTTCTTTTCACATTTTGTACTGTTTGTGCGCACGTGTGTAAATGACCCGTGGAGTGTAATCGCTCCTGCCTTTTTCTTGAGCAATTGTTTTATGTTAAGTCTCTTGAAACTATTCTTGGTATTTTATGTTGGCATTTAAAAGTGTGTTTCAGTTTTGTATGTCCTCAGGCTACAAATTCTCTTCAGCGTTCTTTTATGGTGTGTACTACTAGACAAACACACAGGTGTTGTAAAAAGGAAATTCTGGGTCTTTTGAACACATTGGATGTGTGTAAACACGCTCTATCAATAGTATGCACGTCATGCCTTTTAACAATCTATTCTCATTTCTCAGATTGACACACACACACATGCACACAATATGCAGCTTGTCCTGAAGTTGCCTTAGCTTAAGTAAACATGCTTTTTAAACCACAGTGGCAAAAAAAAAATGAATTCAGGTTCCTGAGATTGGCAGTTATTCCAATAAATTGGAAAATAAAATAGTGTAAAACAAGAAGGGTGAGTTTTATTTGTATTCAATTTGCTTTGTAGACAAAATGTCTTTTTTTTCTTTTTTTTCTTTTTTTTTTTTTACAAAATGTGTCTATGCTATATGCGATTAAAATTGTGTTGATAGGTGATAGATAAATATGTGTGGCAACCAGAAATGCAGTGCTACTATCAAAGTGGTTGATTTGAGATGTGAGGCTGCTGCTGTGTTCATTACAGGTCCTCTTCAGCTACATTTATTGTAAAACCTTTTGATCTCTCTGGATCATCTACCAGCAAAAGAGCCAATTGAATTCAAAAGTAGCAAGACTGAGTAAAATTCCAAAAAATTAAAATTCCACTCAATCCAGAGGTTAACCTCCATTTTCCATTAGATATCTCAAGCAGATTTGTGATCTTGAAAAAAATGTTTCAAAAAACGTTATGTCTGACAAAATGATCACAATTGGGTCATATGTAAATATTAAGTTATCAAAAAATATTTTTGAAACATTTTGGTTTAATTTTACTAAATAAAAGCTGAAAAAAAATGCAGTCTTATCTGTTAATTGTGCTCTTGGAGTTATTTTTTTGTAATAGTATTTATTAATATTTTGAATTAGCTTTTATATTACATTTTTTCATCTTAATATTTATAGTAATTGTTATGTGTTCTTTTAATTAAATATATATTTTAGTAGCTAACTTTTGTAGTTACTTTATAGGCTTAAATTATTTCAGTAGTTGCAATGCCTTTCATCTGATATTTCTTTTATTTTATTTAAATTATTTGTTTTAATTTATTTAATGTTTTATGGCGTTGCCATATTATCTATTTTTTCAATTATTATTGTTGTTGTTTATCGAGGGCGGAAACAGAAATGTGAGTTTATTTTGTTTTGTTTTTGTCAACATCGCGCTCCATGTGGGAAATTGGAAAATCCGGAGTGGAACAGAGCCGAGTGATTGATGCCTATTTTCGTCAGCGGAGAAGAAATAACAAACTATCTAGCCTCCAAGTTCTGTCTGAAGTGTAAGTTACTAGTTAATCACTTTAAAGTTTAGAGTAAGTGTACCGATTAAGCCCATTTTCAACAATGAAGTAAAATTAAAAAAAAGAGAAAATAATAATTTATGCTGTTCATTGTTTTAATCAATCCAGTTACTTACCTACCTGACATTTTTTTATTGCATACCAATCACATTTGGCAATGTTTTGTTAGCCCCACCCACGTGCATGCTGTAGCATGTCAGGGGACCTCACACAAAGTCATCTCACCAACTTTGGTATTTTTGGATCGGGAGCCTTCAGAAATCAACACATTTCTGCAATTTTCAGCTATTTCTTTGGTAGCTACATTATGTCAAATAAGAGTTACATGTTTTTTGTGTATGAACAAATAATACTTTATCATTTTATATAATTTAAAAAAATGAGTTATTAGCTTGCTTCAAAGCTAATATCTAGGTCAAACCATTGGCCTTACAGAAAGAAGGACTAACTTACGGAATTAAGCATGTGAACTCCAAACACTAAATGTTTTGTGATTCAGATTGGCTTCAATGGCAGTGCCACAAAACGCATGCAAACTATAACCAATACAAGCTAATCTTGAATGAAAAAAAAAATTATAATAACATTTCTCAATGTGGGCACAATAAAAAGTACTATGATACTTATACACTCTAAAAAATGCTTGGTTGTTTTAACCCAATTTTGGGTCAAATATGGACGAACCCAGCTGTTGGGTTAAATTTATTAATTTCATTTTTTTTAACCCAACATTTGGGTTGGCCATATTTGACCCAAAATTGGAGTGAATTTCGAGTATAGAGTGTATTTGTATACATATCTTGCATTTTTAAAGGAAAACATTGTCTTTTTTTTCACCGTCTTCTTCATCGTCTTATGTTTTTTAATGAAGAATCCCTCTAATGGCAAACTTTGATACATTTTCTGAAAATGTTTAATGATGACATTTCTTTGTGTACTTTTACCTTTAACCTTTTAGTTGATGTCATCTTACTCACCTGTATGTCATCACCATGACGATTGCTCTCGCACAAGAAAAGACTCCAAACCTTACCTTACGTTCTACCTTACAACTATATTTAAATAGGCCGACAAATTACACAATTCTTTCAAATTATGTATAACTGGTCATAATTCAGGAGCCAAGTTGAGTTAAGGCTTGAGATTCCAAGCATGAAGAGAAACCCTGCATTCCCCAGAGCTTAGAGTCCCTAGGACTGTCCGCTATTTCCTGTCCAGTCTATCTATCCCACCCAGGGCTCTAATCAAACATTATCAAAAGGATTTTTTTTAATACTTCCCAGTCACTGAATAAATATATTGATGTTTTGCTTTTTTAAAATCAATTAATTTTTTACATTTTGTGAATCAATGAGGATGTTGGTTTATTTGGAACACATGCAGGCTTAAATGGTGCCAAAATACCAATTAAGCCCATGCCAGACTTCTAACTTTATTGCTAAATTATCTGTATTTTATATTCTAAATAGTATTATCAAGAGATAAATCTTGCATTTAAAAAATATATATATATTTTTTTTCTTACAAACGTCAATATCTATGAAAAAACCTAGTCTTAGATTTTGGTGGGCTTATATGTACACTTACCCTAATCTTAATTACGTTTACTTTAAACATTGTATTAAAATATCTCTCTCGCAAATGGATTGAAGGCTAATCTGAAATATTCAGAAAGGTAGAGTTTTATTTAGCCAATTAGGCCTAACTTTTAGCAAAAACAAAATGCCATTTCAGTGTGTGTATTATTATTATTATTAGCATAACAGACAAACGAGCATGATGCATTATCCACTTACCATCAAACATATAATTATGTTGGTAAACCTTGAGCTTGAATGCATGCTGTTATAATGAAACACAGGTGTCCTTTTAGCGCAACACTCTTGAGATCAATATGGTGGCTGTTGAAGACTCTAGATCACTCAGTCTGTATTAAAAGCCCTTCAATGAAACCATTAGAACAGAGAATCAGCACTCACTTAGCGGCCTGGGGAAACAATGGAGGAAGGAGGGGTGGCATGGAGCAAATGACCACAGAGAGTTTACGCAGCCACATAAACAGAGGTGTGTAGACTAGACAGTCTATCTATCTGCTATGCAAAAGAGGGCGACAGAATCCAGCACCATTTACACTATTGTCTGTTGTTAACGTGCTGAATGGCACGTGTAGTTAGACACAAATGGAATCCAAATACAATGTTGTAGCTGATTTAGGGGGACATGAGAAGAGAACAGATGAGGGGAGAAGGTAAAATGAGATGGAAAAAGCACTTACTGAGATACAGAAGAATGTTTTATGGAGAGTATTTGCACTCCTTTAGTTTGACATGGCAAAGACAAATAGAAAGAAAAAAGTTATACTGCAGAAGCATTTGCTCTACATGAAAAGTATGTTCTCTTTAGAAATATGTTGCTAATGTGCTTCAGTTTATTGTTAAAGACCAGTCACATGAGATAGATAAATGGAAAAGGAGGAGTAGAAGCATGCAGTGTGTGGGGTCTGTTGAAGGATGCCCATGGCTTGCAGGGGAATGTGTGTCCTGGTACAGTAAGAAGTCTGCTTTCCATCTCTATGTAGCTTGGAATTCGTAAAAAATAGAGAGCAATTTAATTTTATATGTGACACATTGTTCAATAACTGGAGTGTTTAAAAAAAAACAAGTGCACTGCTCTGTGTAAATGAGAATAAATTATGTTATGCAGGTAGATTACAACAATGTAAAGAAAAAAAGGGAAATTTTGGGGGTTTATTCAAAGTATTACTAAAAAATTTTAAGAGATAAATAAAACTTAATTTATTATATTTTTAATAATACTTTAAAAAAATATTTTTTTACTGGAACACAAGAAATAAAAGACGATAGTAATTTGCAGTGTATTTGACTGCTGAAACAGACGCACCTATTGGAGGACAGATAAGGGGAAAGGATAGAATAGGCCAAGAGGGATCTGTTGGGATGGTTGATGGGTGGAGAAGAATGAGGTAGCGAGAGAAAGAAAACAAGAGAGATAGATGACAGTGGAGGAAAAACAGATGGTGGAATGACTCCAGTTTTGGTAGAAGTATTAATGGACACAGCTGTCACTTGTGTGTGTGTGTGAGAGAGAGCACAAGGGAGATGTGCGTGAATATAACTAACACTCCTAAAATAAGAAGATTTTGAAACATTTGATTTTCATTCTCTTTTTCTCTCCCACTGTTTGATTAATTGACGAATCCGTTTTCAAGTTTTCCCAAAAAGCCTCTTTCTCCATTGACTGCTTTTCAATGGTAGCCAAAAGCTCTGACTAAATATATTTTTTCAAGCAAAATATACAGTGTACCTATTTCATGATATTATATTAGATGTTTAACCAGTGATCATTTAATTATTTTTTTGTTATTTACTACATTTAATAAATGTTATTAATTTATTGTGAACATGAATGCTGACAGAGTTCTCAACAAAGGTGTCAGAGCCCACTTTAGGGGCCTCTGCAAACATCAAATGAGACCTCAGGATGACCTAAAAGGATTTAAAAGAAAACAACAAGTTTTAAAACGAGGTAAAAGCTAAAACGGCAAATATTTCTTATTGTAATGCTCACATCAACAGCCATTTTTTCTTTCCTTTTTTTCTTTTTCTTTGAAGAACCAGGGTTTCACAGTATTTTAAACCTAGAACAAATTTGATATGTGAACTAGACCTAAAAAAGATGGCCTTGGAGTCATTAAACAATAATATACATCTTCTGCCACCTAGTGCTAATAAAGGAAACAGCACAGATTTAACATGCGTTGGTCATGTAACAGCCAACATTTTTAGTGAACTCATTAAAACCAAAGATTAATTCAATATCAAGAATCTCTCTCTCTCTCTCTCTCTCTCTCTCTCTCTCTCTCTCTCTCTCTCTCTCTCTCTCTCTCTCTCTCTCTCTCTCTGTGTGTGTGTTCCTCATGCAGCATTAATGGCTTTTATCAAAGTGAATTAGGCATGAAGAATTGAAAACCTGAGGTATCCCAGTGGATTGCACATCAATGGAAAAACAGAGAAATGTAAAACACTCGCTCAACACCTGAGAGCAGAAAATTAGCCTAGAGACACTCCTCCAGATAAAGAACCCATTAAAGAAAGGACACATTAGCATAACTTTATTGTTTGATTTTTCTGGTTATTATTTATATATATATATATATATATATATATATATATATATATATATATATATATATATATATTTCCAGGTGCTCTCTGCAAGGAGAGCACGTTTATTTATGCGATCACATAAAGCCACAGAGAATCTCAGATTCTCAGAGAAAGAGAGTGATGGAGAGATTGGTAAAGACAGAGAAGGGAGGAAGAGAGGAGATCTGTAAGATTCAGTTCTCACAAGGCATAACATATATAAGAAATTAGTGTAACTATATATAAGACTTAATTTGCCAAAGCACATTATGTTTATATTGACTTTAGCTTTTGCTTTTGTTAAAGTCTGTCAGACATAAACGCACACGGATGCATCATTTGTACTGTCACAGGAAACATATACATTAAAGGTGCTCTAAGCGATGTCACAAGTCCAAAAGTCAAAGCGATGTCACACATTAAAAATTAATGTGCCATGTTGTTGTTGTTGTTTTTTTTTTTAATATGGAAGCCCCAGTATAATTTATTATCATAACCAGCCATTTGTAACCTGAATACATATAAATAATGAATGAATAAATAAATAACATGTCAAAGGAGATTATTAAATAGTGCAAATCAACATCATCGTCAACTTTTTCTGCCGTTCCACCATTTTTATGCAATGTGAAGGCCAGGCGATAGTTTTGCCAACAAGATGGTAAGCAACATCAGTTAATAATTGATTGTCACTGTTGCACAATATTATCAGAGTGCATTCACATTTGTTTTTCTTATCAGGCTTAGTCAATGAATTTCACATTACGTGTAAAACTCATTCGAGTATATAAACAGTTTACAATATTATTTAAACATATTTAGGAATATTATCAACAGAATTATATCAATAACCCACTTGTATTTTTACATTACAATTGTGAATGGGGATCTGAAATCAATCAATTCTCAGTTGAAAGAATAGATGATAGTTTATTCTATTTTCGATGTGGGAGGTGATTAAACAAGGTTGTTGTTCTGAATTCCTTTCAGAAAGCTTTTCATCAGAATTCAGCTGTTGCCCTGGAGCAAAGTACACTGCCTGCATGTATAGCCACGACTGACCCTTTTCTGCTACTAGATCTGATTGTGCAAACCTGAGGATTTATAAATATTTAAACCTAAAATACGTCTGTATAGACAGCATGACTATAGTGTTGTAGTGTGGGGTTAAACATGAAGAAATATTACTGTCATTACTCTTTCTCATGGTATGCCAAACTTTCTTCTTTTTTTAAACAGCTCTTGAACCAGTGATCATAATGACCACATCTGTTAATCTCCAAAAAAGGACTAAATCATTGAACTCAATCACTATACTCCAACTCTTCTAAGAACAGACTGAAATTTAAATTGTTATTCCCTGATAATCTTCTGCCTGAAACCACAACCGAGTTATGGTCAGATATTTAATTGTAGTGTTATGCAAGTATTACATCTTTAAAAAGGTGAAACAATTGTAATGATGCAGATACGTAGAAATGATTATTGACAAAAAAAAAAAAAAATTAAAGTAGCACAATTGTATTCAACAGTCAGCATATTAGAATTGTTTCTGAAGGATCATGTGACACTGAAGACTGGAGTAATGATGCTAAAATTCAGCTTCGTCATCACAGGAATAAATTACATTTTAAAAAGAAAATAGAAAACAAAGATAATATTTCATATTTTCATTAATTATTACTGTTTTACAGTAATTTGATCAAACAAATGCAGCCTTGGTGTGGATTAAATGCTTTTTAATAGTCTCAAAAATAAATATTAAAAAAAAAATTTGCCCCAAATTTTTGAACGTTAGTGTATATAGACATGCTTTATTGTTTAATTTAATATACTGAATATCTTAAATGAAATGTGACAGAACAGTCTGGAAAGTAACCATAAGTAAATAAATAAAATTTATTCTCAGTCTTGTAATTTTCTTAAGTTAATCTAATGTTGCATGATAATTAGATGTTATAGCTTATCAGTTTCAGCAATGTCTGACAGACTTATTTTGTGTAATATTTAAATCTTTGAATTATTAAACAAAGAAGATCATTTTATGCTGCTAAAATGTTATTTGTTTATAAAGGTCATTATGTTGAAATTCCTTAGTCAGTCATGACAAATTGTATACTTAACTGATGGAGAGACTGTTTGCATTCCGTCATAAGACCTAATGTAAATAGTTGCATCCTTTGATCCCTTTAAAAAGACTTCTGTTTGCAGATTCCATGGAAATTATTCCTGATTCTTCATGAGAGTGTGTAAACTTGCAAATTTTGTGGCACTTATGTTTCCAAATGATTGGTCATTAGAGTGTTCATATTTTTGATCTGTTTGGTATTACTTACGCAAAGGCCCACAAGCAAACAAAATGGGTTGTTTTTCTAAAAATGTGGAGTTTTATTGCAATGTGTTAATGCTCATGGACACAGAACCACTAAAAGTTGATATCATACAAGGATTTATTTAATCTATACAGACTACAATGAAACAGTCGATGATTGTTTTAACCTAGACGCATGTTAGAGGTGACCAGGTAACAGTCATGCGTAGATTCTCTGATCTTCATCCAAAAACAGCATGTGGTTGAGCCTTTTACCGGATTTTACTTCACATACTTTGTGTGTCAGGGTGCTTTTGCAGTTGACAGGGCAGAGGTAACTGGTAATTGGGAAATAAGAGTTCAAAAGTCATGTTTTCACTCCAGACTGTGCCGTCTTCTTGCGGGATGCATGTCATTGTGATTCCAGCGTAGTGACTGACTCAGGACCAGAAAGAGATGGAGCGGTGTTGAGGTCTGATATAACTTAAGAGCTGTCTTGAGGGTACAAAATGTGGTACACCTGGTCGTTGAAGATGCCGGCATAGGTGCTGACGGCCCGAACCGTCTCGTCATACAGGTTTCTTGATGAGGGAGGAAAGAAAATGTCAGAACAAAATGAATAATGAGTCATCATGGTCAGGGTGATGTGAACATTAAAAGCTCTTTATTGACCATGCAAATCTAAAAGCCCAGAGGAGTTGATAAAGGGGATGTTTGTGAGTACGGACTAGGGCAACATATAAAATTGGACTTACTTGGCTTTCTCTTCCAGCTTGTAGCCCTTGATGCTCTCTACATAGCTGCTGGCAGTGTCAATGCTCTTGTCGTAGTAAGACTTCAGGCTGTCCACCACAGTGGCAATGGTTCCCTTCTCCTCCTCCTCTGCCTGCCTGGGCACACGGAAGCTCTCCGCTCCTGCAGGAGGAGGGAAAGTTTGACCGATGTTTCATCGTCACTTTACACTATCAGCCACAAAGAGGACATAATACAAATCTAATTGTGTGCGTGTGTTTATGAGTGTGTGTACGTACCCAGAGCAAGGAAAGCAATGAGCACTGTGATCGCCAGAAGCTTGTTCATAATTCCAGGTAGGTCTGAGGGATTCAGTAAAGCACTAGTCAGATCATGAAAATATGACCACAAGAGGGCAGTATTTTATCCCTTGTGACAAACTCAATGAAGTCATCAATAAGCCAAAAAGCATATATAATCTGTTACACTGTAGATTATGTCTTGTGTTGCTGAACATTACAAGGCAGTTTTAGTAGTATATAAACAATTCATTTTTATTTATTTTACTTTACTCTTTTTTTTGTAAGAAAGCATGTACCTAAAACCTTAAACATTTTTCATGCTTTTAAAAAAAATATATATCTCGTATAGTCCTCTATAAAGACTTGCGTCATGTGCATTATAGGAATTCAGAAGATTTATGGATTCATACGTGCTAAACACTCAAGCATCATAAAATCTGTCCTATCTGAACGTTTTTATAATGCCCTTTAATTAATACAAATGTGTACAAGAAAACATGGCTGTACTCACAGTTTCTCTTCTGCTGAAAGTGTGTCAGATGGGTTAGAGGCAAACACTCTTTGGCCTATCTTATATATGTGGTTGGATATTTATTGACCTGATAACCCAAGTGCCAAAGTGCAACCATCTCAGATAAATGCTATGCGAGTGTGTATGTGTGTTTATGTAGCTGTGCTTTTTGCTGGAGTTTGTTGTAAGATAAGAAAGACTAAAATGAGATTACTTGTTAAAAAGATATGGCTTTTCACATAAAGAGACAAACTGACTGATCACATTATACAAAAGTGCTGGCTTTGATCAACAGTCTACAAAAGCTCATACCTGAACTCTTTTATTATGACAATACGCTACGATAGCATCTTTTATATTCTGTGCCACATCCACCAGCAGACAGATTAATGCTCACAGGCTCACAGGCTCTTGTCTTGCGTAATTGAACTTCCAACACGTTTCCAAATAAAGTCCTAAGTCTGTTTCACCATAGACACGTCAGCCTGTTCAGGCTACTTCAGGTTATTTGTGTAAAAGTGTGTTTGTATTTGGAATCAAGGTGGGATGTTTTCGAGTTTGTGAAATCAATTTCCTCCCAAATATGTTTGTATAATAGGCTATAATGCGTGGAAATGTTATGAAATTCTTAAACAACATGGAAAGATATGAAAGGGGGGGGGGGTGTATGTGTTATGCAAAATGGCATATTAGGAGCTTCAGTTTTGACTGACACACTATTGTTGGACACTTGGGGGCATTATTACATTAAAGAAAGGCAACGCTTCCGTTGGTCAGATCGTTCTATAGGCACCTTAACCCTTTGTAATGCATTTAAAGCTAAACTGTTGCATTCTCAAAAAAAGTAAGCTTATAAAAACTGTAATATTTTTAACTAAACTAACATGCTTATCAAGCATCCACAATAAATTACAAATTATTTGAAATGTACAATTTTACAAGAATTACAGCAAAAGCCTTTCTCAGTTACAGCAAAAGCCTTTCTCAGGCTTTCTCAGTAACTGAGTTATGGTCTGGCAAAGCTTCATAGACAAATCATTTCCAATTTCCAGACAGTTGGGTAATAAGCCATAAAAACGTAACCATACATGGTAGACTTAAAACCAGCTACTGCTGTGCTAAATGATTGTATGCTCATATAAACGCCAAAAGTTCATGGGACACTAACCTTGTTTTAAGATAAATGCCTTTAATTCGCTATGTCTTGGATAAGTACTTCATTACCCACAATCCTGAACAATCCCACAGTGATGCATTTGATTGGTGGAAGTCATGTGACTGGTTAACATAGAGCTAGTTCATTGGTCGCAAGTCAGAGGCGCCCACGCAATTGGATGTGAAGTTGCCGCAGCACAGCCTATGAGCGAGCCAGATGCTGAATGTGTTAGCTGTGCAGCTGCAAATGTGTTTTACATATAAGCTTCAGTAAATCGAGGAAAAGGAGTTTCACATTCACTAAATAAAATTTACTGGAGGAATAAGTTCACGTGGTCAGATTTGGAAGTCACTCAAAAGGCTCTTTCGCGGTTGTGGCTTCAGTCGACTTCAGTGAGGCGCGGTGGTTTATGGGATGAGTAGTTCCTTTGCTCGGAAATGAAAATATGTACACAGTCTTGCACCTTTGACTTTTTTTGGATTTTCTCTTCATTTTTTCACTCGAAATGATTTGTATGCTTATGAGTTCAGCCGTAGCTGGTTATCCTTAGACATGCTCTAAAACTCTTTAGATACGGATTTTCCAAAACGTCAATGGGAGAAATGAATGGGAAATTTACTTCTGGCACCAAAGCTCTCTTGGACTGTGGACGGGACTGTGATGCTCTATGCCTCTGGGAGCAATTGGATAGACCTAAAACCAGTCAGAGTGATGAAGGAGATTCTCGTCTGTTATAGAACAACTTAGTTTGAATAAACAAGCAGACACTGATTAACTACTTGCTCAACGTTTATTTAAAATGAACAGCAAGACAACTAGAAATGAATTTTTTTTTCATTAAATAAATCACACACCGTGAACAAAACCTTAACAAAAAAAAAACTTTGCAATTTAGACACGCAAATTTAGATGATGTGGAACCAGACGATAGGCTTAAATGTTTCCCAGCTTGACTGTTCGAAAGCATACGATTGCTGTACCAACCCCGTAAGACCTTCGTTCATCTTCAGAACACAAATAAAGATATTTTTGATTGAATCTGAGAGCTGGATCACTCTTCCATAGGCTTCCTAAGGGACTGGCTCTTGACGGCCCATAAAGTCATTAAAGAAAAGGTTTAAATATTCCAAGTGCCTACAGCGGCTCAATTATAAGTTTATCAAGCGACGAGACTACTTTTTGTGCGAAAAAAACATAAATAACGACTTAATTCGACTATTCTATTACTTCCTTATGTGCGCATGCGCGAGAACTGAGACGAGGACGTTCTTCTCCTTCGACTACTTTTTGTCACCGGCTGCTCCGTTTAGGAGTATTACCGCCACCTACCGTATAAAATGATGATCCATATATAAAGCGCTCCGGATTATAAGGAACACTGTCGTTTTTTGAGAAGATTAAAGGCTTTTAAGTGCACCTTATAGTGCGGAAAATACGCTAATTGAAAAGCGTATGTACAGCGCGCATCTTCCTCTGCTTGTAAACAGAAAGTTTTGCGCTTCCAGCTATATCAGCACATCATCTTATACGGTAGGTGGCGGTAATACTCCTAAGCGGTGAGCAGCCGGTAACAAGTCGAAGGAGAACGTCCTCGTCTCAGTTCTCGCGCATGCGCCCATAAGGAAGTAATAGTCGAATTAAGTCGTTATTTATGTTTTTTTCACACAAAAAGTTGTCTCGTCGCTTGATAAACTTATAATTGAGCCGCTGTAGGCACATGGAATATTTAAACCTTTTCTTTAATGACTTTATGGGCCGTCAAGAGCCAGTCCCTTAGGCATTCTATGTAGGACTGATCCAGCTCTCAGATTCAATCAAAAATATCTTTATTTGTGTTCCGAAGATGAACGAAGGTCTTACGGGGTTGGTACAGCATGGGGGTGAGTAATTAATGACTTAATTTTCATTTTTGGGTGAACTAACCCTTTAAGTTCACTTATCTGTTCTAAAAATCCGTTCAAAACTGTGATGACATCACACAATAGCAGAATGCTAGCATGTTCCGGCCAACAACGGCCTAACCTGTAAGAAATCAAAAGGACATAAGTACTCGTTCATTCGACTTTTGGCCTATAATCTATATTGAACTTGCGGAATCAACAATAAAATCTATGTTGATTTAACGACAAGCAGGTGAAAGAGACACATTTAGCCGTTTAACCCCATAGACTCCCATTCATTCTGCACTTGCCCGCGATCACCTCCAGTGGAATTCTAATGGAACTGCAACCAGGATGATACACAATGGGGCTAATAGGAAGTGCCAAGGCTCTCCGTTAGACGGGCTCTGGTTGTATTAAGGATTGAGGAAGTGGCATGTCTCTGTATAAATAGAAGCATCTCCAGCAGTAGCAGCCTCCGAAGCACCACTAACTCCGCCTCTGTTTCTCGGAGCTCATCTGCAATACGTCACATTTCCTGTCAAAAGTCAAATAGACGTTTAGAGGATGTCTTTAAGATATAATGATTTAGAATGTATGTTAAACTGACATCTTGAAGATGTCTATCAGATGTTGGTAAACAGCAGATACTTTCCAGATTAAGTGAACAGACATCTTGCAGACGTATGTGTGCAATCTGGGATGGAGAGGCGGGGTTTATGACCTATACTTGGACCGGTCACTGGGGGGCGATCGAGACGTTTTGGCTTCACTTTTGAGGGCTTGTGCGGCACGTTTGTGTTGTGCTCTCGTCATCGTGTAAAGCCCGCCCCATCGTTTCTGATTGGTGCCACAATTCCGACGGATTAGAAATGGGCTTGAATGAGCTCTTTGCCTGACTAATTTGCAGAGCAAATCTAAATTTGCCGGAAGTTGTCTGTTTTTTTTCCCAGGCTAGCAAAAGCCAGTGTAATGCAAGAAAACTACACATTATTATTCTAACGGATCAAAACAAAACAGCATCATTATTACTCTGAATTGTTTTCAAGCAAAATATATAATTTTTACTTGCATAAATTTTAAGATGTAAAAAGACATTTTCATCTATAGGTGGCAGCAGAGCTGTTTCAAATTTAGATTATTTGATCTATGAAAATCTGATCTACAGACATTAATTTAAGTTGTCAATTTATTATTTACAATTTAAGTCAGGAATTGTGAGTGTCTGTGCGCAAAACCCTGATTCTCTGCTAGTAGGAGGAACCCTTTCTATAGCCCCTTTTTGCAGAAGCGTCAGCACTTCCTGCTCCGAGCCTGCTCGGGGACCACCACCGTGGGGAGGACCCCTAGAAATCTGGGTGGATGAGAACCGAACTGAATTCTGTAACCCTTTTCTATCACATGCAGGATCCACTGAGAAATTTCTGGCAGTAGTTTCCACGCTGCCATGAACTCTACTGAGGGAACCAGTCTCTCGAGACTGGCCTCTTGTATTTGGTTAAACGGACGCTTCGGCGCCCTGAAGCGGCAAACCAACATTTTGCAGATTCTGCTTTTTGAGCATGACTGTATTATTATTATTATTAGTTGACACTAAAATTCTATAATCCAAAAGCTAAAAGTGAAAATTGAATGAAAATATATATTTATCATTGATGGACAGAATGTGTCGAGTAACAGTAGCTGCTTTTTAGCCTATTATTTGATTCCCTTTCTGTCGAATAACACATTTATCGTTAACACAAGTCATTTTGTGTTTTTTTTTTTTTCGCTTTCCAAAGACATTGAAATATGATTTAGTTGAAATATGACAATTATGCCATGAGGCTAACGTTATTCTAGAGTCTAATTATGTTCATGTCAGAGCAGGACTGTGGACCTTATCAGTGGTCATAACATAAGTGTTCAATACATGTGTAAAAATAGACATTTCAGGTGTTTAAATAAATACATCATGTTTACATTAATACTTGTGTTCGACACATTAATCACATCCGAAACCAGGGTTTGCATTTTCCAGAGGTTTTTTTTTATTTCGAATAAGTCTTGTTTCTTTATGAGGCACACAAAATCACTTGACCGAATGTTATTTTTTCTCTGCACTTAACAGAACAGTTTCAAATACACAGATACAGTATATACATGCAAATAAACTGTACTGACATGCTGACTGAGCTGGACAAGCAGTTTCAGATTTGGATCTATTATTGAAGCAATGAAATTGCATGTTTGCTTAGTTGAAGTAGTCAGTGTTTGATGAGCAGTGGACTCTATTCTTGAGGCAGGACGGTATCCAGCACTGGCTTGATGCTGGTGATCGCTTTGTCCAGGGTTTCGCCAACGTAGGGCCGAAGGTAATGGCCATAAGCACCGAGAAGAGACAAGCGAGCTTTGTCCACCACAGGCCCCATCTCACTGGCCAGACCGCTATAAGAAGCACACATGGATTTACTCACAGTTTCTTCACATGATGCTGTAAGAGCCATATGACTAGTTTGAGGCAGCCCTCACCTGATAATTTTGATGGCACTTTCCATTCTTGGGCTTTTCTTAAGTTCATCATAAATCTCCTGGGCTCTTCCTCCTGTTGGTGAGCCCTCTAGCGATGGCTGAGCTGAGCTTTTGACCTTTTCCCAAGCAGTGACAATCCTCTTAAAGAAAACTGCCTTCAGTCCCTCATATTTCTCAACTAACTCCTTGTCAGGCTCGGGCCATTGCTGTGCCCAGACACACACCGACACTACGAGAGGAAGAAAAGACCTTGAGAATGATATAAGAGCACTGTGTCCACCTAAAACAACATGCTTACCCACATTCACTGAATAATTTCTGGTTGTTGTGTGTGAAAAAGAGTGTGTACTCGAGAAAGGTCTGCACAATTATGTGCACTTGGTAAACTGCTTTTCATCGTAACATGTCTGCATGCTGATATGCCACTTACAGCTAAAATGTCAGTCATTCATTTATGCAAATAGACTTGTGACTTATTTCTTGTTTGAATTAAATCTGCCTAAAACTTCCATTTGGGTAATAATTTTGATGAGCAAATCGAAATTAACAGGCCTTCTGTTCTAAAACGTCTTTCTTTTGTCCAGTTGTAATACAAAGCAATACAATTTTTAAGAAATAGCTTTTACCTTGGAGTGCAAGGATGAGAGCAAATGTCAGCTTCATCTGGGAGAGGAGACAGACGTTTAGACATGAATATATGTGAGTATCATCAGTTTTCTCTTAAAGTTGAACTCTTACGAACAAAAAAATCAAATGAATAAACAGTCATGAAAATATGTTTATAATGCAATATGCCTTGTTTTCTATTTGCGGAAAAAAGAGATGCATTTCAATTCTTTTTAAAATAGTGAGGTATTGTAAGTAGTTTAGCCCAATGTTAATGCATGAATGCAAAAGCAACATACTGAAGACTCACTTTACCTTGTGCTAGTGAGATTCCTGTAGAGAGAAATAAAGGACTGGAGTCAACTGCACCAGCTGAGTTTGCAGTTATATTGTCTGCCGTCCATCCCTATATCTGCCTGACCGCTTGACCAAACAAACGTCATCACACACACACACACACTCAATAACTTACAATCAATCACACACTCATGCTGCATGTATACACACCCACGCGGGTGGACTTACTGTTCCCACAGGGCAAACATGTCCACCATGGTTTGTCCACTCAAAGTCCACAGTTCCCTGTATGTGTATTAATAAGACATGAGACTGTACTTATGAAACCCCTAATTAAAGACGTTTATGTGCTCTGAGTGTTGAACGATGCACTAGGGATAAATGTATACACTTAGCAGGTACTTTTTATACAAAGCAGCTTCAAAGCAAAGCAATGCAAAAAGAAAAGAAAGAAAAGCAAAGCTTTATATACTTTTTTTATATTAACAATATCCTTTCTTTTCTACCCATTATTAGAGTGATGTTAGATGTTAGCCAAACCTATAGAGAAATATTTCAGCTCAATTCAAATTTATGTGCCTTTCATAATACTGTTATTATACTTTTGGGAGACCTAAAATATTTCATTGGTTTTCCATTGACCCCCTTTGCGACCTCTAATTTATTAAAGCCATTGATGTGAGTGTTTAAAGATAAGAATAAATGTGTACACTTAACAGGCACTTTGATACAAAGCAGCTTCAAAAGAAAAGCAATGTAAAAAGAAAAGAAAGAAAAGCAAAGCTATATTAATATATAGTGTATATATACTGTATATAAAAGAAAGGATATGGTATACATCCCAATAAATTATTAAATATGATCTGGAAATTTTGCAATTAACTTTTTTTATTAACCATATCCTTTCTTTTCTACCCATTTTTAGAGTGACGTGAGATGTATAAACTCTGTATAAACTATAGAGTTATAAAATATTTCACTGGTTTTCAATTGACCACCTTGAAACTTTTTTCGACCTCTCGGGTGACCCCATCCCAGCTTAAAAAAATCCTGCCTGTAAAGTATACATTTTAGTAGTATGTATTTCCCCGGGGTTTAAACCTAAAATCTTGGCATTGCTAGCACCCTGCTCTAGTTGAGCTACAGGAACATAAAGATGAGACAAAAGAGACATTGTTGAAATCATAAATTGCATATGATGGCTTTTTTAATAAAAAATAAATACATAATATTAATATATTAAATATGTGAAATATACTTCTCAACAAGTCTCTAGGCAAACTGAAAGGCTAAAAAATTTATTTTTACCATTTTTAGACATTCAAATAAACTTTTATCTCTTAACCTATTCAGACTGTGCTTGGACAGCATTTTTTTTTCTTCCATGAGTGCCAGAATCAATATTGTTGACTTTAATGTACATAAACTAATAAGGTTTGAGCAAAGCCTGTCCAAAGGTTGTGAAAAGCTTTCAACATGCCAAATTGACAAAATCAGACTCCGTGAACTTTCCACTTTGGAACATAACGTGTCTAATCTACAATCCGTGGACCTTTCTTTCTCTTTTTCGTTATTTTTTTTCTCCTTTTTTAAATTTTTTTTTTAATTAGATAAAATATCCTTATTCATATTATATCCATTTAGCATTTTTGTATCTCATTTTCTTCCTTAATTATTTTTCCATTACCTAATCCATCCACTGTTTCTCATTCAAAGATTCCACAATCCATTTGTTCTGTGACATTATCCGGCACTTTTATTAGTTACGTGTTAAAAGGAAACATTCTTGCAGTTTAGTTGCACTTTTTATATTACATCATGTTTGCATTATTGCAATGGAATGTCTACATTGGTGGTATGATTTAGTGCATTATTTCCACAATATCAGTATACTTTAAAACTTAAGTGAGGTTTGATCAGGAGTCTTTTTGTTCCTTAAAGGTCTGTTCTGCTTATTTATCTTGGGTTGATCTGAAGGTGGACACTTTTCTTTTCAGTCTTTCCCAAAAGGAATTTGCACCGTCTTTAGCCCACTCCACGTAAGAGTCGGCTACGGGTTTGAGATGGTCTTCGTAGTACATGCCAACGAAACCAGCGGCTGTGCTGCCAACATTTAGAACTTTA
Organism: Pimephales promelas; assembly: GCF_016745375.1. The sequence goes on along the minus strand of NW_024121222.1, from coordinate 1,450,172 downwards.
GTCTTTGTGTCCCTGTGTAAGTCAGACGCACAAACAAACAAACATAAATAAAATAAAATAACATGTCCACACTAAATTTTTTGCAGTGAAAAAACATTATGCATTAGCTGTACCTGTACACCTGCTGTGCTCTTCCAAGAAGTCCAGCATTGTCTGGAGCAGCAGAAGGTAACGGGTTGGACAATGTCCAACACACTAGGAGGGCCGTAGATTTACACATTTTAAAAAAGTTGCATGATAGATGTTTCCATTTTTTTTTTAAAATCTATCTATCTTTAGTCTTTTATATCAAAAGCAGTGATGCATAAAATATATACATGCGTAGACAGACCTTGCAACATCACCACCAGAACAAAGAGCACCAATCTGGACATCTGGCAGAACAATCAGTTAAGTTCATCAATTGGTAATAATAGATTTGGAATTGCTTACATATACATTATTACATGGTGGTAACAAATCAAACTTAAACATATATAGTACATATGTACCTTTACAGTTAATGTAGAAGTGGAGAAGTATAGATGAGAGAATTTTTTTCTTCAGAAGAACTGTTTGCCAGACGCACTGTGGTTTTTCTGAGGCTTTTGCGATGAGGTTGTCTTTAGTTCAGTGAGTTCTTTGAAGAGTGCCAACTTGCTTCAGCAATGCTGTATTTGTATCAATTCAGACAAACAGATCACACCATTTCCGAGTAGGCACTGTCTGCTGTTTACTCAGCAAAAACAAGCCTTTGTGGAGTTTTTTGTGCAATTTTATATTTATAAATGTATATATAAAAATAAGATATATAAGTAAATAAATAAAAATCACAATTATATTTGACATATTATATTAATATAAGTATTTATATTTCTCTGGGTTCCATTTGTGGGGTGTCCATAAGGCCCTGAGCCATTTGAGTTTCTCCATTAATCTTTTTTATTATTATTATTTGCAGAATGTACAGAACAAGACAGGGAACAAACAAAACTGTAAGACACTTCCATTTAGATAAATACAGAGTTTGGATTAAAAAAAAAAAGGAGCAAGGATGAAGACAAGCATATAGCCAGTATACATGAAAGGAATGAAAATACTAAAAAAAGGAAATATTTTGATAAAGAGAGACATAAAGTTTCAGACTTTCTATTAATTAATCACATAGAAATATATTAAAGGAGGGCTTTTTTCCATTTACAAGTATGGATATGATATTTACCCATCCATAAAACTTCTCCATTAATCTTACGATGTTTTAATTTGTTTTGGCCAAAGAAAATGTAAGAGATATATGGAGAATAATATACAGTATCATTGCCAGATCAGTTCAACAGCATAATTTTTAGTTTAGCAACGCATACTGCAACCTTCATGCTGTTGAACTCATCTGGTAACAACTATAAACACTGTATTGTTACAATAATTTATATTTGAACAATAGCATATTGGTTCATAGGTATATATTCATGTTAAATGTGCACAGCCTTCCACAAAAGGTCTATAAGTATTAGATTATTATATAGGCTAAACCAGTGGCGTAGGTTTGATTTTGAAATTGGTGGGGACGGGGACATCAGTATATAAATATATTTTAAGTTTTGACCGAAATTATTGATAATGTCATGATTAATATATGTCATGATTCCTGTTACCAGCTGACAGTTTTTCGATGACTGTTCGCACATATGGAGGATGTTTCAACCTTGATCCTTTGAAGTACTGAACAGATAAAAACAAGTTAACATTTGTTGCATTTAGGCCAGAGAAATTCAATAGTGGGATGCAATTCAAAGAAAAGGGGTCAGTTAGTCAGTCCTATTGACTGCTGAACTGCATGGCTTGATATTAATCATGGCCATGTAATGATCATTAACTGAGGACAAACACTGACTTTAGCCTGATGTGGTCTGATGCGAGAAGCCCTTTGGCCTATGATTTGCAACTTTCCATAGTGGTCTATATTATATATTTATTGGTTGGTGATATTTTGATGTTATGGCTATCATCATTTATAGTGTGTCTGTATATTGCTCTTTATTGGTTTATCTGCTTTTAGAAATACCTGACTTAACTACTAAAATTGATTTATAAAATGATGTAGCATATTCCTGTTATGTAGGTTGATACAAATATAAACAATTAATTCAAATTTATATTCAAAATAATTATTTCAATATTTCATTTTTGATATGAACACATTTCAAATTAAACAAACACAAACTGGTTCTTTTTTCATTGTTTATTGTTTTGAAAAAAAAAATTCAGAATGAATTTTTAGATTTCAAATGTTTCCATAATATTTAACAGGATCCTACAAAATTGCCAGATACATTGAGTACACAAATGACAAGCAGATCATCACAGTTTGAAGTCATTTTAAACTGTAACAAATGCACCAGTTGGCACAACAGGGTGGGGGTGATATCACATATAACAGAGTAATTACAGGGTTGCAGAGATGAAGGGTATGGTCATCGTTTTTTTATTTTATTTTATTGGAATGTTTCGGACACCTTCTGCTTCACCTTCTCAAACTGCTCACTAAACCAGCTCCTGCCAAGACAAAAACACAAATTCATTTTAGAAAAAGCAAATGTGAAGCAGCTGCAGTACAGATACAACATGACCATTTGAATAATGCATTTTATAAATAAATATAACATGTAAAGTTAAGTTACATTTGATATATTTAAAATAAAATATGAATTATATGAACTTACTTGGTTTTAGTAGCAAACTCGCTCTGATCCAACTGTTGAAAGGTGGTCTTGGTCTTCTCTGTCAGGTCCTCTGCAATCGCCTTCACCTGGGTCTGGAAAGTGGCGAAACGCTGCTCCAGTGTGGACTCATCCTGGGCCTCTGTTTAAATTCAGGCAAACATTGTCAATGCATAAATCTCATTTGTACTCATGTGAAATAGCATTGTATGCTAAGAAATTATGTTTAATATGTCATTAGAATATTTTATCTTAAAAATCAGATGGACAATTACCTGTGTGTACAGCAAGTACAAGCATCAGCACGGCTGCAGCCAGGTACAGTTTCATCTTTTCAGAATTTTCTGTAACACACAGAAAATAAAACGAGTTTAGAGACCTGATTACGGACGGTGCGGCCATTTCGACCGATTTAAGATTAAGTTATTTGATTATATTCTACGTCACAAATAACGTAAACAAGTCACAAGCAGTGCGTAGACGTTTTTTCCCACTTGTTATTCTACTTCGTAACTGTTTTAAGCAATACATATATATATAGGCTATATATATAAAATGCATTGTAATTTTAAAGAACTATCTGCTTCGACGAGAAGAGTTCAAATAACCTATTTGAGAATGTGTGCTGAATACACGAAGAAGTTCGCTTTTGGAAAACAAAGCAAACTAAGATACAAAACAAAACTAAATAAATGCTTATTCTAATCCTTTTTTTTCTTCATATTTTTAAAGTGTTGTAATTGTTAAATAGCCTAGGCCGATTGTTTTTAACATGGGAAATAAACTTAAAAGCTGAATGTACAGATGACAAGCAATGACGCCTAGATGTCGCCATATACTAGCTATTTATTTAGGCTACTTAAGGTAGGAAAAGAAAGTCAGTTCTAATGCTTCTCTGAAAAGCTCGGTAGATTAGCTCCTTACTTTAGACGTTTAGAAATGTATCACGAGAAGAATAAATTTAATGTAGCCTAAATTGCATACCTTGCTTGTAGTCCTCAAGAGAATTGGGTTGAGATTGTGATGACCCACAGATGGCTTGGCCATTTATAGCTGGACTGAGCTGACGTATAGTGTGATAACACCACCTCTGACCTATCAAGACCAACTGTGATCATTTACTCTTCCCGTAGGCCTACATCTCTGTTGTACTTCTTTTTGTTTTGCCATGTCGGCAATGGCTCTAGTTAACATCTTAGGTGAGTAAACTGTTTGCCCTGCAGCTGCATATTCTCATATTGTTCTGTTATTCCTGATACGCATAACATTAATGACTATCAGTTCCATTTGAAACAGTAAATTTCAACTACAAATGTTACAAAACAGTAGCCATTTTCTTTATCTGGTACTCTGGTGCACAGCCACTGTTACAACGTAAATTCATTATCAGGGATTTTACAACTGCTTACATTCTCTTCTCTTATTTTATAACTGCTTACAACACTTACACAATTTCAAATCTCTTCTGAAAGTCAAAACAACAGTGTCTTTGGACTATAAATTCAATAAATCTTTCCTCAGTCAAATTCCTCAAGCAAACCTCAGTGTCTACTGCTAAAAAGTTATGCTAAAAAACAACATTAATAGTATTGTGCTTCATTGGCAAAGTCATTGCTTATTGAATATAAGATAAAAAAGAATCTAAAACTTTAGTTCCCATTGTAGCTGACAGCAGTTTTGTTAATATCGATTTCAAGTGATATTTAAAGTTCAATAATAGTCACGCTATGCTATTGAATGGCTGAAACTGGAACTAATACTTGGAGGGACCTCTTATCTGTAATAGAGAATGCACCATTTCTTTGTGTCTGGAGGCCTTGTAGGTGAGGAAAGAGAGGAAGTGGGCAAAATGCCAACATTTGGGAATCGGGAAATGCAAACAGATAGCAAGCATGTCATGTCATGCTAAGATGGCATACCTTCACCATTCCACTTTGCTGTCAATTCCTTTTAAAATAAAAATAAAATTGTGTTCTATTAGTATACTTATAAGAAAGTATACTCTCAGTCTACATTCTATATACTTCTCAGAAATATACTTAAATTTTTACTTAAGTGTAAAAATTGTAAATATATTTGGCCTGTACTTGTACTCAATCTTTTGATCAAGATATACTTAAAAGTATAATTAGGTATTCAAAGTATACTTGCACTGTAACAAATTTACCATGCCATGGCTTGAAGTTGTGTTAACTCTTTTGGTCAAGTAGCCTATTAAATAGACTATACTTTTTTACGTAGTTTTTCATACAGTCTTATGAAACTTACATTGTTTGAAAATATTGATTAGAATATTAATATAAAACAGATATGTTTCTAATTCTGCATATCTGATTTTTTGTGTAGGCTAGCCCACTGGTAAAGTAAATAGGAATTTACAATTAATTCTACTTTACTCTTTCCAAACCATTGACTGAATTTTCCAGTTATCCATGTTTTCACTGTTATATGGTACGGGACACTATTACACATCTTCTAATACAGAATCTCTGAATCAAAACACAGAAGAAGAAGCAGCTGAAAAAAGTGATTGAAGATTGCTCACTCAAATGTAAAATAATGTGATTATCAAACATTAAACAGCATGTAAATCAAAAACTGCTTAATGTTACCAAATGAAATGTGAAGCTTTTTTAGGTTGGATCAATCTACTTCATCTGTTTTGATTATCAGTCCGAATCTATGACAAAAATGTGATTTTCTCAGCTTTTTTGTTTAAAATGTTGCCTTTCTTAATGAAACTTACAGACATTCAAGTGTTGATAATACACTAATAAAATGTTTTTTTAAAAGTAGCCTACAATTAAAGGAATTTTTCTAGTATAAAAATATCTACATTTGAACATATAATGCAAGTGCAAAAATATATAATATATAATAATAAATAGTAAACTACAGTATAATGTTATTTTCACTTAAAGAAAAGTAGTATACTTGCAGTATAAACTACTAAACTAGTAGTTTACTGAGAGTAAACTTCAGTGTCCATAAGCTACAAAATGTAAACAAATAAGAAACCTTTAAGTTGTGTACTTAAAGTTTACTAGTACACTTAAACAAAAACTTTTATACACTAAAGTGGGCCAACTTAGTCCCAAACTGTCAAATTGTCACCTACAAGTTTACTAGTACACATTGATATTAGTATACTGACTTCATAAAGTATACTTAAAAATATATACTTGATATATATTTGATAAAATATACTTCATAAACTTAAGTAAAATTAATTTTTTAAGGGTGTATATGACGTATCTTTCTGGAGACGTTGGATGTCTGAACAAATCTGCAAAGACATTCTTCCTGACTGTAAAGCAAAGATAATGCTGTAGTCTTAGCCTTAGTTGTTTATCAGCGATTAAAAGCATACTTCAGTCTAACTATCTGTTTTAGATCTGGAGGTGCATAACTTTGTTGTTTGATGTAAGGACACACTGATTTACTCCACAGCTCTTTAACCTTTTAGCCACATGAGATATAGAGATACTGAATTTGGACTGAAGTAAATTGAAGTTGTTTATCTCGGTGTAGTTGCATAACCTTGCTTCATCATACCTATGACATAACAAAGATGCAGGATTGTCTGCTTTGAAACCACCTTTGATTTTAGGTCCGCAAGATGAGTAGATCTCTATAGTCAACTTTATTGACCTAGTGTCATGCACTAGCCTTCTTAATTGTATTTTAATAAAGGATTGCATGTTCAGTGCTGTAGAATATTTATGCCATGCTGTGCTTAAATGCCCAACACATCACCTTATATGCCAAATTTTACTTAATTTCCATGAAGTTACAGGTCTGGAAATGTATCTATTTATTTATTTATTTACTCAATGTATATACAAAACAACAACAACAACAAAAAAACATAAATGGTGTTATTTTTTTTTACTTTACCATATATTAATCAAATAATCCTTAGAAATGTATAGCAGTTTGCTGGTTCCAAAAATATTAAATAATGTTTCCATTAGAATCAACATTTACATGTTTCATTTGAATCATTTCTGAAAATCATTTGACACTGAAGACTGGAGTAATGACTTCTGCAGTACAATTGCTGTGGAATAATTTAGTTAAATATGTTACAATTAAATATATTTTATGTATGTTATTGAACTTTTTATATATAAATTTAGAATAATTATAATGGTATTAATATTTCCCCTTTATTACATTTTTTTGTACTCTATTTTTGATTAAATGACCTTTTTCAAAAACATTAAAATATCCTAAATTATTAATGTCAATTAATATGTTAGCATTTATTATATTCATTTTTAGATTTTAAGTTCCCAAGCCAAAAGTTACAATCTTGCACTACTGATCTTAAATCTGTCCTGAAAAAAAAAAACCCTGAAAAATCTGGTATTACTCTCATTATAGTGAAGTTTGGTCCCCATAATGGTGGGAATACCAGGTACATGCACACACACACACACACAAACTCAGCAGTTTTTGATGAGCAATGGCCAATGAACTTTGTATTTTTTATTCTCTTGGTCAATAAGATATCTCTGCTCTTTTATTGATTTTTTTTCTCTTTTTTGCGAAATAACATGCTTTCTTGTACTATGGTAGATCTATTAAAAGACTCGATCGTTATAGAAAATGCTGACAGAGAAAAGTGTTCAAAGTGCTTAAGTGCATCATGCAAAGCGTCTAGACTCAGAAGAGGGGAAGTGAGGCTCTGTGCAAATGAGGACATTATGTTTATGCAAGATCACACCAAGAGGCAGTGATCTGCAGTTACCTCTGCTTGGGGGGTTCTTTTGTTAGTCATCTGCAGTCTTTGCTGCACCTTTAGACCAAAGCCATTCAGACAATCCTGCGAACTGCTTACAGCTTTCCTTGTCATGCATGCATGCATTGTTTGCCACTTCTTTTTCTTTGTTTCACATATTCGATGGACCACAGTCTTTCATTTAATGTGAGTGAGAATAGAAGGACTCATAGTGTCTATAGTCGGCGACATGCTGTGCCATCTCAGGTTCATTGTTTCACCTTTGAGACAAAAGATTTGTTATTCTTCGTTTGTGAAAGATTACCTAAAACTTCAAAAACTTACATTTTACAAACCTGCTTTTATTTTATTTATTTATTTATTTATTTATTAAACAAATATTAAGGATGTGGTGTATACAGGAAAAGGCCTAGGCTGGGCTTCTAAAGCTTTATATTATTATTATTTTTTCTGCCGGACCAGCTGCGTGATTAAAAGCTAAAATCTTCAGATCGAGACACAGTTTGCTACTGAAAAGGAATGTTATTTCTCTTTCACCACAAGCTAACTAGCAAATCCATCCATCTACAGTGAAGAAAGGGACTATTTTTTTCCTTGGAAAACAGGGAGTAACCAGGATTACGACAGATCCTTTCAGGAGTGATTCTCAATAACCTTGTTATGTAATCTTTTCTTTCGTAGTATTATCTTTTTAAATGTTTTATATAGCTAACACAGTAATAACAAAAGTGGGTTACAAAGACAGAAACTATGATGATAAAAAATAAAAAAAAATTAAAAGAGAGGGAGTGAAAGGAAAGGTGGAATCTGGTAAAACGTATGTCCAAATACTACAGATGGAACTGTTTGTTTGGTAGTGCATTGTTTGCATGCAGTCTCAATGCATTTGTTGATGTGGTGTGTGTTGCTTATCCAGATGTGAATACAAAATAGCAGAGATTAAAAAGGAAAAACAAAGACAGCAAACATAACCAGGGGCACAGCATGTTCCTTTATGCTGCAGTCCCGCAGGCAAATAAATGGAATTTGCCAACACATCTCAACATGTCTTTCTTGAGATTCAAAGCAGCAGGAGAGAGAGAGAGAGAGAGAGAGAGAGAGAGAGAGAGAGAGAGAGAGAGAGAGAGAGAGAGAGAGAGAGAGAGAGAAACAGGGTAACTGTTTGAGAACAGATCCTTTGATCATGAGACAATCAAAGCTGAGAAACATGGATCCGAGAGTAAAAAGTTCTGTGCATCAAGAGTTTGAGGAGAGAGTTTACTTGAAAAGACAGAAAGGTGCATCCTTCTCAAAAGGTGATAGGAAGTGTTTATAATGTTTTTCCTTTTTTCACAAAGGATAATGTCAAACAAAGATTCCTCTCAATGCAAGTCGCTGTGAAAAGTAAAATGTGCATGTAAGCTGATTTGGCCAGTGGATCGTTTGTTTTGTTGTGTTTTTCTTGTAAATGAACAATAGTAAAAATTCTTCTGATTAGGTCATGGCGAATTCCATATAGTCTAGTCTTAAACATCCCCCATGGATGCAGTTTACCTTTGTCTTTAGAGTGTTATGAGTTATGTTCACTATTTAACCCATATCTACACACACACACACACACACACACACACACACACACACAATATGAAAAAATGTGGTTTAATTTGCACCTAATTGGTAATAATTCTGCAAAGTCTTGAATGTATTTAAAAATCCAACATTAACAGACCTTTCCTTGAACTCCAGAACTTAGGAATGGTTTAAATCTCTGGTTACTGGAGAAAGAAAGGTGTTACCCGAGGTGTGATCTTGCCCACACAAGTCCTATTGAAAAAGCAAGAGGCGGCAGAGAGATGCGTGACAGTGAGCTGAAGTTGGAAATATAAAAAAGTGGAGCTGTCAAGTCTAAACATACAAACACTGAAATGTGAGATCATGCTAACTGCTTTTTGCTAGTGCATTTATGTGTTCTCTGACTTTTATTATAGGCCTAGTTGTGTGTGTGTGTGTGTGTGTGTGTGTGTGTGTGATGTTTGCATGTTTTAACCAGACTAATTTCTTAGCCTGTTATTAAGAGATTAGTTTAGATTATGGGCCAGAAATATACAGAAAAACAACCTGAATACTTCAAGGACAAGCATTATCTGCTTGTTGTTGTTGTTGTTGATTTGTAAGATGCACTACCCTTCAAAAGATACCGTTCAAAAGATAATTGCGCGTTCTGAGAAAAAAGTCACAATTATGAATTATAAAGTCAGAATTGTGAGATGAAACTGTCACCATTGCCTTTGTTTTTTTTTTTTTTTTTTTTTTTGTGGCGGAAACAAGCTTCCATAATTATGTTCACCAAGGCTGCCATAAAAACTGCAATATTGTGAAATATTATTACAATGTGAAATTAATTCATTAATTAATGCTGATTTGCTTCTCAAGAAACATTTCTTATTATTATCAATGTTAAAAACAATTGTGTTGCTTAATTTTTTTGTGGAAAAAGTGATATATTTTTCACGATTCTTTGATGAACATAAAGAACAGCATTTATTTGAAATAATAAAGACATTTATAATTTTACTCAATTTAATGCATCCTTGCTGAATAAAAGTTTAAATTTCTTCATAATTGATTTTTCTTTTCTTTTTTTTTTCTTTTTCTAGTTTTGGTGTGTGTGTGTGTGGGATTGTTATAATGGGAACAGGGAACAGAAATATACTTGGCAATAAAATGAGAAACCGGTTGTGTAGTAGGACACACATTTATTGCAAACAAATTCAAACACAGTAGTGCACAAACATGTACAGTAAAGGAGCATTAATATGTGGATTTGAGGCTAACAAAATAATGCTATCTTTGCATATATTCTGATTATGTTCAGTAGATGAAGGCACTTTTGAATTTTATTTTGAATGGTACCAGGTTGGCCCCACGTAGTAGAAAAAAATCTATTAGATAACTTCCATGACAAATTGATTGATCTTAAAATGACTACTGTAAAACATTATGGAAAGTATATCCTCAGACAGTGGGTTAATACTGAGAAAGTAAACATGGTGAGTATATGGTATTCTTTTGTCCAATAATGGACAGTGCTAGTCCAGTCAAGTCTGGTTCTTAACCACTTATTAACCTCTCACAGAATGAAAAAAGCACATTTCAGTAACACAAAACCTCCCTTCTTGTTTCTGTTTGGTGTTAACACTAGATAAGCGTGGAGCTTTTAAGCTTGAGTGGGAAGAGCTGCTGAGGCCTCCTTGATCTTGTCCATGACAATCTGCAGCTGCTCACGGATCTTCTCGGAGTAGGGGGTGAGGAGGCTGGTAAGCTCATCCACGCGGCCTTCGAGAGAGGTACGCAGTTCCTCTGCCGTCTTTTCCAGCTTCTCCTTCAGAGCTCCAGCCTGGACCTCCAACTGCTCGCTCATCTCCTGCGCCTGGGACTTTATCAGCTCGTTAATGGCACCCAATTTCTGGCTGGCACCATCCTGGGCCTGGGTGAGGTATGGCTCTAAACGGTCCTTCATGGCATCAGCGTTTTGGGAAGCACGAGACTGCAGCTCACCCATGTAGGTTGCCACAGTGCTGTAGAGAATGAAAGTGAAGATTTAATATCTTTAAAAATGACCCATGTTTTCATTGGTTAAATGCTTCATCTACATTTTTTTTAAGCTTGCATTTGACCCTATGAAAGCACATCCAGACTCACGTGCGGATCTCCTCTGTGTCCTTGTTCAGGCGTTTCTTTAGTTTGCGTGTGTATGTGTTGACACGGGCTTTCACGTCATCTGCGTTCTGCTCTACCATGGTCTTCAGCTCTTGCACGTACTGAGTGGAACGCTGCTTGGCATCGGTCATGTCAGTTTGCAGTTTGCCAGCCAGTAGCTGGAGGTCTTTGGTCAGCTGACCAGCAGCATCAGAGGCATATGGAGTCAGTTGGGTTTGAAGATTTTCACTGTACGAGCTTAGCTCAGTCATGGTGTCATGAATTAGGGTACTGGAAAACAAACAAACACAGACACACACACACAAAACAAAAAAATGGTCACAAACAATGCTTTAGCAGCACATATGCTATTTGATAATGTGAGGATGAGTATGATGGTGCTGTAGATAGATGTTAAAATGGCTGCTGAACTTACTCAAGCTCTCTGCTGATTTGGGACTCCTTGATGTTCAGCACCACACCGTTAGCATGTGTGTTGAGTTCGGACACATACTGCCAAAATCGGTCCACCATCTCCTCCCATCTGGGTTGAGGGGCATCAGCTTGGAACAGGCTACGAGCATGGCAGCCTACGAGGGGTGTGAAGAGACGGTTAACTTTATGCCATATTAGGTTATTCACAAATGAGAGAGCTAGATAGTTTACAGTGATTACAAAGCTTAGCAGATGACATTTAAAAATTATGTATAGTAGTTGATAAGATGCACTATTAAACATTTCATTATGCACTGATATTCAAAACAGAAAAACATTTTTTTTTTTCCATACCAGTAAAAACTGCCAGAGCAAAGATAACCACCAGAGACCTCATTTTGATGGACAGACAAGTACGTTACACCTGAGGAAAGATCAACACAGCGGGAAAAAACAATTTTAAACCACTGGCACAAAAATAATAATAATAATAAATCAGATCACCGCCAACATAAAATATAAACTTTGGAAATTTGAACTTTAAACAATTTAAATCCAAACAGTATTTTTAAAAAGCACCTTCTAAAAATGCACACAAAACAAACCCGCATCTGAAGGTACGAGTATGCATGCAGGATTTGCTTTACGAATATGCGTTCAATAGCTTACTCAGTAACAGTAAACTATAAGTTACGTAGACTAAGTAATAGTTTTACTGACAAACTGGTTATTCTGTATAAAAAAGTTATTGATTAGGCTACTTCATTAGTGAAGAGCGAGCGTTACTCACCTGAGAAGGGATATTCCTCCGTGTATGCGGAGAGGGGATGTTAGGTCTTTTATACAGTCCCGGGACTCGCCTGCTGCCTTCACAATCGCTGCCACGTGATTTCGCCTTTGTTCAGCTCTCGCGCATCATCCCACGCGTCACTGACTGCAGCAAGTGTGCGAAGTCCGCATCTTTTCGAACCAGGTCGAGAAATATTGCGCAATTTATGTAGCCTAGTTTCTTCTTGAAATTTTTAAGGGCACATTTCCTTTTTATATTCATGTTCGCGAATTGCTCATCTATGGTCTGGTTATTACAGCAACATTGCGTCCCATAGCCTATAGCTAGCCAACTCTATTAAATTCTATTAAAGACAATTTAAAAGAATATCGTTGGCGGTACATAACTTTATTTACTGCGTGGATAAAGTTGCTGTCCTCAAACGGAGTTTATAAAGTCAAACAACTGTAAATGTTCCATGCTGGAGAGATTCCTCGTGATTAGAGACAATTGAGCCTTTTTTGCAGGCGCCAACATTGATGCACGTACGAAATCGAGATGGATGAGCCTATTTGCATTTTTATAGAGACCTATTGGCCATAGGCTATTAATGCTATACTAAACTATTAGCCTACTCACTTTACACATTCGGATTAGCATTCATATGAGCAACAAAAACAGTGCCCAAGAACAACAGCCTACATTTAAGAAAAAACAAATGTTTCTGTATAACATTTCCCTTCCTTGTAATTTTAGTTACAATATAGGCTAGGTATTTTATGATGTTATGGTGTAATTGCCTATGAAGGCAAGGCAAGTGATGTCATAAATTTCAAACAACTGCTGATTGAAGTCCGATCACAATGCCCAAGTTCCACGTCTAAATGGCATAGTGTTTACCTTAAAAGATAAGACATTCCTTAGCATTCTCTGTAAAGAGTATAGCCTATAATGTAGCCTACAGCCCTATATTTGTTTCAGCGGTTCTATTCTGAACAAAACACCACCCAACATGATCGTGTTTTTTGCAAAACTAATCTTTTTTCCTGGCCAAAAAGCCTTGGGTAATTGTTGTTTTTTTCCTTGTGACAACGGAAGAAAGCCTTATCACCCTTAATTTGATTCCACCTATTCAGTGATCTTTAGCCCCTTGTCCCAACTTGTCCTTTTTCTAGCTCAGCTCTGTCTGCAGCTGATGAAAACAATGGCTTTATAGTATACAGAGGGCCCAGTATGATCACTGCACATGCAGTCTTTACACGCTATTATTTATACTCCTCTGTACGTTCAATAGCTAATCCCTCCTGCAAATAAATTTTATTTTATTTAAATAGACCTCCACTTATAAAATATTTTATTTTATGGTCAATTTTAATGTTCTTGGATGTTTATGCCTCCTAAGGACGAATCAGGTTGCCACACAAGTTCATATGATATGATGATATGACGATAAAAGCATCAGACTATCGTAAATGTAACGCCCGTTTCACACTTAAAGGTTCTCTAAGCGATGCTGTAGACACCGCAGGCTCCACAAACGGCAACAAAAACAATCATGTCTTACCCGGACCACGAAACCTAACAAACAGTGTTCCAGCCAATCACTGGCAAGAAGTATTTGAGGGTGGGTCTGGGGGGTTAGTTAGTGCGCGTGCACATGAAGGGGGTATGTGTGTGAAGGAGAGCAGCGAAGCATCAGAGGGAAGTTTGAAAAATTACCGACACACGACCAAAGAGACGTCGTTCTGAGGAACAAATTAAAAAGAAGAAGGAGTCGGATAAAGAATGTGCGAAGTTCCGAATTTACATCGGTAGCAAAGCTTTTGAACGATGGCGAGAACTCCGGCGGCAGAAGGGCTTCCAGTCCGACATTCAGGTTGCTCTGTTTTTGCTTGACCGGTGGGTAACGTTAAATTTTTTTTTTCTTCTAAATTGACGCTTATGTTCGCCAAACCCACACAAGGATATGATTAGCTAGAACTATGCATGTTCACAATTATTTCAGGAAGCACAGAAGGGAGGGGGAGGAGATGACATGCGGAGGAGGGAGGGTCTAGCTCCGATTTGTTTGAAAATATTCGAACGTCAACACCCAGGATCGCTTTAAGAACCTTTAAGCCTACTCCGTTTGCAATGTGTATGTGGTGCGTATACGTACGGTATTACCGTATTACGGTACAGGAGCAGTACGCGCTATAGTGCTTTCACATATCTTGCATTTGCAGTGCGTAACTGATCCGCGGCTGTACCACAAGCACATACTCACTATTTTTATTTCAAATCCAGACTTTATGCAGCAACTTTTATTTAAAAAAAGTTTTGTCAGCATTGCGATTCTCTTTGTACACATACACAAACTTGAATGGACGTATGCAAGTTTAAACACAATTTAAACAACGTACATGTAGGCTTATAATTCCGTGCATTAATTCTATATAGTATAGCTAGCCTATTATGTTGCTCAAGCAAGTGGTCAAATATTTAACCATGTAGCCTACTTATATTATCGCAAACATTTTAAATTAAAACTTAATATTGACAAAAGCCCATTCTTTTGCCTTTTCTTTTGCATTTAAATTTTATTGCAATGAATCTTGCATGTCACATAGAACTTGTTTTTCCACCTCCGCGAATGAGACGAGTGTCGTTGATCATGTCGTTCATCATGTCCATCACTCAGCCGAGTGTTTTAGCCTTAATGGGGCTGCGTTGAACAGAGCGCTCGCAGAGGAATTGGACCTAGATTCATGCCGAGGATCGGCCAGGTGTTTTAGCCGTAGGCCACGTTTACATAAAGCCGGGTATTTAGCGAAACGAACATTTTCCTCCTCTCTGTTTTCAAAAATAACATCGTTCACACACCCGCATAAATACGCCCGTCGAACGCCATCATAACTATGCCAAACCTATTGGCGGCAGTGTAGGGAGAAGGATGCCATGCAAGCCAATCAGAATCCTCGGAATCGTCAAGAGAGAACCTAAAATGCAGTTTGTCCCATGCAGTTCACACGACAACGGCGTTTTCAGAAATCTCCACTTTGGCCGGAGTTTTTAGACATAATCGTTTTCTGTGCTAAAAACGGGGTTTTTGTGTAAACGAGAGGCCACACCGCAGGGAAATATCTGCGTTTTCCCTTCGTGTAAACGGGGCCTTAATGGGGCCGCTTTTGGGCCGCACAATTTTTGCTAGCTGAGTCCTTGTTGAAGGGAATACTTGCTTAAAACCACGATCTTAAAGTAAAAAGATGAAAAGTAGTATTTAATTAAACACATTTATGGTGAGATTACTACATTTTAAGGTCAATCTGTGTTAATTTTTTTTTTTTTTGACCACGAACTGTGCGTTGTCAGTTTAATTCAGCGTTTGCAGCACGGCAAAAATAGACTCGGTGCGGAAACGATACGCAACGCACCTGGAACGGAACGATGGACTGCTTCCGCGTGCAGTGTGAAAGACTTGATGACATCGTCAACATGGGTACGGAAAAAACGCACTGCAAACGGAGTATGTGTGAAACAGGCGCAAGACTTTACAATGACGTTTATTTTTTGTGGCAATGTGTTTGTCACATGACCACTGACACTGATGAAAGTCTGTTTATCACCAAAATGCTGATGCATTATATCAAAATAGATCCTTCCCATTTTTGAAAAGAGAGTATAGGGCAACATATGAATACTGCAAACTATGACTGACAGTAATAAATACATTTTAATTGACCACGAAAGAAAAAGGCAAGATTAAGAAAGATTTATGACTGTTATGGTTGCTTCAGACAGTTTTCGCTTTTGTGTTACCCTCTTAATGGATTAGTTTGATGAAAGCATTGCAAACAGAGCTCCCTCTGTAATTCATTTTTTTCTGCTTTTGATAACAGCTCTTTCATAAGGAGAAGATCAGTGCCAAATGTTGGACAAAACATTTTTTGTGGGTTTACAATTAGGTAGGAGTGAACTTTTTTTTTTTTTGGACTGAATTTTCATCATTAAGTATTTGACATGGTGTTTCACCAGAGTGAGTATTTATTTGGTGTTGCATCTAATAAATAATGTAATTGGAGAAAATATGGCTGAAAAATTATGACTATCCTGTTTTCAAAACAAACAAAAAAACAATTTAGCTTGATGATTTAATTATAAGCCCATGAAAGGACTTGGTTGTTTATGTCCCATGTGGTTTTTGGATAAATGTGTGAAAGGTGAATAGTAAGCAATGAACGCATGTAACCTCGGCCAACTCATCATTTAGCAGAATGGGGCTGCTACGTCCAGTCTACCGTGTGAGAGGGTCTATGCGCTGATAGCATCTATTCTTCATCACAGCCATGACTCAAGCAGATACACTGACTGGATTTATCTAACACACACAAACAGCACAAGTAGGCCTAAAATGAGGGTAGATGAACTCTAGTGACTCTCATGTTTTTCTCTTTTCATGCTTTCTGTGGTTTGTGGTTAAGTCCTCAGTTGTGTCATTGGGGAAGATTTTCTACAGTCATTGTTTTCAACATTCAGGCATTCCAGGTCAAAGGCCTCTCAGCTGCTTTGTGTCAGATGAATCAGTCATCTGTATTGTAATCTGTCTTAACCCCCTTGTCTCTGTGCAAAAAGTTATTTGTTCACACTTTATATTAGATGTCTTTAGCATGTACTATACATAAATAAGTTGTTTGGTACAATGTACTGATTGTGTTCATGTTGTATTGCAAAACACTTTTTCTGCTATTAAGGTGGGATATAGGTATGGTCGGGACTGGTTTTGTGGTAAAGTTAGGTATGACCCTTGTCAACAGTGTAATTATACAGTAGATGTAATTACAGAAATTGTACAGAAAAGGAATAATTACAGCTGAAATCACATGCCGGTATTTTTAAAAAATAATGTTAAAATTATTACTATATTACATTACACTTAATATAAAATGGGGCTAGTTATCTTGTGCTGCAGAGGCACACATGCAGAAAAAGAACTGCAATAAACAACTTTCACAAACTTCTACAAATCCCCTTCCACCCCTTGCATGTTTTTAAAATGAAATGTTTGGGCTAATTTGATAAAGCTTCCAGTTACCAATAAGACTGCAGTACTCTAAGTCATTTTTAAGAATTCCTACCATGTTCATCAGTGCATTTTCACAATATCAGTGCAGAATGGGCTAAATTAGTTAATCTGTGTCTACAAATGGCCCACAAAACTATATAAATAACAAGCAGATATATGGCTTTGAGTAGAGTTGTGATCAAATGTTAACTTAACTGTAAGTCAGTTAACTTAAATGCAAAAGTGTACTAATAGTAGCTAATCCAAATGAAACCATGAACAATGTTTGATCCAGCCTGATGCCAATGCTAGCTCTGATTTAATAGGGCAGGCATCCTCTGTGTTAGAGCAATAACCAGCTTAGACTGGTTACAGCTGTTTTTCCAGGAAGGTAGTGTCTTAATAATGATGATATGCTTGAACTCTTGAATGTGAGGATTAGCTTCTTTGTGTGAGGTAGAAGATGAAGGTTGTTGTTTTTTTGTTTTTTTGATGGGAGTGTGTGGGAGACTCTTGGAAATTTCAGGACATGTACTTTTACAAACCTGCAAGGGCAGCTCCTGACATGTTGCCCCTGGCATTTATGTGGGATTTTTATGTGTTGATCATGATGTGGGTGTTTATAATTTTCTGGCAGCACACATGTGTCTCAATGCATCCATTAAAAAGGAACTGGCAATCAGTCAATAACAAATGGGTTGCATGACCTGTGTTTGTGGTGGTTTGAAATGATAGTGGGCATCCACTAGGTGGCATATGTGGTTCACAAACTAGTACATAGTACATGGCAGCACCATTGTCCACATAAAAACTTGTGATTGGTGCAGCTCTTATTTTTATAAATAGGCCATTGTTCTAATGATCTATATTTCCAGAGGTCCATTGTCAAATAGTCCTTTGTGTGCATGTGTATATATGTGTGTGTGTGTGTGTGTGTGTGTGTGTGTATACAGTATATATATATATATACTGTATATACGTATACTGTATATATATTATATATTTTTATATATATATATATATATTGTGGAATAATGCTATTGTTTTCCACTTTCTAGATTTTAAAAGACTGTATTATCCAATCATGTCACTGCTAAGACAAATGATACAGTCCCATCCTGTAATTTTTTACAAGTATTAATGACATTTGATTTTATAGTCTATCATTTAATATCCTTTTAATATCTTGTATAACTACAAGTATAGCTACCGTTTAAAATTTTGATGCTGAGATTTGTTTTTTTAAAAGGAATTAACATTTTATTCAGCAAGGTTGCAATAAATTGACCAATCAGAATCAAGGATTGGAATTAACCAAGTTTTATAAATGTTATAACAGTTTTTTTTATTTATTTTTTTTATTTTTTTTATTTCTTGTGGTAGTTGTAGCCATGTCTATATACCTTGTTTGTTTATTTTATCAATGTAAACCAACAACTGTAAAGCAGTTGTTGGAGTGTCTAGAAAAGCGGGATAAAAATTAAATGTATTATTATTATTACTTCCTGTTTACATTTTTTTCCACCATTAATGTGTTGCCTCACCCTGACCAACTCTTTTGAGATATCAAAAATCTGCTGGAATTTAGCATACTCAATATCTTGAGGAATCCTCTATAAGACTGTATAAGAATGCGAAAGTTGTTTGGCCTGATAAGATCTTTAAGTGTATGAAATTTGGTTACAAGTGAAAAGCAGAGCCCCTT
Organism: Pimephales promelas; assembly: GCF_016745375.1. Next base: position 1,431,101 of record NW_024121222.1, on the reverse strand, counting down.
AAATACAACCATATAGTGTGCGCCACAGCGACCCCCCCCCCCCCCCCCCCCCTAAAGTTCAAAACTTGCCATACATCTGTCACTCTGTTACCCTGTAACTGGTAAAGAAACATTTGAGACGTCATCCTAGAACAAAATTTTTAATTCATTTAAACAAATTAATTTCAAACATAGAAATCATTGTTCAAATGTAGATACACATTTTTCATTGGACCTTTGTGTTTTGTTTCATGGTTGTGAATACTTCCATCAGGTCAATGTATACTGTCAGCAGCGTTTGTTAATGTCGACCACAGAAAGTGAAGAACACACTTTCACATTTAACTGTATCTAAGATCTAATTACATTAGCAGCAATCGGCAAAAGTCTGTTGGTAGGATCTAACTTCTCTTAATGAAGGACTCGTACAGGGAGGTGAGCTGGTCCTTCAGGTCCTGTGCGTAGGGGTCCAGCTTTTCCTTCAGGTCTTCAGCGTAGGGTGTGAGACTCTGCTGGACCATCTGGGCTCTCTCTCTAATCTGGGCCTGAAGATCCTCAGCCAGAGGGGTCACGGTCTTCTGGAACTCCTGCAGACGCTGGTCAACCTTCTCCTTGATTTCAGCAGTGTAGGGCTCCAGCTGAGCCTGCAGCTCCTTCACGCTCTGCTCCAGGTTTCCTCTCAGCTCCTCACTCTTCTGGAGCAGAGTGGCTTTCAGGGTCTCAGAATCCAGGGATTCTGCATATGGAGTCATGGCGGTCCTGAGCTCCTCCACTCTCTGCTGGATCTGGCTCTTGAGGTTGTCGGCATAGGGCTCCAGCTGGTCTCTCACAGTGATCAGGTCCTGGCCCAAACGCTCCCTCAACACTTCAGTCTCTTTGGTGATTCTGGTCATCAGCTCTTCAGCCAGAGGATCCACCTGTTTCTTGAGGGTGATGGCATATTCGCTGGCCACATCGGCACTCTGGGTCAGTCTAGCACTGTTAAATGGAGAAGGACATTTGAGTTTTATATCAGGGCAAAAGTGACCAAACTCCATCGCACACCTGCAGGTGATAGGTGCGTCGGATAATAAGACCAGCTAGTCATTCAAGCAGATAAGGAACTCCGGCACACTATCATTACTTGCACTTTTCAATCAAGTTTATTCACACACAACGTTTCGGTCACACGACCTTCGTCAGGAGTATACAAAATGTTCAAAAACATCTCTTTTTAAATTCGTACATGACCACTCCACAGAACTCCATCTGTAAACAATTAAGCTCATTAGGAGTACATATTAGGAGTATATCAGGGCATAAGAAATAATCTACATAGCAGTGTTCTGCAGGTAAATATTCTTGACTTACTTGACGTCCTGTCCCAGTTGGGAAGACCTGATCATCTTGACGGTTTCCTCTGCGGTTTGTGTTGCCTTTGACACATAGCTCCAGAATGCATCAGTCAGCTGCTCCAGCTGTGGCTTGGGCTCATCAGCAGAGAATAGGTTGGCCTGGCAACCTGTTGATGGAACATTTCAGTTTGATCACATGGTATTTTTAATAGATTCTGTAAATTGTTCAAGCCTCGATACATTTTCATATAGTTATTTTCTCTGAATTTCTCACCTGTAAATACAGCAAGTGCAAGAACCACAAGAACCTTCATGGTGTTCAGTTTTAGTCTATAAGTAAAACCAATTTTAATGAATATCTCTCTTTTACATACATGCAAATAGTGCTCTATTTCGAATTCACTAAAAAGTGTGAAAGTTCTTACCTGTGTCTGTGTGTTTTGATTGACGCTGTCCTGTCTGAAGAACAAGTGTGAAGGTTGTGGTTTCACATCTGTATTTATATAGGATAGGGAGGTGATTGTCATAGTGGAAACCCAAAGTCCAGTGGGTAGTGCATTGCTGTCACTACTCCACATCATAATGCCCTGACTGTACCTATTATCACCAAAGATTCCTGAATTAAACGTAGATTATGATGACTAATTGGACAGTAAATTGTACTAAATGGCAAAATAAATATTGTTGTATATGAACACAAAAGACTTCGTAAAATATCAGTAAAAGAGGCTTATCAATAAGTTGGGAAATGTTTCTCATATCATAGCTAGCTTTTTTTTTTTGTTTTTGTTTTTTTTTCTTTTACAATTACAGGGAATTCAACACAGACAATCATTCTAATTTAATTAATTTTCACATAAAGATGTTTTGAATACCACCATTTACTTGATCCATAAAACCAGACTGAAGCTAATGTTGAACCTTTGAACTAATAACAGTAACAAATGATACCAGACTTTGTTCGCTTCCTGATAAGATTTGACACATCACTAAAAAGATATATGTTTTTGATCCTGGTTGAATTGTTGAGTTATATACGTTCATTTCATGAAGGTGGATACAGTATATTTCTTACTCTTATGTCTTAAAAGTTTGCAGTAAGTCCTTTCAGTTCATTTTAATGAACCTATCAGATACTGACCTCAAGTGATTCTTAGGAGGAGTTGTTATCAGAATCAGGGACTATACGCATAACACTCTGTCCAGGTTACACATCCTGCTAAACACCTATAGATAAGGGGGGCTGTTTAACCTAGAACCAATTTATTGCTGCTGAAGGATGTATGATCTTCCTATCATTTAAAAATGCAGACTATGGAAACTTGCTTTTTTTTAAGGTACAAGAGAGTTCAAACAAATTGACTTAGAAAGTCAAGTTAACATTGTCAATGCTATTTGAGTAAGTTAAATAGCATTTTAACTCCTAAAAGTTGACTCTAATGAATTTCAGGGATAATCTGTGAGTGAAGTTTAATTTTCCTTTGGCTAAATGATAGACCTTAAATCTGTTTCACTAAGACAACAATGATTATGAGTTGGCCTTAAATAAGCCATAATAGCCTACTTGTAAACTCAGAAGTTAAAAACTAGATGGAAGTTGAATGTATTATGCTCATATAATTTACCTATGCAAATGTGAAGAGACTGTGTGTGACAGTATACAAACTAGTTTGAACATCCATAAAACCAGGGACTCTTTGAACAATGAAATGTTGATTTACTCATCTCAGCAAAACAGTGGGAAAAAACGAATAATCGCAAAACATGCTATATGTTTTAAAGTGCTCAAGATGTAAAATATCATTTATTGAGTTTTTTTTCAAAGGTAGCATGTTTTTACAGTAACTGCACAGTAACTGGCACTCACTCTGTGTGTTCGGGTTTGAGGGAGAATAAAACGATTGGCTGGACTCCCGCAAACTAGAAATATCTATGAATAAAACATAAAAACTAATACATTTTAATTCATCTGTTGCAGAAAAGCAAGAACAACTAAAACAAAATAGAAACGATTTAAAGGCCAGAGTTTATATTTGTAGACTTCCCTCACCGCGTAAAACTGACTTTTTGTTCAGTGATTAATTCTGTATGCTGGCAAATCCTAATTACTGTATAACAAAGTGTAGATATTATTAAAGATTTGTTGATAATAACAGAGATGTGTGAGATCGCGATGAACTGATGTCAGCTTTTTAGGAATTATTATGGGAGCGCACTTTGCGCAGTCATGCCAA